>OZ024908.1:90557280-91027280 GCA_964017125.1 Flabesymbios commensalis
CCAGCGGACAGCGGCTGAGTAGGATTTGTGACTCCCGCATTAAGTGACTCATGAATCGTATTACATACGTATATGGATAGCCTATGCAAGAAATGACCATTTTCAACAAGTCATATTAGTAATATGTCATATATATGCATGTATCAATAAATGACTTACTTGTTGCCGAAACCAGGATAAAAAGCTCAGCAGCTGAGACAATCAGCTGGAGACTCATGGTAGCCATACTGTGCCATATATAAGGTTAATGCACTGTGAAGGTTATACACATGTGTCCTGGCTAGTTATATCCGTCGTTTCTCGGAGTTTATCAAAATCTATTTAAAAATTTCAGCACAGGGACCGACTTTAGACGTCAGAATCCGACGTTCAAAGACGTCCGATTATGAGGTCTAAGGCTGAAATGTGTGAGTCAGTACTATCCACTAAAGATGATCCAGTTCTTTCATCACATCAGATTGCTAGTGCTTATTCACATTGAGGACAATAAAAGCAAATGTGAAGATCAACAGTGCTTATGGCAAATACAGTTTAGCTTTTTTGTGTTCTAACATTTCTGTGTGACCTGGTAATCCAGAAGAGATGCAATGTACTGATTAGAGCTGGCGTAGGTAACGTATTTTAAGAAAAAAAACGTAGCACAATGAAATAGTCTAAGTATTATTTAGGACAATGCTGATACTTGCCATTATTTATGCTGTAGAAAAAGTGTTATTTTAGATGGTTGAAGTGTTCAATTGTGATGATTTGACTGACTGTCTCAACAATGCTTCCCATGACACTAACAGCCAGCCACATGTTACAGTTGAATGGTTTATCTATGATCCTTGTTTGGGGCTCTAGTGAGTGTATCTTTAATCCAGTACTTCATGTGTATGGCCAGCAATGTCTCCCTGACAGATGTTATGGCCCTCGATGGTTTAAATGAAGCAGGTTGTCCCCAGACATTTACTGTGGGAGCAACTACAGCAGCTACAGTAATATCAACGACAGCAAGAGCAACAACAGCAGCAGCAGCAGCAGCAGCAGCAGCAGCAGCAGCAGCAGCAGCAGCAGCAGCAGAAGCAGCAGCAGCAGCAGCAGCAGCAGCAGCAGCAGCAGCAGCAGCAGAAACTGCAGGTAAAGTAACAGCAACGACACCAACAGCAGCTAAAGTAACAGCAGCAGTAGCAGCTGTAACAACGACAACAGGAGCAGCAGCAACAGCAGCACATCATCAGCAACAACAGCAGCAGCAGCAACTACAACAGCAGCAGCAGCAATATCAGGGAGCCATTTTTTAACGTGATGTCCCAGACATAGAGCGCTGTCCTGCATGTCCCGTGTGAGCATCACCTCTGTAACAATATATACGTAACACATCAGCTTATAGTGACGTTGGTTCACCCCCTGGTCTATTATGTATAGTATAAAGCCCGAGGAGCACTAAATTCTTAGCTTTGAAAAGGGACAAAGGCCGAAGGCCGAGGCCTTTTTCAAAGCTAAGAATGTGGAACTCCGAGAGTTTTAACTGACTTAAAACACATCCGACCATAATGAGGATCCCTCGTAATCAACAGCTCGGTCACACCTGACTGATTATAGTGTCATAGGCCCACCATGATAATAGGTCTCTACTTCATCAACAATAAGCTTAGCTTAGAATATAGTGGTCAGACAAAGAAAATAATGTAGTGGTGTGTTTTAATGGTCCGACAAGATGTCACTGCATCAGGTCGCTTGACCAATCACTTGTCCAGTCCATTGGTTTCTCCACCAGACATCTTCTGGTAGAGAGTCTCTTCTTGTCATGTAACCCGTTCAATGATACATGAGATCACTGAATCTGAAGCGATTGCTGGATATTGGAAGATAATGTGATGAAGAACGAGGCTGATTTGAAGGCTGATTTGGCTGAATGTGAAGACACTCCTGAATAAAGAGAGGACAATCACCCAGCGCTGTACAACAGGCTCAGCTCAGCAGTCAGTGGCACCAACAGAATAGGTCCACTAAGTGAAACTGTATATCAAGACTACAGTATCAAAATAAGTCAATGTGTGCATAGAAAACAACAACAGTCTCTCGTGGTTGTAGCCCGGTACGTACCATGCAATGTGTCTCATATGTGATTAATCTTTCGAAAATAAAACATGTAGAATTTCTACACGACATCATTTGTGTAATAAAAGTGTGTCCTAACAATTAAATACAAGACTTTGTACCAATGTGGGTTTGATGCTGGCCCAGCGTCGCAACTCAATTGGTCAAGCAAACACGATACGCGGAATATTGTGAGAGACATGTTATCTACTTGTATATATAACAACTTTGATTGTGGTGGAAGTGACCGGTATACCGGCATATTGTGAGAGACAGGTTATCTAGTTGTATATATAACCTCTTTGCTTGTGGTGGAAGTGACCAGTATACCGGCATATTGTGAGAGACAGGTTATCTAGTTGTATATATAACCTCTTTGCTTGTGGTGGAAGTGACCAGTATACCGGCATATTGTGAGAGACAGGTTATCTAGTTGTATATATAACCTCTATGATTTTGGTGGAGGGACCAGTATACCGGCATATTGTGAGAGACATGTTATCTAGTTGTATATATAACCTCTTTGCTTGTGGTGGAAGTGACCATTATACCAACCAGACAACTACTTCACTAGTCATCCTTATTGTCCGCCACGTAGTTTTATCCAGGGGCATCAATAGTCATTGAGCTGTTATTGTTTGAATTATAACTGTACATTTTTGGATCCGAATCTACTGTTTTAACAATCGCTAGACGTCACAGGTGTATTTTGAAAACTAATCTAAAATGAAACATGTGTATAGGAACATCTTTACATCCATGACGTCATGCGCTATACACATTAAATGACATATTTTATTCCTAACACTCAGTAAAATACAAAGCAAGGATAAAATGTCTATTTCGTGTTCACATCCAAAAAGCACGGGACATTGATTCAACACTGAGCCAATTTATATGTATGGACATCCATATTCTGACTGTGTCAATTTTTGAATTCCCTCAGTCCGTTATTCATTCGCAAAGCGCAGCGGTGTTACCATGGTTATTATAAGTCATCTAATGACACCAACTCCACATAAAAAATATTGAAGGATCTGTTGGCTTAATGTTTGCTTATCGTCTGTTGCACTGGCCCAACATTAAACCAGGTGTTGTGTTTTCTGGAGACGCCCTCAACAGGACAGCGAGTCAACAGCTGTGAGGTGTTGTACCGGTGTTGGTTTTATATTGGCCCAGCGTCGTAGCCGATGGGCCAGCATTAGACCATCACAGGACATGAGGTTACTGGGGTCTGAGCCGCTCATGGATATCAAATCACATCCGGCGATCCAAGTGGATGGACGCCTAAATGGGTGGAGCCCTATAATAGCTCTGGACGGAGCACTTAAATAGACCTCTAAGTGAAAAAACACCAAAGCAGTAGGTAAGTATATCATAATAGGAGAACATCAAATATATCAAAGAAAAAATGTCAGAGATCATATCTGGTGGCACTGGAAATGCAGAAAATAATTGTGGTCTTACGTCTTTCTACATTCAAATATATTGGTTGAATCATATTGGTGTCAAGCCCTGTAGTGGGAAATCAGTCACATATATATTTGGTATAGGCTACCAATGTGGGTCCGATATGTAGGTCTTTGCTTATTAAGAACGGCCTACGCCCGGTATCCTATTAAGTTTATTTTGCTGAGTGTGTGTCCTATTTAGGGGAAAGAGGGGTACTAATAGATTAGTGATGGACCAGCGTCGTAGACGATTGACCGGCATTGAACCAGGAATGGGCTGCAACGCTGGCCCAACATTGAACCGGAATTTGGTGGGTAGGCCTACATCCTCTGTGCCAGGTACATCGTAGGCAAGTATTGAATGAATGTTGGCCAGCACTGGCGATGGTGGTGGAAGTAATACACTTCGAAGATATATTTGAAGTTGTTTCCTTGTTTCTATCCTTAATTATATCCTAGACTTTTAGGATTCTGGCCCATGAGGAAGACCAATACACTGATTTTTTGTATATAGCACTCAAACAGATTACAGCCGGGCCTCGGAGTTCGTGAACTCCTTTTCTAGTTTGTACCTGGATTTATTGTAAAAACTTGCATGGATTTAAATCTTCAATATGACGTGCCACCATATATACATAAAAGTAGATCGTATTATACGATCTGCTGTTGAAATGTTGGCAGTGAAAGGTTTGTAACGCCGTTGTTTTTAGACCGTAACATTCCTGTTTCACATCCATAGCATGAGGACAATAACTCTCTCTGAAATTGTATCCCTATCACTCATACTTTGTCTCTGTCACAACATAAATAACGCTGAACATGACTGAAAAGGAAACAGTTGACATGTTACAGGCTGTTACATTAGTTCAGGCTTCATTTTTCCCGATAACCAGTAGCTGCTTCCTGCCGTTATAAAAATAGAATACACTGTCACCAACTGACGACAGACTAGCAAAACTTTTCACCTGCGCTTTAATCTTTCCAATTAAGTATTTACAGGCCGATTGATGTAGTTTATTTTACCATTACATTAGTCTCCAGGCTGAGAGTGTTACAGAAGGCAATCACCCTGGCTGAGCGAGCAAACACCGTCACATAGCTGTTCTCGTGGTCCCTATGTGCTCATGCCGATTGCTTACTCCGGGGCGGGGGCCCTAGGGTAGTGATTAGCACTGCTGCCTTTCACGCCAGGGTTTGGGGTTCGGTTCCCGGTCTCGGCGGTTTGAAAGAAACAAAAATGTTTCTCCCCCATCCACGTGTAAAACTCAGTATTGTAGGGATCCTCCGTGACAGAGAGGTAGCGTGCTCGACCTCAGACCGCCAGGGCTCGAATTTCGAATCCTGTGTCTGGAGGACAGTGTCATCTCAATCATCTCACCATCCTCAGGAGGTTCTCCTGGCCCAGTTTAGCCTATTTGTGCACAAAGGTGGCCTAAAGCCCGATTCATTTCATTTCATTTGCTTATTCCGTTTTTGCCAGTGTTAAGTTTATCTGTTTATTGACACTTGTCAGCACATGTTTACTCAGGCTCTAACCAAGGAGTTTTAACCTCCTAGCTCTGACATCATTGGCAGATCTAGAGGAGGAGGGAGTTCAGAGGGGTCCTGCTACCCCCTTTTCCAAAATTGCCAGAATATCGATGTTTGACACTCTAATTTAAATAAGACGGCGGCTGAATTGGATTTGTGACTCCTGCATTAGTGACTCATTGAATTGTATAAGTATGGCTATTGCAGAAAATGACCATATTTAGCAATTAATATTAATAATGTATAATACGTATGCATGTATCAATATATGTCTTACTTGTTGCCGAGATCCGAATAAAAAGCTCATGCGCTGGAGAGTCACTGTATTATGGCCTCACTGTGACAAATATAACGATAATGTCCTTTGAAGGTCATACACATGTATCATGGCTAGTTGTTTTCTCGGCGATTATCCAAACCTATTTAAGTTTCAGCCTCTGCATGCCCCTATTCTGATCCAGGATGTGCATAATGTGATCTGTAACACTAATCACGCACTGACTGTGAGAGTCTACGTCGTTACGATTCGCATAACATGGTCATAGCATCGCATGGTCAACATTCTAAGGGGTCCGTGAGAAGTAATATTTTGAATCATTGAAGCAACTGCCCTGCTTTAACCACACACGTGCTCTAAGAAGATTTGATAATGTAGCTTTGCTGAATATTGGAAGATAATGTAATGAAGAACGAGGCTGATTTCAAGGTTGATTTGGCGGAATGTGAAGACAAGCCTAAATAAAGAGAGGACAATCACCCAGCGCTGTACAACAGGCTTAGGTCAGCAGTCAGTGGCATCGACAGAATGGCTCCACTAATTGACAATGTATATCAGGACTACATCATCAAAATAAGTCAATGTGTGCATAGAAAACACTTGCAGTCTCTAGTGTTTGTAGCCCGGTACATACCATGCAATTTGTCTCATATGGGATTAATCTTTCTGAAATAAAGCATGCATAATTTCTGCACGACATCTGTTGTGTCATAAAAGTGAGTCATCACAATTAAAGACAAGACTTTGAGCCAATTTTAGTGAAATGCCGGCCCAGCGTCGCAACTGTTCCAGTAAATACGATACGAAGAATAATAATGATAGATGTAATGGTAGGCTACACTCAACATAATTGTGAGAGACATGTTATCTAGTTGTATATATAACATCTTTGATTGTGGTGGAAATGACCAGTATACCGGCATATTGTGAGAGACAGGTTATTTAGTTGTATACATAACCTCTTTGATTGTGGTGGAAGTGACCAGTATACGGGCATATTGTGAGAGACAGGTCATTTAGTTGTATATACAACATCTTTGATCGTGGTGGAAGTGACCAGTATACCGGCATATTGTGAGAGACAGGTTATTTAGTTGTATATACAACGTCTTTGATTGTGGTGGAAGTGACCAGTATACAGGCATATTGTGAGAGACAGGTTATTTAGTTGTATATATAACCTATTTACTTGTGGTGGAAGTGACCAGTACACCGGCATATTGTGAGCGACAGGTTATCTAGTTGCATATATAACCTCTTTCATTGTGGTGAAAGTGATCAGTGTACCGGCATATGGTGGGAGACAGGTTATCTAGTTATATATATAACCTCCTTGATTTTGGTGGAACTGACCAGTATACCGACATATTGTGAGCGCCAGGCTATCTAGTTGTATATATAACCTCTTTGATTGTGGTGGAAGTGACCAGTATACCGGCATATTGTGAGCGACAGGCTATCTAGTTGCATATATAACCTCTTTGATTGTGGTAGAAGTGACCAGTATGCCGACATATTGTGAGCGACAGGCTATGTAGTTGTATATATAACCTCTTTGATTGTGGTAGAAGTGACCAGTATACCGACATATTGTGAGCGACAGGCTATCTAGTTGTATATATAACCTCTTTGATTGTGGTAGAAGTGACCAGTATACCGACATATTGTGAGCGACAGGCTATCTAGTTGTATATATAACCTCCTTGATTGTGGTGGAAGTGACCAGTATACCGGCATATTGTGAGCGACAGGCTATCTAGTTGTATATATAACCTCTTTGATTGTGGTAGAAGTGACCAGTATACCGACATATTGTGAGCGACAGGCTATGTAGTTGTATATATAACCTCTTTGATTGTGGTGGGAGTGACAAGTATACCGACATATTGTGAGCGACAGGCTATCTAGTTGTATATATAACCTCTTTGATTATGGTGTAAGTGACCAGTATACCGACATATTGTGAGCGACAGGCTATCTAGTTGTATATAGAACCTCTTTGATTGTGGTGGAAGTGACAAGTATACCGACATATTGTGAGCGACAGGTCATTTAGTTGTATATAGAACCTCTTTGATTGTGGTGGAAGTGACCAGTATAAACCCCCACCCCCCCCCCCCTCCCAGACAAAACTACTTCACTAGTCATTCTTATCCCTTAAAGCGCTAAAATGCTTTCGTATATACGATGGGGATCAAAGGGTTTTATTGATTTGAAATCATCATGAATGTCTTAGTTAGCTCTTTCTGATTCATTTGAATACCTATATTATGGGTCTACGGCCATTAGAAATATTTTTACTCTCACAGTGCGGGGATAGAATTAATTGGTCAGAATCTGACGTCTACAGACGTCAGATTCTCACGACTAAAGTATATTCGCGTGCTGTAATGACTAAAGGGACTAGCCCGCCACCTAGTTTTAGCCAAATTCAAACCTTTCCAGGTTTATCAGTAGTCATTCAATTTTAGCTGTTATTGTCCGAATTATAACTGTAGATTTGTGGATCCGAATTTACTGTTTAACAATCGCTAGACGTCACAGGTGTATTTTGAAAACTAATTTAAAATGAGACCCGTGCATAGGAACATCTTTACATCCATGACGTCATGGCATTATACACATTAAATGACATATTTTTTTCTAACACTAAGTAAAATACAAAGCAAGTATAAAATGTTGATTCCGTGCTTCACATTAAAAAAGCACGGGACATTGATTCAACACTGAGCCAATGCTGAACCAATGTAGATGTTTGATTCTCTATACATGGGCATCCATATTCCGGTTTAGTCAGTTAGAATGCATTTAGTCCGTCATTTATTCTCACAGCGCATCGTTGTTACCATGTTTATAAGCCATCTCATGACACCAACCCTATAAAAAATATTAAAGGAGCTGTTGGTTCAACGACGGCCAGCCGTCTGCGGCGCTGGCCCAACATTGTACCATCATTGTGTTGTGTTTCTGGAGACGCCCCTCAGCAGGAAAGCGAGTCAACAGCTGTGAGATGTTGTGCCGGTGCTGGTTTCATGCTGGCCAAGCGTCGTAAACGTTGGGCCAGCTTTAAACTAGAACGGGACATTAGATTGCTGTGGTCCGAGCCGCTCATGGATATCAAATCACATCCGGCGATCCGAGTGGGTGGACGCCTAAATGGGTCCATCCCTAAAATAGCTCTGGACGGGGCACTTAAATAGACATCTTGGTGGAAAAAACACCAAAGCAGTAGGTATGTATATCATAATAGGAGAACATCAAATATATCAGATATAAAATGTCAGAGATCATATCTGGTGCCACTGGAAATGCGGAAACTAATTGTATATATAAACATATTTTATTTTGCAATTGAAAAATAATCGTGTTTTTTTCTCTTCCTGCAATCACATATTGTGGTTGAATCATATTTGTGTCAATCCCTGTGTTAGGGAATCGTTCCCAGATAGATTTGGTGCACCCATACATATAGGGTCCGATATGTAGGTCTTTGATTATTTGTACCGAGATTTATTTTAAAGAATTTCATGGATTTACAGCTTCAACATGACGTACCACAATGTATATATACGATCTGTTGTTGAAATGTTAGCAGTGAAAGGCTTGTAACGCCGTTGTTTTCAGACCATAACATTCCTGTTTCTCAGCCATTAATGAGGACACTAACCCTCTCTGACACTGTCTCTTTCTCAATCATACTCTGTCTCTGTCACAGCATAAATAACGCTGCACATGACTGAAAGAGAAACAGTTGACATGTTACAGGCTGTAACATCAGTTCATTTTCTCACTAACCAGTAGCTGCTTCTTGCGTTATATGAAAGGAATGGATCCAAACACCAGAATATTCTGGTCAAATTATCACATTACACTCCGATGTAACCCCCCCCCCCCAAACACGACTATGGTCGTTTTTAATATATTCTATCAGCCAAACAAATCACTGTTGTTGGTAAACATCAAAATTTGCAAGTGTTTGATGTCAAATTAAACAAATATGAGTAATTTCCAGCCACTTGATAAGGGTTAAACCAGAAGTACAATAGTAGGATATGAATTTTAATCAGAGGAATATTCATTACATCTGACATTTATTTAATAATTTGAATTGAATTGAAAGAAAATTAATGTAAATCTGTTTAGATAAATTAATAAGGTTTTACCCAGGACGATGTCTATCCAATGTTGATTTAATGCCGGGTCAACATCGCCGACGCTGTGGCATTTTAAATCTTTTGTCCAACGTCTCGTGATCCTGATGAGAAAATAAATATCCTTCACAAATGATTGCAATTCATACTAAAGAATATGTCCCAACTAACATTTCTGGAATGTCCAAGCAAAACTGTTTTACAATATCACGTTTGCTAATGAAAATCAAGTTTTTCAAGTGTTTTTTTTTGAAAATGTTAAGTATCGTTATTTATGTTTTTGGACACCAGGAATCGATTGCAGCTATCAGCTATTTTTTATTCATAGTCGATTTGTCAAAAAGGATATTATTGATATTTTTAATATAAGCCTACTTTTTAATTTGAAAAAGTATATGAGTAGTCTATATTATGTATTCTTGTTCTATTGAAATGTTGAATTCTTATAATAATATAATATTCTGACATTATAATGACACATGCGGCATGGTGATTGAAACAAACCCTTTGATCTCCATAGTTTACACAGCTTACAGTGTTGTAAGGGTTAATATCCCGCTCCCTTAATCTTCTAGTTTGCTTCTGGTCGTCAAGTACCAGTATTGATAAAAGTTGTATCAAGTATGTTATATGGAGACTGTACATGGTGTCTGATGACATGGAATGATTAGCCTGAATCTGGATAGAAACGAGCACTACAGTACCGCCAGTCCAAAGTTAAACACCCCGTGGTAAGCGGGGTGTGGCAATTAACCCAACGCGAGCACAGCCCGGGGCGCTGGTAAAAGTGCCACGGTATAAACACTTTAGTTGTGGTTTAACCCGCTTGCGGGGTAAGCCTCTTAGCTCGGGTCTTGCCCCGCATGTTAACCCGGGGCAATACTGAGCCACAAGCTTTTGCCACGGGTAACGTTAAAGGGACTGGCCCAGGCTGAAATCATCAAAAAATCAGTGATTTTATTTCGGGTTCTTAATATGACCATATGATGTAAACATGTACATAGACTAGAACTGCAAATTTTTATAATTTTTGTGCTGCGCATTCACCAGTTAGGCTAGATATAGTGACGAAATTCCTGATTTCTAATTATTGACAACCATGTCAAAAATAGGAAATGCGGGAATTTCGTCTCTATATCTAGCCTAACTGGTGAATGTGCAGCACAAAAATTATAAAAAATTGCAGTTCTAGTCTATGTACATGTTTACATCATATGGTCATATTAAGAACCCGAAATAAAATCACCGATTTTTTTATGATTTTAGCCTGGGCCAGTCCCTTTAACCCGTGGCAAATTTTACGCAATACATGAATGAATGAATGAATGAATGAATGAATGAATGAATGAATGAATTAATGAATTAATGAATTAATAATTGCATGAATGAATGAATGAATGAATGAATGAATGAATGAATGAATGAATGAATGAATGAATGAATGAATTATTAAATAAATAAATGAATGAATGAATGAATGAATGAATGAATGAATGAATGAATGAATGAATGAATGAATGAATGAATGAATGAATGAATGAATGAATGAATGAATGATTTAGCTGAATAACAAAGTATGACAAAAAATGATAATAATTGGTGCTGTTCTTTTAGGTTGGTTTTAGATTGACTGGACTATAATAATAACATTAGGGGCCTATACAATTATATACCAATCACACTGGCAATATGCATGACACGATAGACGCATACGAAATTACGGCTCCTATCATGGACAAGTATATCTGTTATCAAGAGGCTTCAAAAATGTCATGGTACCAATCAATACAAAATAACCACTCTCCATTAATTAATATTTTAAATAAAATAAGCAAAACACCGTTATGCAGCTTTAACTCGGGGTAATGACCACATCTCGAGTCAAATCCGTCGCTGAAAAGTAACCCGTTGCATTGCCCCATAGATTGCCCCGGGTCAAGCAATTCCGGGTCATGATTTTGTTGGTTTGTTTAACATAAATAAAATGTCACGGGTGATATTTATTTTTAACCCGGGCTTAGCCCGGGTTGTAACATGGGGTGACCCGGTGTAATCTGCGGGGTACACCCCGGGTCGATGGGGTGTTTAACTTTGAAATAGCAGTACTGTACATAATCCTCATCATAGACAAACTGGCTGACGATGGTCCGACGCTTCTAATATAGTGGAGATGGCCTATGTATTTAAATCATTTTTTGCCGGACAGTCAGCAATCAGCAGGACAGCGAGTCAACAGCTGTGAGATGTTGTGCCGGAGCTTGTTTAATGCTGGGCCAGCGTCGTAGACGATGAGCCAGCATTAAACGAGCACAGGTCATGTGGTTGCTGGGATCCGAACCGCTCGTGGATATCAAATCACATCCGGTGATCGGAGTGGGTGGAAGCCTTTAAGTGGGTGGATCCCTAAAATAGCTCTGGACGGGGCACTTACATTGATCTCTCTGCGAAAAAAACACTGAAGCAGAAGATGCATATATCATAATAGGAGAACATCAAATATATCAGATAAAAAGCATAGATCCCATTTAGTGGCACTCGGAATTCGCAAAAATAGGTTTTTCTACACTCAACGATTTTGGTTGTATCATTTTTGATTCATACCCTGTGCTAGGGAATCAGTCACATATTTTTTTAACAGACCCATATATGGTCCGATATGTAGGTCTTTGTTTTTTTGTATCTAAATTTATTGCAACAAATTGCATGAATTTATAACTTCAACATAACGTGGCACAATGTACATGTATATATACGATCTGGTATTGAAATGTTAACAGTAAAAGGTCTACAACACCGCTGTTTCCAGACCGTAACATTCCTGTTTCTCCAGCCATTAATAAGGAGAATAACCCTCTCCGAAATTGTGTTGCTCTCAATCATACTCTGTCACAACATAAAGAACGCTGACCATGACTGAAAGAGAAACAGTTGACATGTTACCGGCTGTAACATCAGTTCCAGGTTCATTTTTTCACTAACCAGTAACTGCTGCTGGCCGTTAAATGAATAGAATACTCAGTGGATCCAAACACCAGATTATTCTGCTCAATTTATTGTATTGCACCACGATGTAACTGTTTCCCCCCAAGCACGACTATGGGTTTTTTAATATATTTTATCAGCCAAACAAATCAATGTTATTGATAGACATCAATATTTAAGAGGTTATCATATAAATTGACGATCTTAGTATCGGTCAATTTAGAGGAATAATTGGAAATATAATTATTTTATTGTTGCTTACATCACTTTTATTCAGTTTTCATGAAAAAATATTTAATTTAAAGAAAACGAATTGAAGTGGCAAAGCAATATTATGCATGTGCTGCTGACAAAATAAATACACGATTGAATTTAATCAAACCAACATAAGGATGTAGTAATGATTCGATATCTTTATTTTGACAAAAATAATAAAATATATATCCCCAATGCATAGCTGACTTACTACGACATAGTTGGTCTGCTCAACATACAGAGAGCCTTTACAACCATGTTGCCGCTAAATATCTCTTATCATCTTGATCACAGTACTGTGTGTTGTGTCGCAGAATTAGTTTTTCCCGCTATCTATGGCTAATCGCATCCACCGTTGCACAGGTTGTTTCAGCAATTAGCGTGATAAGTCTGTAACAGCATATATTATTTTATATCGAGGTTCTATGTATATCATGTACATTTAGACCCCAGTATTTATTTCAAGCACGTACACAACCCAATCAAGACCAAGACCGTCACTTAATATATCCGTCATTCAGTTTGTACCTATTGATGACCATCCAGCCTGGTATCCCCACAAGAATGTTTTCAATGGTGTTTGCAATGATGTAATACGTATATTTCCAGTAAACGTGTGCAGCTGGGAATATTCTATTGCTACTTACAACGAAATGTGACACAAAAATAACACCATACTACTTTAATATTTTTATTAAAATGAACAGTTGGTTCTCAAACTTGTCAAAGATACAGATTGCATAGCTACAGATTGAATTCAAACATATAACTTTACGAAGCATAGTTACCTAATATATTTGTAAAATATAGATTTTAAATTTACTGATTTAATTCAAACACACATTTAGAAACAAATCATGTTACTGATTAAATTAAAACATGTAGCCTATGTGAATGATAGAGATCGTATAGACACATATTGAATTCCGATCTGCACTTTTAGAAAGCTGGGTTTTTTTAAATTATGTATGTAAGTTACAGATCGTCAATATATAGATTGAATTTAAATACACACATTCAGAAGGAATTGGTCTTTCAACAGACATGTCAGATACAGATCGTATTGTTACAGGTTTTATTAAAACTCCCATCTTTAGAAGGAAGTGCTTATTCAATATATATGTAATATACATATTGCATAGCCATTGATTAAATTCAAACAGACACCTTTCGAAAGCAGTTCTTATCAAATATATATGTAAGATACTGCTCGTAAATGTACTGATTGAATTCAAACATACACATTTTGAAGGCAGTGCATATCAAATGTATATGCAAGATACTGATCGTAACTTTACTGATTTTTGTCTGTACGTTGAGCAGACTAACCACGTCGTAGTTATTAAGTCAGCTATGCATTGGGGATATATATATTTTTATTTTGGTCAAATTAAAGATATCAAATCATTACTACATCATTATGTTGGTTTGATTAAATTTAATTGTGTATTTATTTTGTCAGCAGCACATGCATAATATTGCTTTTCCACTTCAATTTGTTTTCTTTTGAATTAAATATTTTTTCATGAAAACTGAATAAAAATGATGTAAGCAACAAAAAAATTATCTCACCTAAAATAAATATGAGGTCAATCTGTCATTGAGCAGAATACAATAGAATAGCTGTGCACCAATTACGATTTGCTGGGTTCTCCGTTACAGCTGGAATCCGGTTTCCAATTCGATTACCCAAAAACTGTGGCCTCTCTTTGTAGCTCAACTGCCCCCAGTATTGTAAGGTATTCCGTATAGCGGGTAAGAAAAGATGTGGTCGCAGAAAGTGCGAAAATATTGTCTTCTAATCGTCGCTTCCTAAATTGTGCTTGCGATGACCCTGCGAAAATATGCTGATTGTTGTGCTTGTTGTGCTGACAGCTGAGATCTTGTGCAGTACCGTTTTGGATCAAAGTATTGCCCTCTAGTAGCTTTGGCCGTAATGTCAAGCAGGTCATCAGACCATGGGACCATTATTTACAGCAAACTGGTCCATTGTTCTTCGAGCGACACAATCATCATTTTTATTATGGCTCCTTGATAATTATGCCCATAACATGTCAACATGTCCATAGACTAGAATTGCGTAAGTTTTGTGTTGCGCATTTACCAACAAAAAAGAGAAATAAAGACGAGAAAAATTTCAGACATTCATGTCCAATAATAAGAAATGCAAGAAGAACTGATAAACTGGGTTTCGGTACACTTGCTACGTTGTGACAGCAATGTACAACCCCAAATTCAAAAGACTTCCGCAATTCTAGCCTATGCACATGTTCACATATTATATGATAGTTGACATATTAAGGAGCCAAAATAAAAATTAAGATTTTTGATGTTTTTGGGCTTAACCGAGTCGCTTTCAACAACATTTTATGGAACACTCTTTCATAATACATACATGTACATTATACAAGAGCTATAGAATTTGCAAAGATGAGGCTTTAATGTAGTTTAGAAATAAATCGAGTATGGCCCATATTCTGCTAAATACCAAATGTTCTGATTGTTTTGGTGACAATTAAGAAATATAATCGATAATGATTTGAAATAACTTTAATTGTTTTGGTAAAATATATATGTATCACAGTATAATATGATATGGATGCATACCGCAAGCATTACAGCCAGAGGCAAATACTTAGCTGCAAGACATGCTAATGAGAATAACAAATCCTTATACCTAGATCTTGACTAAGTACATGATAAAGTAATGTACATTATTTCCTGTTGAATTTTGCCAATAAGGCTGTAGATGTACAGATGTACAAATCCCGACCAGAGTCTGGGGTCAACAGGGGTCAATTCGTGTGACTACCCTCTGGGGTGAATGCGTACAGGAGATCACGACATGTCTGTCAGATCAGATTTCTTCTGGTGTCCACAGTTTTGCTGTGGAAAGCCAAACGACAGTAACTGCTAACTTGGAAAGTATGCAAGGCTTAGTCCAATCAGAATGGAACAATCCTTAAAAGTAACACAAAGCAGCTGCAAGCTGGCAGTAGGCGGGATGAAAATGGCCCAACGTGTGAAATATACTAAACACGGCTCACACTCCATCCATAGGATACTGGATCAGAATACTTTCTATTGAATGAAGTAAGTACTTGTGTCTAAAGAGATGTCCAGTACATGTATGACCCTCAGAAAACATGAGACGTTGACCCAATTCTTCCTTCATATTGTCCCAGCGTCGCAGACGGTGGGACAATATGAAGGCAGAGTTATAGATGAACGTCTTATGTTTGTAGAGGGAGCACTGTCTCCAGGCATGTGTCATATGAAATATTCACATTGATTGGTCTATTTCTCCAGCCTCTTAGATGTTTGACGAGCTCTCAATGTAGCCAGCATTTCATCAAGTCTCTGGGCTGGCCAAGGATGTCATGTTTGTTTTCAGGCCACACAAATTTACTCTTTGTTCTGTTGTCGTACTGAGAAAATCTTTAATTGACAATCGATTCCGAAAGCTCAAAGCTTGATAAATCTGATAACCATAAACTACGGTCTCGTGATTAATATTTCTAACATGTTATTGATATTAAAATGTTCGTGCTGCTTGTGCCGATATAAAAATAGTAAGTTATCATGGGAAAATAATTGTAAATGACGGGTAAAAAGCATATAAAGTGTATAAAGCGTATAAATAGCGTGGTCTTTATGTCACACAGTACAATAATGTTGTTTTTAAAACACAAAATAACTCCTACTACGACATGAAAACTGTATAACATGATATTTAAGAAATAATAATAAAATAAAATAAAATCACAAATGAATTAATCAATTATATAATTAGGAGAGCTCAATATTTAAACATGTATAACTTTAGAAGAGCTGGTATGATTTGTTGAGGTACAGATGTTTACATTAGCTTGGCCTTACAGGATGTACATTAACTTGGCCTTAAATGATGTAATCGCCTATTTACGTTAGCTTGGCCTTACAGGATGTAATCGCCTCGGCTGAGAGGACAAACACCAGCAGAACCGCTCTCTTGCTGGTCCGCGTGTGCTCATATCCATTCCTTCTTCGTTTTGGCCGTTTAAGTTTGTTGACACATGCCAACATCTATTTGCTCAGGCTCTAACAAAGACATTTTTACCATCACGCTGTGTTAGATCTGCTTTGAAATAATGACGGCCCAACATCTGGGAAGCTGGATCAACATTGCATCAGCATCTATTAACGCTTGCATTTTGCTGTCACTCTTCTATGGATTCTTATTAACCTCAGATTATCTAAAAAAAACGATTCAAATATATTGAGGTGTAAGGTTTGTATCAAAAATATAAAAAAACATGACACCAAAACCATTCTTATTATATTTGATTACATAAGCACCCCTCTAATAAGAATGGCTGTAACATGAGAAATGGTGTAGTAAATCTATTCTGGTTCCAATAGAAAATCTCAACCAGGTAATACATATGTATATATATTTACATATAATCATGTAGCTCATCAGATCAGTTTGATATTGCCGTAAAACTAAGCTACTCTTTGACCAGAGATGTTCACCCTGATCAACTTGGGACTGATAATTATGTCACAGAGTAGTAACAGTGGCTGCAACAGCAGCAGCACCACCAGCAACAACCTAGTGGTAGCGACATTACCAGCAGCATCGACTGTAAATGAAACACTGCAAAGCATGGAGACAGCTACAGGTCCAATAATTGACAATGTATATCAGGATGACAGGCTCTCTATAAATTAATTTGTGCAGCTAAAACATCATATAATCAGGTCGGGTGATCTATAATGCCATGGATTGTCGTTAACAAAATGACGAATTGAGGTGGATTCACGATTGCTTGGACGAAGTGGAATGCCATACTCGGCCTCATTTAGAATGAATGTACAACTTTAAAGTAGCATTGACTCAACGTTTCGATTTTGCTATGAGATGTTATACCGGTGCTAAAAAATGGTAGGTCAGCGTCGTAGACAATGGACCAGCATTAAACCAGCACAGGTCATATGGTTGCTGGAATCTGGTCCGTTCATTGATATCTGATTTCCTCCGGTGATCCAAGCTGATGGACGCCTAAATGAACATGTGGATGGGATCCCTAAAGATAGAGCTGGACGGTCGTAGACTTTTGGCGGACATTACACCAAATCAGAATGCATACATACCATGAGGGGACCAACATTCAATCTCCGGAAGTATTTGTTGCAAGCAAAATATTTATTTCAAATTTTATTACATGTTTATTTACTGAAATATATGTTTATATACTGAATTACATTATTTATCTCATGCAGAGTCTACCAGAAATGATTTTTTTCAAAATTATTCCAGCATTGGACACTCGATACCTAATAGCATATGTTGTTTTTTACTTATGTAGGACTTTTGAATTCTAACCAATTTTACCAGATTTTATCTACATTATCATAGAATCTAGCATTGAACACCAACTACAAAATCATGTTTATTTTTATTTTACCTATGTGGAAGCATTGCATCCTAATTAAATGAAGCTTCTTTTTAAAATGACCCTGATAAGTCTGAATTGAATCATTCAGCCATTGATTTACCACAGTCATTATTCCACCTGATTTTGCCAAGGCATTGATTGTGAAGTGAGCTGAGCTCCACCCATTTAGCATACTATATTGGCTGACAAGATTCGCAGTGACTTTTGAGACCCAGGCTGTCAGATGATATCTGCTCTCTTTATCTTCTGTGCTTTAGGGAGGGCACCAGATTATCATGGGTTTCCAAATATAACTATTTATATTCAAATATAAATTGTTACCATGTGATATGTAAATCCCTCTTTCTAATACATCTCACCATCCTCAGGAGGTTCTCCTGGCCCAGTTTAGCCTATATGTGCACAAAGGTGGCCTAAAGCCCGATTCATTTCATTTCTTTCTAATACTGTAATATGCAGCACTGTGACATATATTTATAAATATTTGTTGTTGTTTTCTGTCAAAATCTACATGATATTATACATAGTAGCAAAAAAATACTCAATTAATTGAGTGATGTGTAAATACCTCTTTTTAATACTGTAATATGTGACACTGGGATCGTGAATTTCGGTTCTGATGTCAAGCAGACCGGCAGATCGTCACGGAGTGGTCCCTGCGGTGTCTGTTTTCGGCACCTATAGCTCGGGGACAGTGTGATCTGAAGCATTAGGCTGTATTATGCATTATACATGGTGACAGTTGACGATATGTGTGTGGCTATTCTGTTTATGTTTCTATCTTTTTACGTTTGTGGCCAGCATCCGTATTGAATCCGTATTAAGTCAGTATTCAATCCGTATTCAATCCGTATAAAATCCGTTTCTAATCCATATCCAATCCGTTTCCAATCCATATCGAATACATAATTAATCCATATTTATTCCGAATACAATCCGTATTCAATCCGTATTCAATTCGTATCCAATTCGTGTTCAATATGTATTTAATCCGTTTTCAAACCGTATTCAACCCGTATTCAATTCGTATTCAATCCGTATTCAATTCGTATCCAATCCGTATTCAATCTGTATTTAATCCGTATTCAATCCGTATTCAATCCATATTCAATACATGTCCACTCCGTATTCAATTCATATCCGACCCGTATTCGATCAGCATTGAATCCGTATTAAATCCGTATCCAACTTGTATCCAATCCGTATCCAAACCATATTGCTTCCCTTTTTCAGCCAAGTACATACATACATCACCCTCTAAAAATATGGATTTTTCACAAATTGTCACTCATTATAAGAGTTTTACAAAGTTTCCTGATTCATTGCTGATTTATTACGATTTTAGAAAGTTTATATGCAATTACTATAAGTATTTTTACTCTGCAGTCTCGTCACGACATTGACAAGGTCTGTATATGCTCCCCGGGGAGTCAAAATGTCACATAAATGTGCAAGTCATGTCGTCATCCAGCTAGCACAAGACATTAACCCATTGTTGATTAACAACTAAAGCGCTAAAATGGTATAAACCATGGGGACCAAACAGGGTTTTTTCAAGAAATCATCATAAATGTCTTAGTTAGCTCTTTCGGTTTCATTTGAATACCTATGTAATGGGTCTACGGCCATTATACATACGTTTATTCTTTCAGTGCGGGGCTCGACTTTAGACGTCAGAATCTGAAGTTTAAAGTCGATCCCCGCGCTGAAAGGCATGGCGTTGACCACAATCTTCGACGTGGTCAGAAGAAACAAGAGACGTCGGCACATTGTTGATTTATTGTTGGGCCACTGTATTCGACGTTAGCTCGGAATTTACCCACCACTGGGCCAACGTTCCATGTTTGTTGGGCGGGCGGTAAGGACGCTGACACAGGCTCATAATATAAAGCATCACAATTAATTTGAGGAGATTATCTGTGGCTGAGATGTAACTTCCCAATAAACATGAAGTGTTAATCCAATACTTGTTTAATAGTGGGTCAGCATCGTAGAATGTGGGGCAACTTTAAACCTCCAAATAATATCAATATAAATTGTCACCTCTAAATAATATGAATATAATTGTCATATATGAATAAAAATAACCAACCAAAATCTTTGGATGGTCACATCTTAGACTTGGCATCGATTAATCAAGTCGATAATAGGTTGAATATAATCAGTAAAACTTCGGTTACATGATCGCATTCTCAGCTAGAAACTATAGAGTATGTGACCCCAAATACAACAGCTTCAGCAACAGAAGCAGCATTGGCAGCATTCGCTGTCCCGGTTCCCTGCATGTTATGTGTGAGCATCTCAACTTTTACACAGGGCCATATATAACACTGGGTTGCCATCTATGACATTGGTCCATCATTGATCCACCAAGAGGTCAGGGTATGACATTGGACTATCATTGGAACATCAAGACGTCAGGGTGTGACATTGGTCCATCATTGGTTCATCATTGGTCCACCAGGAGGTCACTGCATCAGGATAATAAAAACAAATGTGAAGATCAACAAAGATTATGGCAAATAAAGTTTTGATTTGTTGTGCCAGAACTTTTCTGTGTGACATAGTAATCCGGAAAAGATGCTATGTAATGATTAGAGCTGGTGTAGGTGACGTCTTATAAGAAAAACAAAACGAAGCATAACCATGATAACAAAATAGTTGACGTACTATTTAGGACAATGCTTGCACGTGCTATTATTTATGTTGTTTGATAAGGAGCTATATCAGATGCTTAAAGAGTTCAATTGTGATGATTTGACTGTCTTAAAAATTATTTTCACGACACCACCAGAGACGGTAATGTTTTGTCACAGTTTAGTCTCTCTTAAATCTCAGGTATATCCAGCCACATGTTACAGTTAAATGGATTAGCTGTGATCCATGTTTGGGTCTGCTTTGGTGAGTGTATCTTTAATCCAGTAGTCCGTGTGTATGGCAAGCAATGTCTCTCTGACAGATGTTATGACCCTGGGTGGTTTAAAGGAAGCAGGTTGACCCCAAACACTTAGTTTGGGAGCAACAACAGCAGCTGAATCAACAGCGACAGCAACAGCAGCGACAGCAACGATAGTAGGAGCAGCAACAGCAGCCGCAGCAGCTATACCAGGGAGCCAATTTTTGACCTGATGTTACCAACAGTGTCCTGCATGCCCTGTATGATCTCCACCAGAACAATATGTATGTAACACAGGGTGACCATCCAAGTGGTCAGACTATCATTGGTCCATCAAGAGAAGATCACTGCACCAGGTAAGTTGACTAACCACTTGTCTAGTCCATTGGTACGCTGTGATGGATGATGATGATAGTAGTGAAGAGGAGGGAATATATTGTTAGCGACATGTTATCTAGCTCGATATATAACCTCTTTGATGTGAAGATTCGAACCTACACAGCTATGACAATCGATAGACGTCACAGGTGTATTTAAAAAATCTAAATCTAATGGACAACCTGTGTATAGTAATACCGTATCCCCGCGCATAAACGTGCATGCACTTATATTTGAAGATGCTCTTAGTTTTCGAAAACACGTGCATGCACTTATATGCGAACATAAAAATATTTTAAGAAAAATACATGCACTTATATTTGAACTTGAAATGACCTTGATAATAAACAAATGATAAATATTTTGACATAAATATGCAAACTTGTAAACCTATTTATTTTTCTACCGACATTTGTAGTACGTACGTAGTCCAGTCATTCTAGGTCCAAAAAAGGGTCAACCTAGACAAAATTGCAACATAACTTTTTTTAACGGGATATGTTTCGGAAAACCCCCAGAAACACATATCAAAAGTCTAAAAAAATTTGAGTGGTCAAAATATCATAAAATCGCTAATTAGTACCGCCTTTACCGAAATATACATTTTCAGCTATATCTCCGTAAATAATCATGATATCATCACAAACAAGGTGTCTACACCCATGTTTTGAAGGTCAGTGAAGACGACTGTGCCATTATTAGTTTATTGAAATTGATATTAACGACATAATGTGTAAATATGAGGTTACCATGGATATGTAATTATGTAATCAACCATTTCAACTTTAATGTAGACTCAATTAACACAAATAATAATAATAATAATATACCTTATACAGACATGTAGGCTATACAGCAATGATCCATTTTTAATAATATTAAAAAGATTTATTAATATGAATTACCCATCAACACAAGCATGTGAAATACACATTTTAGTTTATACTTAGATCAGGCTTATCCACCTCTGCGTCCCAGATTAAAGGAATCACGCAAGAGCCTCCATCTTGGCATATTAGTGCAGCAGCAGGCGGTCTCTATCTACACTATTTAAGGAGTTACCCAGCCAAGTAACATTATGTGTGATACACCAAATTAAAGTTTAGCATCTCTGGTGTAAGAAAAGTGATGGTGGTGCCAAGCTCGCAGTAAGAGAGATTTCTGTAATCTGACCTTGAAGTACACTACTGTCGGACAGAAATGTGATCAAAATTTGGCATGTCAAATTGACTCATACGCCAGTAAAGCGACGTATTTGGCTCAAGTGTCCACTGGATGCTCTCAACAACCAATATTATCTATAGCCAGCCTTTGATTATGTATCCCGGATAACACGAAACATCAGTTCAATGTTGGGCCAGCTTTGTAGACGGTAAACTAACATTGAATGTTGGGTTAATAAACTTTGGCTTTTCATTCAATGTTGAGAAACAAAAATTAATGCTGGTTTAATATTGGCACAGTGTCACAGACGATGTCTGTGTTTATGTCTCCTGACAACGGAGACAGTGGGGACAGTACTATATGCCTACATTATCATATTGCTTTTATTTTAATTAAACTAAAACGAAACATGATTATGTTCCTGGATAAAAAGTAAGTAACTTTCCACCTCAATGAGTAATGTCGATCAAGTTCATCCCACAAAAATATAATATACATTTATACAAATGTTTTGTGTTTACTGGGACAGCGATACACTTTGTAATAGCTGATTGGTTAATGCAATAAAATCTTGTTTATTATCTTTTTTAGTGGCCAAGATCACTTTTTGTAGTGGATGAGATTTTAAAGTAGCTGTGATCACTTCTTCAGACAGTGGCCACGATCACCTATGTGGTGGCTGAGATAACTTTTAAATTTGCTGTGATCAGTTATTCAGTGGTCAATATCACTTTTGTTGTGACCGAGATCACGTTTTTATCGGCTGCCTCAATAGTGTTAGGGGCCAAGGTCGCTTTTGTAGTAACTTTTAAGGTGATTGTAATCACTTCTTCTGTGGTCAAGATCAATTTTGTAGTGGCTGAGATAACTTTTAATTTGGTTGTAATCACTTCTTCAGTGGTGTGTAGTGACCGAAACCACTTTTTCAGTGACTGACATCGGTTTGTTATATTAGCTGAAATTAATAACCTTTAGAGTGGCTGTGATCACTTCTTCGGTGTCCAAGATCACTTTTGTAGTGACTAAGATCACTCTTTTAGTGGCTGACATCAGTTTTGCTGAGATAACTTTTAAAGTGTCTATGATCATTTTTTATTGCTCAAGATCACTTTTGCAGTGGCTTAGATAATTCTTAAAGTGGCTTGATCACTTTTTCAATGGTTATTATCACTCTGCAGGGGCTGAGATGACCTTATCAGTGGCTGACACCAGTTTGTTAGTGACCAAGATCACCTTTGAAGTGGCTGAGATAATTTTTAAAGTGGCTGTAATCACTTTTTTAGTGGACAAGATCAGATTTTTTGTGGCTGAGATCACCTTTGTGGTGGCTGAGATGACATTTATTGTGGCTGTGATCACTTTATCAGCGACCTAGATCACTTTTCTAGTAGATGAGATAATTTTTCAAAGTGGTTCTGATCACATCTTCCGTGTCAAGATCACTTCTGTAGTGCCTGAGATAACTTTTAAAGAGGTTGTAATCATTTCTGTAGTGGCCAAGATCACTTTTGTAATGGTTTAGATACTTTTTAAAGTGGCTGTGGTCACTTCTTCAGTGGCCCAGACCACTTTTGCAGTGGCCTAAATATTTTTTCGGTGGCTGACACCAGTTTGTTAGTAGCCAAGATCACATTTGTAGTGACTAAGATAATTTTTAAAGAGGATGTGATCATTTCTCCAGTGGCTAATATCATTTTTGCAGTGAATGAGATAACTTTTAAAGTGGCTGTTATCAATTCTTCAGTGGCCAAGATCACTTTTGTAGTGGCTTTTTGAATGTGGGTTCAGTTCCCGGTCTCGGCGGTTCTCCTGGCCCAGTTTAGCCTATATGTGCACAAAGGTGGCCTAAAGCCCGATTCATTTCATTTGTATCTGTCGGTTAATGTCAGTAAATCGCGTCTTACTGTCAAACAGTGGTAATAATGACAATACCTTGTGTTTATTTAAACGTATTATTGTGGTAGAAATATAACATTCTCATTCGTTTACGGGTGAGTGGTCTATTTTGAGTTCTGATTCAAGGGACATGCCCAGGTCTAAAATCATCAAAAAATCATTGATTTTATTTTAGAATAATAATATGACACTATAATGTAAACATGTCTATCGACTAGAACTGCAAAAAAAATTTTTAACTTTTGTGCTGCGCACTCACCAGTTACGCTAGATATAGAGACGAAATTCCTGATTTCTAATTATTGACAACCATGTCAAAAATAAGAAATACGCGAATTTCGTCTCTATATCTAGCCTAACGGGTAAGTGCGCAACACAAAGTAAAAAAAAACTTTTGCAGTTCTAGTCTATGGACATGTTCACATCATATGGTCATATTATTAATCTAAAATAAAATCACCGATTTTTTTATTTTAGACCTGGGCATGTCCCTTTAATATGTGTGATATCGCCTTTATACATTTATTAATGGGCACTGAATTACAGTTTATGCGAGTGGTGCCACCTGTAAAAGGACCAAAGCCAGAATAATTCCTAATAAATTAAGTACATCTAACGTGATGTCCAGTACATGTATGACCATCAGTAAATAGGAGAAGTTGACCCAAATCTGGCTTGATGTTGGCCCAGCGTCGCAGACGTTGGGCCAACATGAAGGCAGATTTGACTAAACGTCTAATGCTTGTAGAGGTAGTGCTGTCTCCAGGCATCTGTCAAATAAAATATCCACATTGATTGGGCTATTTCTCCAGCCTCTGAGACTGTTTGAAGAGCTCTCCATGTAGCCAGCATTTCATCAACTCTCTGGGCTGGACAAAGATGTCATGTTTGTCTTCAGACCACACAAATTAATTATTTGTTCAGTTGTCGTACTAAATAAATATTTATTTGACAATCGATTCTAAAAGTTCAAAGCTTGTTGTATCCGTCTAATAAATACATGTATAGACTATGGTCTCGTGATTATTTTTACCATGTTCTTAATATCAACATGTACGTGCTGTTTGTGCTAATTTGAAAATAGTAAGTTATCTTGGACAAATACTGTGAATGACTAGTACAAATTGTATCTTTAAATAGCTTTATCTTTATATAAAAAAGTACAATAATGTTAAAACAATCTAACACAAAATAGCTCCTACTCCGACATGAAAAATGTATAAAACGATAATTAAAAAATTGTAGCAAAATAAAATAAAATTACAAATTTACAAATCAATTATTTATTCAATTATATAATTTAGAAAGTTTAGATAATTTAAGCATGCATACGTCTGGAAGAGCACAGGCTGGTGTGACTTGGTGAGGTACAGGTCTTCATATTAGCTTGGCCTTTTAGGATGTAATCACCTCGCCTGAGATTACAAACATCAGAAATACAGCTTGTCTCCCTCTTTCTGGTCGTGTGTGCTCATGTCCATTCCTTCCCCCGCTTTTGTTGTTTATTAAGTTTGTTGACACATGCCAACACCTATTTGCCCAGGCTCTAACTGATGCAGAGAAAGTTTTACCATCGCGCTGTGGTAGATCTGCTTTGAAATCAATGACGGCCCAACATCTGGCAAGTTGGATCAACATTACATCAGCATACATTAACGGTTGCATTTTGCTTCTAGGGACCCTAATAAACATCACATTGTTCTATATAGCGATTAAAATATATTGAGTTGTAAGGTTTGTATCAAAATAAAATAAAGACATGATACTGACACCATCCGTATTAGATTTGATCACCTAAGCACATAAGAATGAGAAATTGTGTAGTAAATCTATTTTGCTTCCAATAGGAAATTCCAACAGTATAATTACATATTTACATATATATATGGCAGATCGGATCAGTTTGATATTGTCGTAAAACTATGCTACTGTTTGACCAGAGGTGCTCATACTTATGAAGTTGGGGCTGATGATTTTATCACAATGTCTATTGTAGAAGCATTGCAGTGGCCGCAACAGCAGCAGCACCACCACCAACAACAACATAGTGGCAGCAACAGCAGCAGCATCACTGGTTGTTAATGCAAGACAAGGAGAACATTTTTGGTCTGTTGTCCGTAACTTAAACGATCTTTTATGTTTCCTATTCTCTTCTTGTGACATAACCCTTTAATGATACATGGGAATACTGAATGTAAATGGATGGATTGATATTGGAAGATAATGTATTATGGGGAACGGGGCTGATTTCAAGGCTGATTTGGCAAAACGGGAGTACATGTCTAAATTAACGAGTTACCCAGCTACAGGTCTAATAATTGACAATGTATATCAGGATACATATGACAGGTTCTCTATACATCATAGAATCAGGTCGGGTAATCTATAATGCGGTGGGGGTCGTTAACAAATTGACGGATTGAGATGGTTTCACGGGGGCTTGGACGAAGTAGTAGTATGCTATACTCGGCCTGATAGAGCACAATGAATGCAAAACGTCTCGTTTTTGCCGAGAAAGTCAAATAGCGAATCATCAACTGTGAGATGTTGTACCGGTGCTGATTTAATGCTGGGCCAGCGTCGTAGACGATGGGTCAACATTAAACCAGCACCGGTCATATGGTTGCTGTGATCCGAGCTTCTCGTTGATATCTGATTCCATGCGGTGATCCAAGCTGACGGACGCCTAAATGGACAAGTGAAGGGGATCCCTAAAAATAGGGCGGGACGGTCATAGACCTCTTGGGGGACAACACACCAAATCAGGATGCATACAAAACATACGGGGAACACCATGTAATCTGCAGGGGGGGGGGGGGGGGAAGCTCGATGATTTTCCGCGTACAAATTATTTTTTTCAACGGTCAGGCGGAGGTTGAAAATGTCTATTTTTCATGCTTATATACTATGAAACTGAAATATGTTATTTATTTCATGCAGAGTCTGTCCGAAATTATTTATTTAAAAGTACGAAATTATTTATTTTAAAAATATCCCATACAAAATTGTAATTAAACTGTAGCGTGAAAAGCAGCGGTGCTAACCACTACCCTAAGGCCCCAGCCCTACAAGTCTATAACAGGACAGGCTGGTTTGACTTCGTGAAGTACAGATCTTTAGATTGGCTTGGCCTTACAGGATAATCGCCCTAGGAGCTCAACCATCGGACGAACCGCTTGTCTTCTCCTTCCTGGTCCGTGTGTGCTCATCTTCATTTCTTCTCTTCTTTCTTCTCTTTAAGTTCGTTGACACATACCAACATCTATTTGCTCAGGCTCTGCCAGAGGCAAAGAAAGATTTACCATCACGCTGTGGTAGATCTGCTTTGAAATCAATGACGTGCCAACATTGCTTCAGCATCCATTAACGGTTGTATTTTGCTGTCTCTTTTATAGGGGCCTTAATTACCATCTGAAATAACGATTAAAATTATGTTGAGGTGTAAGCTTTGTATCAAAAATAAACAAAAAATGATACCAACACCATCCTTATTAGATTTGATTACCTAAGCACCCATGTGAAAAGAACGACCGTAACAGGAGAAATGGATTATCAAATCTATTATGGTTCCGATAGAAATTACAATCATATAATATATACATATTTACATATATGTAGCTCATCAGATCAGTTTGATATTGTCGTGAAAAAAACTATTCTACTGTTTGAACAGAGATGCTCACACTTATCAACTTGGGCCTGATGATCTTGTCAAAATGTCTTGTTGTAGAACCATTGTAGTGGCAGCAACAACAGCAGCATCACCACCAGCAATAAAATAGCATTGTCTGTAAATGCAACACTGGGCTCATAGATATGTTCTGTTTGATCTCCTTAATCAAGACGAGACAAAGTGCAGCATCCTTTATGTGTTTTCTCCTCTTCTTGTGACATAACTCGTTTAATGATACACGAGATCACTGAATGAAAGAGGATTGTTGGATATTGGAAGTGGAGGTGATTATGGTGAATGAGGCTGATTTCAAGCCTGATTTGGCAAAATGGGAGAAAAGTCTGAGTAACGATCAGTTTCCATCCGGTGATCCAAGCTGATGAACGCCTAAATGGACATGTGGAGGGGATCCCTACAGATAGGGCAGGGCGGTCGTAAACCTCTTGGCGGACAACACACCAATTCAGAATGCATAGCCTACATATCTTACAGGGACCACCAGTCAATCTCTGGAAGTATTTGTCGCAGGAAAACTATTATTTTAAATTTCGTTACTTGTTTATGTACTGAAATATATGTTATATACTAAAATACATTATTTATTTCATGCAGAGTCCGCCAGAAATTATTTATTTCAAAAATACCAGCATTGAACACTAAATACCTAATGCCATTTATTGTCTTTTAATTATGTAAGACCATTGAATTCTAACCAATTCTACTAGATCGTGTCTATATTATCATTATTGACAACCATGTCAAAAATAAGAAATACGGGAATTTCGTCGCTATATCTAGCCTAAGTGGTAAGTGCGCAACACAAAAGTTAAAAAAAACTTTTGCAGCTCTAGTCTATGGACATGTTCACATCATATGGTCATATTATTAATCTAAAATAAAATCACCGATTTTTTGCTGATTTTAGACCTGGGCTGATATCGCTTTTATACATTTATTAATGAGCACTAAATTACAGTTTATGCGAGTGGTGCCACCTGTAAAAGGACCAAGGCCAGAATAATTCCTAATGAATTAGGTACATCTAACGAGATGTCCAGTACATGTGTGACAATCAGTAAATACGAGAAGTTGACCCAAATCTGGCTTAATATTGGCCCAGCGTCGCAGACGTCGGGCCAACATGAAGGCAGATTTGACTAAACGTCTAATGTTTGTAGAGGTGGTGCTGTCTCCAGGCATCTGTCATATCAAGATTCCTTTGTCATATGAAATGCCCACATTGATTTGGCTATTTCTCCAGCCTCTGAGATGTTTGAAGAGCTCTCCATGCAGCCAGCATTTCATCAACTCTCTGGCCTGGCCATGGATGTCCTGTTTGTCTTCAGGCCACACAAATTTTCACATTAGCTTGGCCTTTCAGGATGCTATCACCTCGTCTGAGAGCACAAACACCAGAAGAACCGCTTGTCTCCTTCTTGCTGGTCGTGTGTGCTTATGTCCATTCCTTCTTCGTTTTTGCCGTTTAAGTTTGTTGACACATGCCAACATCTATTTGCTCAGGCTCTAACTGATGCAGAAAAAGTTTTACTATCGCGCTGTGGTAGATCTGCTTTGAAATCAATGACGGCCCAACATCTGGCAAGCTGGATCAACATTACAGCAGCATCACTAACGGTTGCATTTTGCTTCTAGGGACCCTAATAAGCATCAGATTGTCCTTATATGACTATTAAAATATATTGAGTTGTAAGGTTTGTATCAAAATAAAACAAAAAAAAAATGTTACAAACACCATCCGTATTATATTTGATCACCTAAGCAGCCCTCTCATAAGAATGAGAAATTGTGTAGTAAATCTATTCTGCTTCCAATAGGAAATTCCAACAGTATAATTACATATCTACATATATATAGCTAATCGGATCAGTTTGATATTGTCGTAAAACTATGCTACTGTTTGATCAGAGGTGGTCATACTTATGAAGTTGGGGCTGATGATTTTATCACAATGTCTTCTGTTGTAGAAGCATTGCAGTGGCAGCAACAGCAGCAGCAGCACCACCAGCAACAACATAGTGGCAGCGACAACAGCAGCATCACTGGTTGTTAATGCAATACAAGGAGAACATTTTAGGTCTGATGTCCGTAACTTAAACAACCTTTTATGTTTCCTATTCTCTTCTTGTGACATAACCCTTTAATGATACATGGGAATACTGAATGTCAAGGGATGGATGGATATTGGAAGATAATGTATTATGGGGAACGGGGCTGATTTCAAGGCTGATTTAGCAAAGCGGGAATATAAGCCTGAAAGAGTCCGCCAGCTACAGGTCCAGAAATTGACAATTAATATCAGAATGACAGGCTCTCTATAAATACGTTTGGGCAGCAAAAAAATTATATAATCAGGTTGGGTAATCTATAATGCGTGGATTGTCGCTAACAAAATGACGGATTAAGGTGGATTTACGGGTGCTTGGACGAAGTAGAATGCTATACTGGGCCTAATTTAGGGACACCTGATAGATTATAGTGAATAAATAATGAATGCAAAACTTTAAAGCAACATTGTTTCGTAGACGATGGGCCAGCAATACTCCAGCACAGGCGGTATAGTTGCTGGGATCCAGAGTTGGGGTCAATTCCTTTTTATCAATTCCAAATTCCATTCCAATTCCTTTTTATCAATTCCTGAGTCAATTCCAATTCCTTTGGTTGTAAGAAAAGTCAATTCCAACTCGAATACTGAATGTAAAGGGATGGAGGGAAGATGGAGGAGGAGGTGTTTGTGGAGAACGGGGCTGATTTCAAGGCTGATTTGGGAGAATGGGAATATAAGTCTAAATAACGAGTCAGCCAGCTACAGGTCCAGTAATTGACAATGTATATCAGGATGACAGACTCTCTATTAATAAGTCAGTTTGGGCAAAAAATCGGATTGAGGTGGATTCACGGATGCTTGGACGAAGTAGAATGCTACACTCGGCCCGATTTAAGAACTCCTGATAGAACATAATGAATGCACAACTTTAATGCAACATTGTTTCAAAGTCTCGTTTTTCAAAGTCTCATAAGCTGTGAGATGTTGTACGGGTGCTGGTTTAATGCTGGGCCAGCGTCGTAGACGATGGGCCAGCATTGAACCAACACAGGTCATGTGGTTGCTGGGATTCGAGCTTCTCGTTGGCATCTGATTACATCCGGTGATCCAAGCTGATGGACGCCTAAATGGACATGTGGATGGGATTCCTAAAAATATAGCGGGACAGTCATTGACCTCTTGCCGGACATCACACCAAATAAGGATGCATACATACCATACGGGGAACACCTTGCAATCTGCAGGGGGGGGGGGGGGCTCAAGGATTTGCTGCATACAAATTATTTATTTCACCGGCTCGGCGGAGGTTGAAAATGTCTATTTTTCATACATGTTTATATACTATGAAACTGAAATATGTTATTTATTTCGGAGTCCGTCCGTAATTAATTATTTAAAAGTACGAAATTATTACTTTTAAAAATATTCCAAACAAAATAGTATTTATTTTATTACATTCGTGTAGAAACATTACATTCTAATTAATTGACTCTCCCTTTAAAGTGACTAAGATAACTCTGAATTGAATCATTCAGCCATTGATTTGACACAGTCATTATTCCACCTGATCAAGGCAAGGCATTGATTGTGAAGTGAGCTGAGCTCAACCCATTTACTTTATTGTCTGACCAGATTCACAGGGACTTTTGTGACCCAGGCTGTCAGATGATATCTGTTCTCTTTATCTTCTCTACTCTAACGTTAGAGAGTGCACCAGATTATCATGGGTTTCTGTATATTTATTTTCAAATATAAATTGTTGCCATGTGATGTGTAAATACCTCTTTTTAATACTGTAGTATGTAGCACTGTGACATATATATATATATAAATATATTTTATATATTTTTCAGTCAAAATCTACATGATATTATACATAGTTGCAAAAAAACATTAAATTAAATCAATTAATAATTTTAATATATAAATAATCCGGAACCACCTTTGCACTAACATCTGCTACCGCCCTGATTTTATTTTTCCTCTGAATACATCCGTTGCATCACAGATCAGCGATGTTTGAGATTTCTGTACCACAGTGCCACCAGGATTGACCATCAGGGATGTTGGTTCTAGTGTCAAGCAGACTGGCAGACCGACAAGGACATTATTCATCTGGAGTGGTCCCTGTGGTGTCTGTTTTCGGCACCTAAAGCTATTTATGACTGGATTACAGCACTCGGGGACAGTGTGACCTAAAGCATTAGGCTGATGCATTATACACGGTGACAGTTGACAATATGAGTGTGGCTATTCTGTGTCACATGGTAACATACACACGTACACATTGTGGCGTGCACACACACTTGGTGACGTAACTTCATAGTAGCACACTGTGAATGACATATGTCTGAAGATAGGCAACAATAATCTACTCCGCTTCAGAGGCAGGGGGCCCTAGTGTAGTGGTTAGCACCGCTGCCTTTCACGACACAGTTCGGGGTTCGGTTCACGGTCTCGGTGGTTTGAAAGAAACAAAAATGTTTCCTCCCCATCTACGTGTGAAAGTTAGTATTGTGGGGAGCCTCCGTGACCAAGAGGTAGCGTGCTCGGCCTCAGACCGCCAGGGCTCAAATTTCGAATCCTGTGTCTGGAGGACAGTGTCATCTCAATCGTCTGACCATCCTCAGAAGGATCTCCTGGCCCAGTTTAGCCTATATGTGCACAAAGGTGGCCTAAAGCCCGATTCATTTCATTTCGCTTCAAACACCTAATAATGATATTTAAATGCAGATGGTTAAACCACTATTCTAAAGTTTTGGTAGGTCAATTTACCATGGTTATATTGCTATTATATATTGCTATTACAATGTATATTATGTTGTTGAAATGATTGTTATAACCAGATAACCTGTCGCTCACAATATAATTTAGTTCGTTCTTCCGAACACGTGTGGCCTACATGACCATCATCACGTCCCCCGTATTGTATTTGCGGGAAAAGATACTGGACCAGCAATAAACCTACATATTGCTTCAACGTCTTGTGTTTACCAGAGCGCTACCTGTGGGTTTAATAAAATTTAAATCTCTATTGGCAACCCTCTAGGTCAAGGCTTATGCTTGTGCAAAATATGAAGCTAGTCTAGAAATAGCAAGTTTGTCTGCATAACCTGAGATGCTGTGTACGCATTAAACAATAAATTGGTTCAATGCGCTGTGTTTACCGGAAGCGCTTCCAGTAGGTCAATTAAAATTTAAATGCCGATTGGCAATCTTCTGGATAACGGCATATAGCTGTGCAAAATATGAAGTTGATAAATCAATGGCAAAGCAATCTGCATAACCATGACGTACATACATGCCCCCTTCTTGTAGTATAATAGAAGGTTGTGGTGCTGTCGTTTTTCTCACAGTGATATTTCTGTCTGTCTGACAGCCATTAATGAGGACAATAACACGCTTTGACACTGTGTCTCTCTCAATCATACTCTGTCTCTAGACAGCATGGAGAAAGTGAAACAGTTGACATGTTAAAGAAACGGTTGCTTGCGACCCCAGCAAACACATCACGTGGCGTCAATGCTGTTTTAATATTGGGCCAGCCTCGTAGACGGTGGACTAACATTAAACCAGCATTGGTCCCACGTGATGTGTTTGTTAGACCGGGTTTAAAAATACCCCTTATTATTTTCTTTGTTCGACCACGACATTCTAAGCCAGGAATGGAGAGTTAGTGCTGATCAATTACAGACCAATTATCATGGTAGGCCTAGTACTGAATAAGCGTAGATAAGCAAAACTTGTAGAATAATCTGTCAGGAGGAACCGTGTTGTTAATTATGAGGAATCTTCATTGTGGTCGGATAAGTAAGTTAAAACCCTCGAGGTTTTACATTCTTAGCTGTGAAAAAGGCCTCGTCCATCAGCCTCAACCCTTTTCACAGCTAAGAATGTAGGACTCTTCTGTGTCGCAACATCACGACGGGTCAGTACACCGCTACAAAGGGAACATGCGACAACTACTTACTTGATAAGGTAAACAGTTACTGCTGTTTGCCTTTTACATACACTCCACACTGTAAACAATACAGTACTTCAGTACTATTACCATGCGACCCCAGGAGAACACTGCTAAATAACCTATATTGTTTAAAGTGTATGTGTACACCAAGCAAACACGTGACGTCAGATTCTGACGTATAAAGACGGTCCCCATTTCTAGTGGCCGTAGACCCACAACATATGTATTCAAATGGACCAGAAAGACATTTCTGATGATTCAAGTTGTAAAAAACCTTTGGTCTTCATGGTTTTTACTAAATTATTCAGCGATGTAAGGATTTAAATCTGAGATGTTGCGAGTCACAGGTCACAGTTGACTGGGATCCATGCTTGTAGTTGCTCTCCCACGCGTAGCTGTTGGTAATCCAGTAGTGTATGGCCAGCAATGTCTCCTTGACAGATGTTATGGCCCTTGATGGTTTAAATGAAGCAGTTTGTCCCTCAACATTTACTGTTGGAGCATTAGTAGATGGCAACAACAGCAGCAACAGCCACAGTAACAGTGACAACAACAGGATGTACTGTAGCAGCAGCAATGGCAGCAGCAGCAACAGCATAGGCAACAGCAGCAGTAGCAACATCATCTACAACAGCAGCAGCGGCGGCAGGGACAGTGTCGACAGCAGCAGCAGCAGCAGCCATAATGTGACAGTCAGAAACACAAGCAGCATTGTACGGTGGCTTTTTAGGGCCACCACAAATACAAGTTAGACGTTGTGGAAATACAAGTTATAGTTGTCGCAATGCAAGTTAGACCTGTAGAAATACAAGTTAATGTTGTCGAACTACATCTTAGCTCTGTTGAAATACATGTTAAAATTGTTGAAAAACAAGTTAGTGCTTTTTAGATATCTGATTATAGGTATCTGAGGTATAACAAATGGGAAAATAGCCCACGTTATCATCTAATCTAATTATTTAGATTTATTAATTACATAAAATTAAATGTTCTAGATTTCAGAAGGAACACTTAAAAATTAAAGGGGGGGTCACGTGCCCCCACCCCTTCCCCTGGATCCGCCCCTGGTAACTTGTTAGAGAACACGGGCCCAGAGCCACTAAATGACAATGTATATCAGGACGCAGACGTCCCTATAAATAAGTCTCTGTATGCCGCAAAAACGCCACAATCTACTGGGATCAGGCATTGTAAACTAGAGTACAGCCTATAATCCATGGAACTGCTGTGATGAAAATGTAAGGTTAACATTTGTGCTGCTAGCACCGTATATATATACAGTTGTAAACAATCTTCATATCTAAAAATCCCACTGGAATTGGTAAATGAGTTTGTTGTAGATGTCCAGTTAAAGAGAGAGACCGCTGTTCATAATACGTGGGAAAGGGGCTCCCACAAAGCACCGCGCCGTAAATAAGGGGGTAGAATACCATACTTGGGCCCAACAGTCAACACCGAAATAGCAATCCAAGAAACAAAGACGTAGACCCAATGTCGGTTTCATGTTATTCCACAATTTACGTCGATAAGATCAGAGCAGAGTCCCGATTCCGGGCTTCCTCCTGCCATGATACCATGACGGAGCAGAGATCATAATCATGGCAGTAACGCAGCAGAAGGAAGCCCGAAGTCGGGACTATGTCCTACTCTTATCGAATGATAAGGGTTTTTTATAGAGCACATTGCCACATACAACTGTGCACACTCCAGGCCTTTGAACAGTTTGGAGAACTGTATATTCACAGCCCCGGTGGAAAACATCCGGCCCGGCCGAGATTCGAACCCAGTAACTCGAGTCTCGAGCCCCAACTGGACCGAATGAGCCATCGGGGTCGACCGTATTATTTGGAAATGAGAGGGTATATCTTCTTAGATCTTGAGGTATGACAGATGAGATAATTGGAGGCTGAATATTTAACACACACTAAGCTATTCAATTAAATTTTTCATTCAATTGAAGTAACGTCCACCGCGACATACAACTTCAAGTAACTGAAACATTATGTAATGTATGCAATTTGAGTCCCAACATACTTCAGTATTTCAAGATTTAAATATACTTTTAATAACTGGTTATGCAGGTGCTAATAAAAAAACCCAGACCATCAGTGCTCTAAGGGTTAAGTATTGGTGAATAGATAGGACTGTGTTTTTGTAAGCAAGTTCTTGATATGATTTTCGAGCATTCCATCTGATGACAGTGCCGTTTTAACATCGCATCATATCTGACTCCCAATCAGATCATAATCTATTGGTTGTTTCTGGTCCACGAGTATCAATCATTATAGATAAAAACATTATTACGAAGGTTACATAGTGCGCTGGTACATAGTGTTTGATGGAAAGCTTTGTTTGAACTGAGAGCATTAATTCTTGGGAAGTGGCGCAATGGTTTGAGCGTGGCGCTTTGTAATTGTCGCTGCCTGATGTGTGGTTTCAAACCCAGGATTTCAGAAAAATATCGTGTTTTCCCCCTCTCAACGTTGGGACATTGTTTCGATGTTTGTGTCCTTGGGCAAGGCACTTTACCCCCACATGCTTCACTTGACTCAGATGTAAATGATTAGGCCTACCTGGTAGGACAGATATGGCAATGTGCGGGACTGCATGCACTACGCGGAGTTGAAGTGGTACACGAATGAACAGGTCCAGTCACCCGGGAGGTAAAATGTAAAATCGGCAGAAACGTCTTCAGACTTGATATCGGACTATAGACCTGTAATTTGATGTATTAAAAATAAAAATGATTAATTCACACATATTGGCACAATACAGGCTGACGTTCTCCCCCAAAACCTACTCGCCGGGATGTGCCTCAATCCATCTTGCATTTACGACTGGTCCTAGGCTGTATATAATTGTATTACCAACATGTTTCCAACATAATATTACCCGAATGTTGGCTTAATGCTGGTCCATTGTCTACGTCGCTGAGCCAACATTAAGCTACCATTTGGATCAAATGTTGCAACAACATTGAAACATCATTGGTTCAATGTCTTCTGTTTGCTGGGAAATATTTTTGCCGGGTTATGGTTGCGGGGTTCTGTTTGCCGGGTTTTTCTCCGGGTTGTTGCAGAGGATGAGCATGGTGAGTGAAGTACTGATGTTTCAATGGCCGTCCACTGCGCGTAGGGACAAGTCGTCTACCAGCATCTGACCATCAGTAGAGGCCATCATTGATTGGCATCTTTTCCCAGCCTCCAAGGCCAAATGTTTGAAGAGCTCTCTTCGTGTTAAGACCCGGATGGAGGTTAAACCCCACAAGGCGTAACCCTTTCAGTGCGGGGAGCGACTATAGACAACATAATCTGACTCCATAGACTCAGCTCGGTCCGAATTCGATCCCCCGCGCACTGAAAAACTAAAACATGTGTAATGGCCGTAGACCCATAACATAGGTATTTAAATGAAGCGGAAGAGATTTATGATGATTTCAAATAAAAAAAAACTCTCTTGGTCTATATATAAATATTCCAGTGCTATAAGGGTTACTTTGTGTCTGTCCATCGTTTGGTGATACCGATCCCAAGCAAATACCAATGCTGATTTATAGCTGGTACGTCGTGTACTACGCTGGCCCAACATTGAACAAACATTGCTCCAACGCCTCGTGAAAATTTAAATCACATGACCTGACGGGTAAAGAGTTGATGTGTCCTAAAGATTGTCCATCGTGTGTGGGACACCTAGGACAACCACCAGACGACGACGGACTGTGGCAAAATGTGGTTACAGTGTTGGCTCATCGTTTAAACCATTGGCCAGCAATGATACAACTTTTTGCCAAGTGACGTCTCCCCTCAGGCAAAATAGTAACGTTTGTAACTTACAATGCAATCGAATATAACAAAATGCAAAATATAGAACAAGATTATTCATTGTTTATAATCGAATACCTTTTAAAGGGAGATTAGTTACAATTAACTTTGCTATAATATATGATGAAATATAATATGATAAGTCTGTAGGCCTGATATATGTGCATGTATATGGTAACTAAGTCCAATTATCGACAAATATTAAATAATAAATAGTGTGTTTATAGTGCATTATTATAATTTTATACTCCACATGAATAGCCTACTTGCTTGATAAAAAAAATACACCACTCCAGTATCTGTCAGAGCGACGTAAAACAATGAAACCCTGCATTAAGCTACTATGCACAGCAGAAGGAGTCAACACTAAGAGTATCAAAGACTTCAAATAATTAAAACATTTATCTAAGCTCATATCTATTGATATACATATATATGTTTAATTATGTGTTGAGTCTGATGTAGATATTTTGACATCAGCTTGGCCTGCCTACATTAGTTGCCATCCCCTCCCCCTTAATTTATCCTTCTAGTTTTAAATTTTTACACCACTTGACGTTGTGTCTCGCTACATTGATCCATAACCTCAAGTGGGTGAACATCATTTATATTTAAGAAGAAATTTTAGCAAATCTTGATGTTTAAATGCACATTTCATTACCAATATCAGTGATTTGATTGGCTAATAAAACGTATTTTAAACGACTATAAAGTAAAAGTCACTTCAAATTTGTCACTTTTGCGTTGCATGCTTTTTGCTAATTAATCACGCAATTTTCATCCGATTGTAATGAAATTTGGCAAGCATTATTTTCTGGAAATTTAAAGAAAAAATATTATGTAGTTTGAAAGTTAGACCATTTCACATGTAGTAATTTTGAAATATGACGCTCCTCTATAAAACCATTAATTTCATTCAGCTTTAATCTCGAAATTCTAATACATGTCAAATGGTCTAACTTTTGAAATACTTACTCAAATTTCCCGAATTTTTTAGGGAATACTTGCAAAGGGTGCTTGCAAATTTTCATGGAAATCGATCAAGAATTAACTGAGAAATCAGCGAAAAACACCCAACCCTGGTGGAAGTTTGAATGCAACTAATAGTCGCGTTTAGGGCTTAACGGGGTAATCGCTGCTCTGTTTGAGAACACAGTAAACACGATACGTTGGACCAATGTTGGGTTGATGTTAGCCCATCGTCTGCGACGCTGGGCCGACATCAACCCAACATTGATTCAAAGTTAAGAAATGGATGGGGTTTTAGGCCACCTTTGTGCACATATATGCTAAACTGGGCCAGGAGAACCTTTGGAGGATGGAGAGTTGCATGAGGTGACACTGCCCTCCAGCCACAGAATTCAAAATTCGAGTTCTGGCGGGTTGAGACCGAGCACCCTAACTCTCTGTCACGGAGGCTCCCTACAATATTTAATCTTTACGAATGAGCGGGGAAAAAACATTTTGTTTCTTCGAAACTTGGAGGCCAGAGTGGGGTTCGAACCCACGATCTCTGATTTTCCAAGCAGGCAGCTTTAACCACTGAACAAGGGCCCCCGACGAGAGGACAAGCAACACAAATTGAGTCCGAGGACAAACACCATGCACCAGACAGCTTGAGCTCCCCCTGGCCTAAATTCCTGTCTCGTTTTGCAGTTTAAGTTTATTGACACATGCCAGCGTCTGTTTGTATAGGTTCTGAAAGCTGCAACTACAATGTCATCATCGGCAAAAGAAAGTTTGTCGACAAAAGAACGTTTGACCAACATTGTGAGAGCATCCAACCTGGACTGAACGTCTTCTTGTGTCATCTCGCAGTAATATATTTCAGGTTAAGAAAGTCGCATAATAATGTGTAATGTAATCACAAGACATTGAATCAATGCTAAATCAATGTTGTCGGCTTCCCGAAATTATTTCGTAGGACTTAGAAAACATCTAAAACACCATTAAAAAGAAAGTTTTAAAAATGTTTTTGTAAGCTTCATTTTTAAAATGTTTTATAGATATTTTCTAAGCTCTACAAAATAACATTGTGTGATATTTCGTCAAGCATTTTATCGATATTTACAACACGTTTTTTGTATTTATTGGGTTGTCACAACCAGTTGGGTGAACGGTCCCCTGGTATAAACAAGTAGGCCTACTAAATAACCGCCATAGTTCCCGTCGATTACACTGCACATTTTGTGATTCCCAGTTGGCTGTGAAGCTTCTTGATATTGTATAATTCTGGTCATTTGATGTGTATTTATTGCTCCCTTGATGTCCATGAAAGACCACTTCCCTGCAAACGCAAGACGTTGAACCACTGTTGGTTTAATGGTGTTCCATCGTCTACGACGCTGTGCCGACAATAACCCTTTGAGTGCGGGCGACGCTTTTAAGCGCATTCATACTGTTTTTCCACAACTAAAATTTGACAGAAATTGAACAAATATGCATGTATAAATCTTGAGTAAAGCCCCCATTGTGAAATTTAGCAGGTTTACTTTTTAAGTGAGGAGGTATTTCCCTTTCATTTGAAGTTGGCAATTGCGTGAGCAATGCCAACTTCAAATGAAAGGAAAATGTTAAGTAGTAATGAAGCACTTAAAGAGTTAAGTGGTTTTGATACAGCAAACTAAAATGACTGATTGTCATACACTATAAGTTGTTTGTCTTACTTCACAATGTGGTCCAGTAGTGGCAATGATCATATGGTATTTCAGCTCTGTTTGATGGATTTGCCATTAGTGGCATTAATGTGGCTAAATGTGGCGTTTAATCCAGACTGCCAACAAGCAACAATTGTGGCGTGAAGCCCTTTAGCAACCCTTGCCACAAATTAAAGGTCAGGCGCCCACAAAACAATATTAGCAAAACGATCCGTGGCGGCCATTTTAATTTTGTGTAAAATCATAAAAAAATCACATCTCCACCTTGTGGAATGTGATTTTAAAGTTATTTTGTTTTTTGAGCCCACAAACAATTCTGAAGCGATCCGTGGCGGCCATTTTTAATCTTGGTAAAATCTTGCACTGGGTTAACGTTTGGTGTTTGCTACATTACATTGCTCATCTCTAGATGTTGTGTATCCTGGATATTTTACAAAGTCAGGATATCAACCATTAAAGCGCTGCAATTCTAATTTTCCACCACTTGAAGTTGTGTCTCGCTACCGCGACCCACAACTTCAAGTGGGTGAAAATTAATCATTTTTGTTTCACTTGAGACTAAACATTTGCAAATCTTGATGTTAAACACACACTTCGTTCCCAATAACTGTCGGATAATAAAACGGATTAAATACGACAATAGTCCAGTCGTTCTCAGCGGGTGACGTGTACAATTTAGGCAGGAGGGCCCTGCTGCATAAAATCAGCTTTGTATATAAACTCTAAGGCGACTTACTTGTTGATAACACCAGAAGGAAGAAGTTCGTCATCAGCTGGAGGTCATGGTGACCTGACATCCACCTCTGAGGGTCATGGTGACCTGACAGCTTGGGCTGTGAGCCTCATATCCAGGTGAATTATAGATAAGATCAAATACATTGATGTACATGTATTTTAAAGAGCATATAGGTCTACCTAGAAGGTCATAATAATACATCACTTAAATAAATCCTTCCTTGGCCACATATACGGCACATCTTCTAGCAGGTCTGCATTACAACAATAAACTCTTCAGATTAAAGCGATTGGTAACCAACATATTTTTAATATGTAATATATCTTTGATATATCAGTCACTTTGTAGCTACGATTTCGCGTAATCCTTAATAACCACAGTCGTAAAGTCAGTCACAAACCAAATCATTTCCACAATACTTGTTCTCACTTTATGTAAATACCATTCTGATTTCAGCTTCTTCACAAAGTCACACTGACAAGCTCTATAATCTGTATCTAGATATGTTACTCGTCGCCCAGATGCTCCTTATGATTTGTTTGACGATTTGATTGTTGATGTCAGTCATTTCTACATTACTGCTTTATATGTTGAAGATCGGCCTGCATTTTGGACATCACGGTGTCGTCTGTATTATATCTCAGCTCTGTCTTTCAAAAGAAAACGTTACTGATAAATGGTTTAGCTGGGGTTCATGTTTTAGCTGCTCTGTCAACGTGTAGCTTTTGGTAATCCATTACTGTAGTCTATGTGGATGTTCGGCAATGCTTCCCTGATAGATATTATGACCCTCGATGGTTTAAATGAACCAGGTTGTCCAACAACAATCTCACTGTAAGGTTTAGTGGATGGGGCCAGCAGCGGCAGCAGCAGCAGCAGCAGCAGCAGCAGCAGCAGCAGCAGCAGCAGCAGCAGCAGCAGCAGCAGCAGCAGCAGCAGCAGCAGCAGCAGCAGCAGCAGCAGAAGCAGCAGCAGCAGCAGCAGCAGCAGCAGCAGCAGAAGCAGCAACAACAGCAGCAGCAGCAGCAGCAGCAACAGTAGGCTATCTGTAGTAGCAGTGCAGCAATAAAAGAGACAGTAGATGCAGTAACAGCACACCATGTATAGCACTAGTGGAAGTGACAGCAGCAAAAACAGCAGCAGCTGCACTGAATCTTCAGGGAAGAAACAGAAGCAACATCAACAACAGGGGAATCAGTAGCAGCAGCAGGAGCAACATAATCAGCAGCAGCAGCAGCAGCAGCAGCAAAAGCAGCAGCAACAGCAGCAGCAGCAGTTGCTGTCGCTGCAGGACAAGGACACAATGTTTAACCTGATGTCCCCGGCACAGATCGGCATCCCTCGTGGCATGGGAGGGAATCTCCTCTATTACAAAATATAGGTAGCACTGGGTGAGCATCTGTGACATTGGTCCATCATTTGGTCAGGCCAGCATTTTTCCATCACTGGTCCTGACTCCGCCAATGTGGTCAAGGTCCGACATTGGTCTATCATTGGTCCACCATGTGGCCAAAGTTTGGCATTGGTCCATCATTGTTCCACCAAGAGGCCGGTCTATCATTGGTCCATCAAGAGGTCACTGCAGCAGGTCGGTTGACTAACTACTTATCCAGTCCATTGGTTTCTCCAGCAGACATTTTCTGGTTGAGAGTCTCTTCTCTTCACATAACCTGTTTCATGATACATGAGATCACTGAATCTAAAGGGATTGTTGGATATTGGAAGAGGAGGTGATTATGAAGAACGGGGCTGATTTCAAGGCTGGTTTACAGAATGTGAAGACAAGCCTGAATAAATAGAGGACAATCACCAAGCGCGGTACAACAGGCTTAGCTCAGGAGTCCGTGGCACCAACAGAATGGGTCTCAGCAGTCCGTGGCACCAACAGAATGGGTCTCAGCAGTCCGTGGCACCAACAGAATGGGTTCACTAAGTGACAATGTATATCAGGACGGCAGCCCGTCTATAATAAAGCGTTTGCAGGAAAAACATCCCACAATCTATTGGGATCAGGACATGTAGCCTAAACTACATAGTCAGAGGCACTGCTGTGCTGAAAAAATGGCTGTAATGAAAAAATGGCATGCTCTCCACAAACCTATTAATCCCGATGACATCGCAAGGCTCTGACAAAGTGAGCTAAGCTAATAAGATCAAAAGTTCACGCCGGCACTTGAAACATTCGTCTCAATTTCATGGCATCCGAGTTTTTAGGTAGGCAGTTGGAGTGTTGTTTTTACACAGCTGGCTGTGGAAACAAAATGGCGGTCATGTGTGACTGGGCCTACGGTGAAGTAAATGAGTTAGGCTGCCCAGTCATACCGGGTAGAAAAATGAATTGAAATGAATGGGGTTTTAGGCGACCTTTTGTGCACATGTAGGCTGGGCTGGGCCAGGCTCGAACCCGACTTTCCAAGCAGGCGCATTAACCACTGCACCAGGGACCCTGCCCTATCTTTAGGAAAAAATCCATTTTGAAATGCATATGCATATTTAAATGGTCACCGCCGATATATCATATTTCAGCGCATATAAAACATAGTCCTTTATATGCTGACTCTTTAGATATCATTTCTATGACAGGATCTCAAAAATAGCCATGTTTTGTACATAAATATGTGCACAAATTTACTTACATTTTCTTCAAAACAGTGATGGCAAGGCATACACACATAGAAAATATTGTATGTCATAGTACTGTTAATAGTGGTTATTTTAAATCAGCTTTGCTTGTTGGTTGGTTCATTCGTTATGTGACAGAACATACACACATGTGGAACCTTAACCCTGAAAGCACTGAATTTGTTTGTAAAATCTATGGAGACTAAAGGGTTTTATTTATTTTAAAATCATCACAAATGTCTTAGTTAGCTCCTTCTGATTCATTTGAATACCTATCTTATGGGTCTACTACAAATATTTGTACTCTTACAGTGCGGAGATCGACTTTAGTCGTCAGAATCTGACGTCTCCAGACGTCAGATTCTGACGACTAAAGTCGGTCCCCGCCCTGTAAGGGTTAAGAGGCACGATCTGAACGAATTGACGTTACTATGTGTCAGATAAGCTTCCGAGATTATTTCATATTAGCCAGAAATTATTAACTTGCCACTACGACCTAAACGAAAAATGTCATTTGATCTGCAATTTACACCGGTCCAGAATTACGTCACAAAACAGACGATTTTAGCAATTTACAGAAATTCTTAAAGATTTTTTTATGAAAAAACAGCTTTTACTAGTTAATGTATAATAATGCGGCTAACTCAAGGGGGCTATCAATAAAACAGTGATCGATTATAAATGGGACAAGATTTGGATTAGGATTCTGGGGATTTGCTTAAAATAGTACCAATCCACATTCACTGTTAAAGGTATATATTATTGACCATTGATATTTGGATCATGATGGTAACTCGGCTAATAGGTAGGCATGTATGCGTAAATAAATAAATAAATTAACAAACAAACAAACAAACAAACAAACAAACAAACAAACAAACAAACAAACAAACAAACAAACAAACAAACAAACAAACAAACAAACAAACAAACAAACAAACAAAACAAATGCAAAAATGTTGTTTTGGTAAAAATTAATTTTAGGAGGTTGTGTCTATTTCTCATATGTAACATGATATATGTAACAATTACGGTTATCGATTTGTTGACTTCTGTAAAAATATGGGGCTATACATCGCAAATGGACGGTGTGGAGAAGATTGTTATATTGGTAAAACTACATGTAAAGGGACTAGTTTGGTTGATTATATTGTTATATCACATGACTTATTTCCCATAGTGAAAATGTTTGTAGTTGAGGATTTTAACCCTATGCTATCAGATATTCATAATCCTGTTATATGTACTTTAGCTTACAACGTAAAATATATTAATGCAAATAGTGAAACCAAAGATGATTTAATAGATGATGCAGTATATAAAGTTGCACCGATTAAACCTACTTGGAAATCAGAAACAGAATGTATGTTTAAACATGAATTGTCACATAAACATCAAAATAAAATAAATGATATTGATTTACAGCTTAACAATATGCTACGAAGCGGTGTCGATGACCAGACTTCTATTAATGCAATAGCACAGAGTATTTGTAACATTTTAGTAGAGACAGCGGATACTTTGGAATTAATAAATAAAAGGGGAGCTACTAAACAGAAAAGAGCTCGAACACTTGATCATAAGCCATGGTATGACTCTGATTGTGAAAAACATAGGAAACATTTTACCAAAACTAGACGTATTTACAACAGTAAGAAAACTCAAGAAGCCGAAACAGACATGACAGCTAGTAGTAAATCATACAAAGCATCATTGAATAAAGCCTTTAATAAATATCAAAAAGACATGCAAAACAAAATACGAAATCTGAAATCGACTGATCCAAAAGTGTATTGGCAGATTATAAATAAATCAGCTGACGATCACACTAGACAAGAGGTAAAAAAAATATCAATGCAGATATTTGTTGAACATTTTAAAAAACTTAACACTAATGACAGTAAAAGAGACGAAGGAGATGTAACTGATAACACAAATATTGACAATTTAAATGTAGAATTAAACAAACCTTTTGAACCAGATGAAGTTAAAAAATCTATTAAAAAATTGAAAAAAATAAAGCTTGTGGCAATGATCAAGTAATAAACGAATTTTTAAAATCGTCATGTGATTCTATGATTAATGTGTTTACAAAACTTTTTAATTTGGTATTACAAACGGGAATAGTCCCAGAAGAGTGGTGTATCAGTAATATTATACCTTTGTACAAGAACAAAGGCGACATATGTAACCCTGATAATTACAGGGGTATTTCAATTGTTAGTTGTTTCGGAAAATTATTTACGTCAGTCCTAAACCTAAGGTTAGGCATATTTATTGATGGCTATGGCCTAATTGGTTCCGAGCAAGGTGGTTTCAGAAAAGGACATTCTACCATTGATCACGTTTTTGTCCTCAAAACACTTATTGATTTATATCTCAATAAACGGAAACGTATATATTGTTGTTTTTTAGATTACAAAAAAGCTTTCGACAATGTTTCCCGAGTTAGTTTATGGACAAAAATGCTATCTTTAAATATAAATGGCTAAATACTAAACGTAATAAAAAACCTGTACTCAAATGCCAAATGCTATATAAAAATGAATGGTAAATTATCAAATGTATTCAAGTCAGAGATAGGGGTCAGACAAGGTGATAATTTATCGCCTTTGTTATTCTCGATTTATTTATCAGATCTGGAAAGTTTCCTTAGTTCAAAATACGGTGGTTTAGCATATATTTCCGAACTGACAGAAAATGATGATGATCTTTACGAATATATTAAAATGTACATTATTTTATATGCAGACGACACAGTTATTCTCGCAGAGTCACCAACAGAGCTTCAAATGTCATTAGATGCTATGCAGTCGTACTGTAATATATGGAAGTTAAATATTAATACCAGCAAAACAAAAATAGTAATATTTTCAAGAGGAAAAGTTCGAAAATATCCCAAGTTTAACTTCCGAAATTCAAGTATTGATGTCATAGACAATTTCACCTACCTTGGTATTGTAATTCATTATAATGGAAAGTTTGGCAAAGCTAAAAAAAATGTTTTTAATAAAGCCAGTAGAGCTATGTTTTCACTTTTAAAAAAATCTAGAGTGTTGAATTTACCTATTGATTTACAGCTAGACCTTTTTGACAAGCTTGTCACACCAATACTTTTATATGGAAGTGAGATTTGGGCCTATGAAAATAACGATATCATCGAAAAGCTCCATTTGAGATATTGTAAATATATATTAGGTGTTAATAAAAGCACCACATCTTCGATGGTATACGGCGAGTTGGGCCGTTATCCATTGAATATTGAATACACATCAAGATGTATTTTATTTTGGGCACGTATTATTTCAGGCCCAGTTTCAAAACTGTCAGTAAAAATGTATAATTTATTGTATAAAATGTATAATCTAGGTATTTATAATTCACCCTGGCTATCTTTTGTCAAATCTACTTTATTGTCTGCTGGGTTTGGATATGTTTGGCGAGATCAAAAGATACCCCGTACACTTGAATATTTTAAAAAAGTTTTTAAAACTAGACTTAAGGATCAATACCTTCAGACTTGGACAGATGATGTAGCATCAAATGCAAAATGTATAAATTACCGTATGTATAAGTCGGATATATCGTTAGAATTCTACATTACTTTTCTACCTATGAAATTAAGAACCGTTTTTAGTCGTTTTAGGTGCAGAAATCACAAATCACCTGTAGAAACTGGCATTTATAAAAACATCCCAAGATCTGAAAGAGTATGCGTTAAATGTAGTCAGTCAGAAATTGGTGATGAATTTCATTATATATTTAACTGTCCATTTTTTGCTGATCAGAGACGCACATACCTACCGAAGTATTGTCATATACACCCTTCGGCACCCAAATTCAAACGCATAATGAATGATAAAACAAAATTACGTAGTTTGGCGAATTTCATTAAGATTATTTTAGAAAGTGTGAAGTGAAAAAAACTGTTATTGATTGTATAATAATGTATACATTATTATGTGCTATGTTGTATGTTTTGCTTGTTACATTCACTGTTATTTTCTTGTATTCCTCCATTTGAGGCTTAAAGAATAAACACTTGAACTTGAACATAAATAGTAATATTTTTCATCATTTGAAGCTGAAAATTGCGTTAGTAATTCCATTTCTAAATGAATAAAGAAAGAAACAGTTCATCAGCACACGGGGTGAGTATGGCCACCTCACTGACTATGCTGTATCTTACCAGATTTAAATACAAGAGTAAATTTGTTTTGATATTTTCCGCTACATGAGTAACATCAGACTGTGGTTTTATAAACAATCCACAACAAAGGCCCATTATGCCTCGATGGAAGAAGGTTTAAAAGTAGGACACGTGGCCACCCACAAGACGTTCACTCAATGCTGGGTTGATGTTGTGCCAACGTCCACGACGTTGGGCCAACTTAAAACAAGCATTGTACAAATGTCTGGTGTTTGCCGGGATAGGCTATTGCTCTGCTATTTTTCGGGGCTGATTTCTCCAGCTTATCTGGTTAAATATGACCACCTGACAAATCTCTGACAGTGCTGTATATTACCAGATGTTATCTGGAAGAGGATTCCTCCCTCTCTCTCTCTCTCTCTGGTGCCTTACAGCATCAGCAAATAACGCAATAAGTAATGTGTGAACAATTAACCCTCAAAGCGCTGAATTTTTTTCTAAAAACCTTGGAGACCAAAGGGATTTTTTCAATTTCAAATCATCATAACTGTCTTACTTAGCTCTTTCCGATTCATTTGAATACCTATGTTATGGGTCTACGACCAGTAAAAATATTTTTAATATTACTAAAGTCGATCCCCGCGCTGTAAAGGTTAACTTAGGCTTATATTGGAATAAGATTAACTTTTTTTCTGCGAGTATAAGAAGATTTCATTATTGATAGTATGCGTGGTATATTGTGGTGTCAAGTGGCGGGGAAGGCTCAGACTTCACAGACCAAGGACAGACTGGAAAAATTCCTAAACCCTGGCGACGCTGAAATATTTCTATATAAACCAAGACATCTTTTTTTTTATTTGAAATCATCATAAATGTTTTAATTAGCTCTTTCCGCTTCATTTGAATAGGCCTATATATGTTATGGGTCTACGGTCATTAGAAATATTTTACTCTTTCAGTGAGGGGATCGCCTATAGACGTCAGATTCTGACATGTAATGTTGGTCTCCTGGCGCATTCAAATTATTTTTCGAAAAGGAAAACAACATATTGCTTGGAGTTAAGCAAACGTACAACTATCAAATAAAGCACAATATTATTTTATCAATTTGAAAAATAAGGGAATTTTTATTTGTAACTGACAATTGCGTTGGCATGTAAATGCCGGTTGACGTTGGCCAACGTTTATTTTTTTAAATACTGTAGCGTATTTAGAGTTTCGCGGGTTTGCGATTTGGGGACTTTTTGCTAGAATTCGGGAATAATCGATTTCGATGATAGGTAGCACTATTATAAAAAAAAATCGCAACATTTTTGAATTTGTCCTCCTCGTGAAATTAGATATCCTACGAATTTGGGATTATATTCCTAGAAAGCGAACTATTTTGCAACTTTTAAACGTTTCAACAAATCCTATTGATATCGTTACCATTAAAGGCACAGACCCTTTCATTTTCAATTTTGACGAAAAGCGTACTAAAATTGATGTTTTAATTAAGGCTAGTAGAATTTTCTCTCGCTTTCAAATAACAATGGGATATAGACAGGCTGAGCCTTATATGGACAAGCATAGATCGTACAGGTCTCGAGATTCCTCCAATCAGAGGCTGATCTCGAGATTACTCCAAGAAACAATCATCAGCTTTTAGCCCCAGTAATTAAATTCATGACTTTCCAGAAAAAAATGCATGTCTCACCTCAAACATTTCAATTTGAAATTTAAGTGACAGAAATAAACACATTTAGTGGAAAATTTCGTTTTCAGTTCAGGAATCATTTATGTTGGCTTAGAGGGCTCATTGGTACCGCTTGCCCGCGCATAAACGTGCGTGCACTCATAAGTAAAAATCAACTGTTTTAAGCATGGCCCCAAAAATATTCTTGTTCATTTACAAGTGCATACACTTTTATTCGAATACTACGTGCATGCACTTAAATTCGAAATTTACTAAGCGCACCACTGTGTGACTCTCGTGTGATATCACAGCTCAGGTAGTGTCAACACCTATTACCTCGAGTCAGTCCCGCAAGTTTACTTCAGAGTAACAGTCAGTGATTACTAACATTAGTTTTTTTTTGGAGGGGGGGGGGGTTGAAATAAATCAAATAATTACGCTTTTAAAGAACATTAGTTCGATTATAAGTGCATGCACTTATTTTCGAAAACTAACTGCATCTTCAAATATTAGTGCATGCACGTTAATGTGCGGGGATACGGTATACTTTAATTTTAACCAATCAGCTCGAGTGGAGTTTGGAACTCATTTATGTCTTATCATTAAAGGCACAGACCCTTTCATCAACCCTGTAATCGCCAGTGCCGCATATATTCGGGTTTCATTTTTTATTAGCACATCAAGCGCCACATTTCAAATATGTTAAATGTTAAATATATAAAATGTGACATCAACCAGCAAGATTTGAAAAGAGTTGACCTCCATTTTCTCAAATCTGAACAAGCTTCACTCACTTGAAGTTGTGGATCGCGTCAGCGAGACACAACTTCAAGTGAGTGAAAATTCAAATTGAACGATTTGGCGTGTAAAAGGTTAACACAACTTGGACGCTTTACTAACAGAAGAGGGACCAGCCTCGACTTGTAGAGGCTGGCTCTCGGCAATCCCCCCACCTCAAGAACAAAGACGTCACATGTTCGATACATCATAACTCCAAATGAAATGAAATGAATGGGGTTTAGGTCACTTTTGTGCACATATATGCTAAACTGGGCCAAAAGAACCTCTTGAGGATGGTGAGATGACACTGATCTCCAGACACAGGATTCGAAATGCGAGCTCTGGCGATCTAATGCTGATCACGCTACTTCTCGGTCACGGAGGCTCTCCACAATATTGAATCTTTAAGAGTGTGCAAGGAAGAAACATTTTGCTTCTTTGAAACTTGCAGGCCAGAGTGGGGTTCGAACCCGCGATCACCGATTTTCCAAGTAGGCAGCTTTAACCACTGCACCAGGGCCCCCGCTAGAATGGTGTGTGAAAAGATGAACCACTCCAACCTGCAAACAGACATGGTATGGACAACTAGTCCCCGGTCATCCCACAATCATGAGATGCCAGCATTGATTGAGAACTGTTCTCGGCCTCGAAGGCCGCATGTTTGAACATTCGTCTTCGTGTTAACCCTTACAACGTATAAACAAAATATAAACCATGAAATGCAAAGGGTAATTTTACAATTTGCAGTCTCAATATCCTAATTAGCTCTTTCGCTTTATTTGAATACGTATATTATAGGTCTACGCCCATTTTAATTATAAATGATTCACTCTTTAAGTGAGAATTTAAACATCAGAATATAACGTCTAAAGACGTCAGATACGCAACTTCAAGTATGATTTGTGAAATTTAAGTCTCAAAATAAGTTACATTCAAGATTAGTTTATTTGATATTGTAGTACACGCTTTAGTAAAAATCACAGCATTTGTGATACAAAGTGCATGTTCCAGAATACATGTAAAAAATTTAGAAGGACCAATTTCGAAACACATCTGAACTCAGTTAATCGTGTAAAAATGCATACAATTGATCGATCGATCGATCGATCGATCGATCGATCGATCGATCGATCGATCGATCGATTGATTGATTGATTGATTGATGATCGATCGATCGATCGATCGTTTGATAGATCGATCGATTGATTGATTGATTGATTGATTGATTGATTGATTGATTGATTGATTGATTGATTGATTGATTGATTGATTGATTGATTGATTGATTGATTGATTGATTGATTGATTGATCGATCGATAGATCGATTGATTGATTGATCGATCAATCGATTGATTGATTGATCGATCGATCGATCGATCGATCGATTAGTGAGTGAGTCAGTCAGTCAGTCAGTCGTTCGGTCGGTCAGTCAGTCAGTCAGTCGGTCGGTCAGTCGGTCGGTCGGTCGGTCGGTCGGTCGGTCGGTCGATGATTGATTGATTGATTGATTGATTGATCCCCGGGTATAAAGACTATGATACAATGACCCCATTGCTTGAGACTAGACGTTTGAAGAGTCCTCGTGTTCTCAATGGCTGGTAACAATTCATCAGATGCGCGGCCTCCAAATAGCTGCCTCCAAATAGTTTTATTTTTTCTTTATACGTCAATATCTGGCGTCTATAGACAAGGTCAAGCAGACCTGATGTCCCCAAGAAATACCGGCAGCTTGAATGTCTTGTATGAGCTTCTCTATACAGCCTACCAGAAACCTCACCTAATATATAACAAAAAGATTGATCCACCAATGAAGTGATCACTGCATCGGATCGATTGATCAACTACTTGTTCAGTCCTTCTGATTGAGAGTGTCTTCTCGTCACATAACCCGTTCAATGATACATGAGAACACTGGATCTAAAGAGATTGTTGGATATTGGAAGAGGAGGTGATTATGGAGAACGGGGCTGATTTTAGGCCTGATTTGGCAGAATGTGAAGATAATCCTAAATAAAGAGAGGACAATGAGCCAGCGCTGTACAACAGGCTTAGCTCACCTGAATGGATCTACTAATTGTCAATGTATATCAAAACGGCAGCCTCTCTCTAAATAAGTCAGTATATAGAGCACGTCACCAGATAATCTACTGGAATCAGCCTTATAATCGCAGGGACTGCTGTGACAAAATGCAAGGATCAGGGAAAATCACGTGTGCTATAATACATACAATATGCAGGCAAACACGGGCAAGATGTGAGCTAACGGCATATACCCCATCTTCATCTATCCAGTTGTCTGCTACCGTCAGACACCTGGACATCACGTATATGTGCTATGAGCTCAGAACCCCCCTCCTCTCTGGCCAATTCAGGCAGCCCAAACAATCTGACCTCCACACTACAGTCAGTAAACCGGTGACGGTCAGACCTGATAGGGCAAGGTGCATATACCCTTGTGATATAATAAGTACGACTAAAACTGCATTCATATATATATCCCATAAGATTATCTTGGTGTGTGTGTGTTCGTGTGTTCACATAGACGGTTATCAAATCAAACGAAATACGCTCAGCCGATGTTGTTTTGATGTTGGTTCACCGTTGGCCCAAAATTATGTTTCATTCTAATATCAGAATCACGACTCTTTAAGATTCTTAATTTACTGTAAAATGGGGTAACACTTAATTGGATTTTTTCCTAAAATTTAGAAATCCGTGGTCTTTTATGCGTGTCTTAGCTGCAGAGTAATAACACCTGATGGAGCCTAATGAAGCAATTGGCGTTCAGCTTTTACATCAATATATTGCTGATTATTTATCATAGCTTGATCACGATTTATTGATAACCCATTAGGTGTTCCGGCTGAGTTGTCTTAGCTAATTGATTGTATTCTTAGTTTATTGAGGGGAGCCATCAATTTTGCATGGCTTATCATCCTTCCAGGGGGGCATCGTAGTCCACATCATTTCTTACAGCGCGGGGATTGACTTTAGACGTCAGATTCTGACGTCTAAATTCGATCCCGAAACTGGGGTCGAATCCCTGTCGGGTCATCGAGGTTGTGTATATATAGTGTTCCAAGCTGCTCGAAGGCACGGAGTTTGCAGTAGGGCACAGTCCAAACTGTTCAAAGACATGGAGTTTGCAGTAGGGCAGAGACCCGACTTCTCACTTCATTCCGTTGCTATACTGTCATGATTGTGCAGAAAGTTACATAAAGCAAATATTCACTCACTCACCCTTGTAAAGTAGTTTTGCTTAAAAGGGTATTTGTTGGGTAAATTATTATTTATTGTTTACAAGCAAAAATGAAAGCTGTAGTAGGCCTGGCTTGAAATGTATAGGCCCTATTATCAAAAAAACACTGATCAAAAATTAGTTTATATTAAACGTGTTGCCCACAAATATATCAAAGAAGCTATGCCACACAATTTATATCCTGTTATTAACAAAAAATGAGGTATAGCAATCTATTCACTTATTGTTCTGCCTTGTAATTCATGTTACCAGACCCCTTGACAAGCTCCCACATCAATAATCAATAGAACAGCAAGCAAGGGTCATTGAACCATGGATGTATGAAGGCTGTGCCATTGTCTGCTCGATCTGTTAGCCCAGCATTCAAACATCATTGGGCAAACGACGTGTTTTCTGGGGAAAGATGTAAAGCCACACCACAGCTAGCCAGAGGCGCTACTGTAATGTTGGCTTGAAACATTTGGTCAAATTTGGTCACAATTCCAGTGTTTGCTGGATCCGTCCCCTCCCAGAAAACACGAGACGATCAGCCGATATGGGCGTAATGTTGGTCTAAACCCTTAAAGCGCTGAAATAATTTGTAAAAAACATCGCAACCAAATGAGTTTTTTTCAATTTGAAATCATCATCAATGTCTTAGTTAGCTCTTTCCGATTCATTTGAATACCTATATTATGGGTCTACTACGGCCATTAGAAATATTTTTACTCTGACAGTGCGGTGATCGACTTTCGACAGAATCTGACGTCTACAGACGGCAGATTCTGACGACTAAAGTCGATCCCCGCGCTGTAAGGAATAAACGTCGTAGACTGTCGACCAACAACATTAAATCGCCATTGGGTTGATGTCCCGTGCTTGCTGGGGTTGTTCAATGGTGGAGGAGTAATTGGCCACTTCACCTATGAAGGAATTGTTTTTCCTCTGGTTTAGTCAGGGTGCACTGACACGTGCTATCTATATCAGGCTGCAGCTTCTGATAGATCAGATCACCTGATTAGATCTTGGGTAGTGCTAGTCCGTATACAGACTCTGTGTACAAGTCTATAATCATTGTCATTCGAAAAATTGGTCACAATCCGGTTCGCGGACGAATATATATAGGCGATTGATTGATTGATTGATTGATTGATTGATTGATTGATTGATTGATTGATTGATTGATTGATTGATTGATTGATTGATTGATTGATTGATTGATTGATTGATTGATTGATTGATTGATTGATTGATTGATTGATTGATTGATTGATTGATTGATTGATTGATTGATTGATTTAAATACTGCAGCCCTCCCCTGCTAGAATAGTGCCACCTTTAAGACAATTTTAATAAATAGAAAATAAACCTGGTTACAGTGATATGCCTATATCAGACTGTATAAGAAGATTAATTTCACACCTGTGTGGAGGGAATGAAACTAGACGAATTCCTGTTAAAGCTATCACACCAGCATTTCCCAACCAATGTTGGCCCACCGAAACGATTAAAAAAAAGTTTGGACACTGAAAAAAGTAGCTATACCACTATTTGACATTTATTTATTCGAATAGCCTTAAATAAATCGCGAGTAGTCAAAAGCCCCATCATAATGCACAATCCACGCCTGTAGCTGCACATATCACAAATTTCAGCCAACATAATTGTTTAAAAACGTCCCTGAATGACCATCGCACAGAAATTAAACTGTCAAGCTATTACATTTTAATACAGATGAAGTTGTGTCTCGCTAAGGTAATCACAAAGAAACTCATTCAGCTTTGTCAATTTCATTTGTAAATCTTGCTCGTCGAAGGGGCGTGTCATCTTCAAAAGGTGTTATGTGTATATATAACCGTGTAAAAACCCGTTAACTATAATTTTACGAAGTAGTAAGTGAATTGAATTCGTTCCAAGCTGACACACATTTTATCAAATTAATTAATTTACATTCACTGTGCGGTAGGAATGGCGCTCGCAATACGTGGGCTGTTAACAGCACTGGGTTATTAAATTTAATTTTCAGTCATTTAAAGTTGCGACTCGCTACCGCGATCCGCAACTTCAGCTGACTGAAAATGACGCATATTTTACAAAGTAAATCATGTTGAAGTATGAGATTCGCAGATAATTATTATTTTCTCAACCAAATTGGTCGAACATACTTAGTGCGAATAAAAACACGGAAATAACACAAAAATTGACATCGTTGCTCTAGGAATCAAAGGGTTAACCCTTACAGTGAGGGGGTTGACTTTATCTGACGTCTGTGTACGTCAGATTTAAAGTCTACCCCCTCGTCGGATTCTGACATCTAAAGTAGATCCTCGCGCTAAAGCACATTGGTTGTTGGTGCGGGACGACACTTCTATCATAGCAATGCCACTTTTACATTAAATTGAGTTATCTGAAATCCACATAACAACATGTGCTTTTAAAAAGCTTCACATGGCAGTGTTAATTAAATTGATTTTAAGTGTAGCTATGATTATATTATGGATATTTTAATCTGTATATATACCATTTGCAATATCAAATCTTTTAGAAATGCATTGTATTATTGAATGTATGAAACATAGGTATGCAAATGAAGCAGAAAGAGGTAACTAAGACATTTATGATAATTTCAAATTGAAATAATAGACAGTGATGGTTAAGCTCCATTTGATAGCAAGGGTGGGCGTGGTATGTTAGATTTAACATTGCATGGCTATACTTTTTCTATTGTAGGTGGATCAATAGCCATAACGCAGGCATGACACTGAAGCATGAGAAAACGAGGGAGGCGACATGAATGAGCAAACAGTCCGTCCGGAAATAGTCTGTGAAAAGGTGCTTGTCGTGAGAAAGGGGCCAATTCAAACTCCAATAAAAAAGCGTTGTACTTGTCTTGTTATATGTTTTTTCTGGTTCGGCTACATGTGACTATTTTATGTTAAAAATTATCGTTTCTAGCGCTAAGCCCGACCATAGTCGTTTTAATCTGTCCGATTAACCCAGTGACTGGGAATGAAATATGGTTCAACCCTTTAAGCCCCCGTGGTGCATCAAAGCATCATTTTACTTCCCTGAAAATAAACTTAATTTTTCTACAACTAGGGGTTTTAGAACGAAATTTTCTATTAAACTCATTTATCAATACATGGCAATTTAATTTATTTTTAAACACATCAAATCATCTTCATCCACTACAAGTCAAGAATTGCGGCAGCAATTCGCGACTTGTAGTGGATGAAGATGACAATGAAAAGTCAGGCTTGAAAGGTTGTATTAATTTGTATTAATTTTTAAACATAAAGATTTGCAAATGTTTTGGTCTTACATTATAGTCAGGGTCCATTTTTGAAACTTCTGACTTGTCAAGGCATTTTTTAGTAGAAATTGGCTTGTAGTTGTTCTTACACAATTTGATTACGCTGATTCCAAATCTGCCCCATGCCAAGCTCAATTGTAGCTTTTTTCTACTCAAAATGCAAAAACAAAATGACCGCCAACTTTTCATCACGGCTTGGCTCACAATGAAAATAAAAACATCACTTCGGTGTCTAAAATAACATTTTTTGACCCGGGGAATTCAGTTATGATGTTTAAGAAGGTCATATAGCTACCATTAATAAACAGTCACATTTAATTTAATCACTGGAATATTTATAACACAAGAAGTAGTCTCGCCAAAGTTTTGATCGGGATCTCGTTCAAGGTAGAGCTGGTAACATGTATAGTAAAATATATCATTCAACCGTCTCAAAGCCTTCCACAACGCCATCATGTGATAGCACATCAATTCTATAAAGATAAATATCCAGAACTAAAACATAGGCTTATTGGAGTATTTCAATGTGTCCTCTTCGTCAACAGACTCTGTCACAACAGCTGGATATTGTTTTGGTTGTCTTTTAGGAATGTTTATTAATAAATACAGCTCTCGCTTCCTGTTGTACCGGAAGAACTATCACATTTAGTGTGTATTAGGACCACGAGAAAGTATCCAAAGGCGTTCAATTATGGAGTCGCTACAGCAATTCCGAAACTGCATAAAGATGCGATCAATATATTGACTTATTGGCGACCATCTTGGATTTTCCTATCTTGCGAGAAACGCACAATGATTATTACAGGGGACTTTTTAGTATGTTATGCACATATAGCTCAGGAACATATGCCCAAAATTTCATCTTTCCCCTATATTTTCCGATCTTTTCCGATATGGCTGTATTTTCCGATCAAATATTGTCCTAATTTTACCAGGTTAAAAGTTAATATTGAAAGAAATGAGGCAAAACATACACAATGTAATGACTTTATGACTATAATAGAGACATTACAAGTATCCTGTATGTCTGCCAGATACTGCTGTTTCTGTGGCTGTCACTGCTACGACTACACACACAGACAATGTGACAAAGTCACATGTTCCAACCATTCTTAATAGAGAGTGTCTAAGGCGATCAAATCTAACACGAATAGTGTTGATATCATAGGTGTTTGCTTTTTTATTTTGATACAACCCGTTGCACTTGAATATATATATTATTCGTTATTAGGTGGGGTAAATAATTTCCCCGTTTGGATAATCTGATATCAATAAGGGTTCTCAGAATATTAGCGGATTGACAACGAAATACAACCTTTGCCTGTGTTAGAGCCTGAGCAAATAGATGTTGGCATGTGTCAACAAACTTAAACGGCAAAAACGGAGAACGAATGGGCATGAACACACATGAACCAGCAAGAGGCGGAAAAACGATCTTCTTGTGTTTAAGCTCTCCGCCGAGGCGATTACATCATGTAAGGCCAAGCTAATGGAAATATCCGTACTTCACCAAGTCACACTGGCCTACGCACTCCCAGCGAGTGCTGTGCGCACCCAGACTTATTAGACCGTAATAACAGACTCTGTGTGGATACAGAGTCTGTAATCATTGCCATTCGTAAAGTTGTGCCCCAAACATCTGGTGCGCGTAAGATCGATTGCGCAATGAATTACTGCGTCATTGTTTGATCAATTATTTTTAAATCATTCTGTAATGATTGATTTACATCTCATCTCAGAATAATGCCTTAACGTGGGGACCTAAACCACTGTCTTTATAGGTGAATTTATCATCTAAATTGGGCTACCCTCACATTTATCATGAGATTTTCGGCGTACACTGACCACCAGCATAGAAAAACACAGCTTTTGCTATGCTGTTCATCTCTGACGTTGAACCATGCAGTTCACGTCAAGCTCGGACTAAGACTTATAGATCTGTTTGAATTATGTAACGTTTTCAATTAAATAATGTATTTAATAATTTTAATTTTCGATTATTTATTAAAAGCCATTTTATACATTTTTCATGTCGTAAAGGCAGCTGTTTTCTGTTTAAATTTTTAAAAGATGCTTCTACTGCCCTGCTTCTACTGTGTTATATGAAGAACAAGGTATTCAGAGATATGCTTTATACTAATAATAATACCGATACCATAGTTGATAATTTATCAAACATATAAGATGTGTTCTTTTAATAGGGAATGTCAATAAAAGATTGTCTGATCTTAAACGAGAACAAAGAATTAATTTGTGTGGCCTGAAGAGCACCAGGACTTCCTTTGCCAACACAGAGAGTTGATGAAATGCTGGCTACATTGAGGGCTTCTTTAACCCTTTCAGGCCTAAATTTACCATTGTCATCTTCATCCACTACAAGCCACGAATTGCTGTCGCAATTCTCGACTTGTAGTGGATGAAGATGATTTGAAGAGGGTGAAAAATTCAAGAAAATTGCCATGTATTGAGTAATCAGTTTCATGGAAATATTCACTTTAAAACCCCTAGTTATAGGAAAATTGTTCATGTTTTCAGTGATTTAAAATAATGCTTTAATGCATCGTGAGGGTTTAAAGGGTTAAACATCTGGCCTCAGAGACCGGGAAATATCACTTCACTGAGGACATTTCGTAGATGACGGATGCCTGGAGACAACGCTAACCCAGCAAACACGAAAAGTTGACCCAATGCTGACTTGATGTTTGCCTATCGTCTGCGACGCTGGCCCAAAATTGAGTCAGATTTGGATCAACTTCTCATGTTTGCTGATGGTCATACATGTACTAGACATCTTTGCAAGTACTTACTTCATTCATTAAGAATTACTCTGATCCAGTGTCCTATTCAGCAAAAACAAAACATTTGTATAACATTTATACAATTTTGGTCCAACGTCTTTGACGTATAACATTTATACAATGTGATTTCAAATTGAAAAAAAACACTTTTATTTCCATGGTTTATACAAAAATACTTGAGCGCTATAAGGATTAGCTACTGCCAGAGGTGGATGTGTGATCATCCATGCTACCGGTATATAAACATATAAACATGCGAGATGTATCAGGGTCAAAAATACCAAATGAAATCGCATAATATTTCTTTCAAATGAAAGATGCTTGTTGTCTAGTATTAAGAGCGAAAATAAGTTACAATGTTGGGCCTGTGTCATAATGGATGGCTCATCATTCGTGATTTCAAAATAGGGCTAAGACAATTGACCTTTAACTTTTTTCACACACATATATGTATATATACATTACGGTAAGAAAATGTAGTAATATATTGCACATAATCAGATAATAGCATAGTCATAATCTGCGAATAAATTATAGATGACCTGTGATGAGCCGACACATGTTGGTGGTCATATACTTGACCTAATTATTTCACGACCACAAGCTTCTTTCACTGACGTCATGGTGAAGGACCTTTTTGAAGATCATTACGCAGTTCACTGTCACATTGATCTCAGAAAGCCACCTTTCCCAAGGGAGGAGAGGGTGTACCGCAAGATAAAAAGTATTGAGGCCTAGTAAGACAATATAACAGCACATTGTCTGACCTGTTGAACAATCATGCTCCTTTGAAACGAAAGTTGATCACCATCAGACCAGCGGCACCTTGGATGAATGAGGACATCATTGCAGCTAGAAAGGACATGCGAAGCTGTGAACGCAAGTAACGTCAGACCAGGCTCACAGTACACAAAGAGATCGTGTCGTACAAACGCCGCCAGGTGAAGAAGATGACAAGACGTGCCAGAACTAGTTATTATGCCAGCAAAATTGAAGAACAGTCATGTAACAACAAAGCGTTTTTTTCAAACCATAGGTTCTATTTCACACACCAAAAGCGATTCAGTGCTACCCGACTACACAAGTCTCATACAAATGCTTGAGAAGTTTAGCAACTATTTTGTGGACAAAAGTGCAGCCATCAGACTGAAGCTGGACCAAAGTAACAAGGATGCGCAGATTGTTAATGATGAAAGGATCACACCGCCACCTGAATTGTCATCATTTACTCCAGCTACAGTCGACGAGGTTGTCAAGCTGATAAAGCAGTCTGCCACTAAGTCATGTCATGTCAAAGAGAACCTTGAGGCAGTGGCCCCGATTATTTGTGATATTGTCAACCTGTCATTGAAGAATGGGATTTTTCCAACTGAATTAAAAAAAACAATTGTTCCCCCACTGATCAAGAAATCCACCTTAGACAAAAATGATCTAGAAAACTATCGACCTGTGTCAAATCTCTCATTTATTTCGAAAATTACAGAAAAAATTGTGGCATCACGTTTCAAGAAACATTTATTAGAAAATAGTCTCCATGAACCGAAACAGTCTGCATATAGATCACACCACAGCACCGAGACAGCTTTAATCTCAGTTACGATTGACATCATGTGTGCCGTCGATCAGAAGAAGGCAGTGGTGTTGGTGCTCCTGGATCTTTCCGCAGCATTCAACACTATAGATCACAGTATCCTGCTAAATCGACTTCACAAACGTTATGGAATTACGGGAACTGCTCTGAGCCGGTTTGAGACATATCTCACCGATCGCTGTCAAGTAATCCAACTGAATGGAGAAAGATCTGATGAGATGCGGCTTCAATTTGGTGTCCCACAAGGGTCGGTGTTGGGCCCTCTCTTATTTACTTCATATACTGCTCCTCTCGGTGAGATTGCACGTCGACACGGTGTTGAACTACACTTGTATGCTGACGACACACAAGTGTACATGTCGTTTAGTCCATTATCAGACGAAAGCACAACAAGAACATTTCATCGTATAGAAGCATGCATTGCTGAAATACGTACGTGGTTGAAAGACAATAAACTAATGCTTAATGATGAGAAAACAGATGTACTTGTAATTTCGTCTGTCAGCATGCGCTTAAAACTCCAAGTGCCACACCTGAAAATAGGATAATTTATTGTCACTCCTTCTCCTGTGGTGCGTAACATCGGTCTTTATATGAACAGTGTCATGGACATGGAACAACAGGTCCAAAAGATTTGCCAGTCATGTTATTTTCACATCTTTTCAATCGGCAAAACTCGTCACCTTCTGAACAACAAGTCAACTGAGATATTGGTTCATGCTTTCATTACATCAAGACTAGACAATGGGAATGCGTTGCTGTATGGTATTTCAGAGTACTTGTTAGCCAAGCTTCAGCGTGTTCAAAATGCGGCAGCTCGGCTCATTACTAGGACAAAGAAGCAAGAGCACATTACACCAGTACTCGTGAGCCTGCACTGGCTTCCTATCAAGCAGCGCATCCAGTATAAACTATTGCCGTTGGCATACCGTGTCATTCATGGCCATGGACCATCATACTTGGCTGAATTGTTGAAGCCTCATGTCACGTCAGCTCCGGTCAGCAGATAAAAATCTCCTGGTTGTGCCTCGCAGCAAGAGCAGCTCTTATGGTGACCGGGCTTTCTCGTGTGCTGTTCCACGTTTATGGAATGCTCTGCCTGACACAATGCGTAAAATCCCTACAGAATACACTTTTAAAAAATGTTTGAAGACGATGCTTTTTAAACAAGCCTACAACTTGTAGCCCCAATGGCTTTTTATGCAGTACTGTCAGTACTTTTTGAAAAACATTCAATCCCACACTTACACACAAATTTTATTCTTCACACAAAAATGTCCATATAATTTTTTGTATTTATATACATTTTAAATGAACCGCTCTTTTTTGTACTGCACCTCTGAATAATCAGCAAGATTAAATTTATGGCGCATTAAAAATGCAGTATAATAATAATAATAATAATAATAATAATAAAATAGTGGTTTCTGCTTTTAGAGTCTGCATGTATAAACAGATGCTGGCATGATTGTGCTAATAAGCTTAACCTTTATGCTGCTGATCACGATTTTTGTCGCTTTTATTCCATTTTATTAGCCGATTAAATCACAGCTATTGGGAATGAAATGAGTGTTTAAACATCAATATTTGCAAACGTTTTGTGTCAAATCAAATTAATATCAGTAATTTTCAAGCACCTGAAATTTAGGGTCGCGGTAGCGAGACACAACTTCAAGTGGCTGAAATTTAAATTATTTAATTTAGTAGGTTAATGTAAGAGGAATGAATAGAAATGGTGACATAGGGACCTGCGATTTAAGCCATGTGATGTCAGGTGTTTGCTGCTCTCACCCCTGGTGATTGTATTGCCTCCTTTGAAGCCAGACTAATGTAAAGTCTGAAACTTGGACGTGTCTGCATCGAAAATTAAATACATCGATTGACCAACTTATCACTTTGACGTGTTTCGTGTGTAGAAAAATAGTTAATTGAAACCACAAAAAACTTTTTCTGTACCCTCGGCAGCTCGGCTCATTACTAGGACAAAGAAGCAAGAGCACATTACACCAGTACTCGTGAGCCTGCACTGGCTTCCTATCAAGCAGCGCATCCAGTATAAACTATTGCCGTTGGCATACCGTGTCATTCATGGCCATGGACCATCATACTTGGCTGAATTGTTGAAGCCTCATGTCACGTCAGCTCCGGTCAGCAGATAAAAATCTCCTGGTTGTGCCTCGCAGCAAGAGCAGCTCTTATGGTGACCGGGCTTTCTCGTGTGCTGTTCCACGTTTATGGAATGCTCTGCCTGACACAATGCGTAAAATCCCTACAGAATACACTTTTAAAAAATGTTTGAAGACGATGCTTTTTAAACAAGCCTACAACTTGTAGCCCCAATGGCTTTTTATGCAGTACTGTCAGTACTTTTTGAAAAACATTCAATCCCACACTTACACACAAATTTTATTCTTCACACAAAAATGTCCATATAATTTTTTGTATTTATATACATTTTAAATGAACCGCTCTTTTTTGTACTGCACCTCTGAATAATCAGCAAGATTAAATTTATGGCGCATTAAAAATGCAGTATAATAATAATAATAATAATAATAATAATAAAATAGTGGTTTCTGCTTTTAGAGTCTGCATGTATAAACAGATGCTGGCATGATTGTGCTAATAAGCTTAACCTTTATGCTGCTGATCACGATTTTTGTCGCTTTTATTCCATTTTATTAGCCGATTAATTCACAGCTATTGGGAATGAAATGAGTGTTTAAACATCAATATTTGCAAACGTTTTGTGTCAAATCAAATTAATATCAGTAATTTTCAAGCACCTGAAATTTAGGGTCGCGGTAGCGAGACACAACTTCAAGTGGCTGAAATTTAAATTATTTAATTTAGTAGGTTAATGTAAGAGGAATGAATAGAAATGGTGACATAGGGACCTGCGATTTAAGCCATGTGATGTCAGGTGTTTGCTGCTCTCACCCCTGGTGATTGTATTGCCTCCTTTGAAGCCAGACTAATGTAAAGTCTGAAACTTGGACGTGTCTGCATCGAAAATTAAATACATCGATTGACCAACTTATCACTTTGACGTGTTTCGTGTGTAGAAAAATAGTTAATTGAAACCACAAAAAACTTTTTCTGTACCCTCGGCAGCTCGGCTCATTACTAGGACAAAGAAGCAAGAGCACATTACACCAGTACTCGTGAGCCTGCACTGGCTTCCTATCAAGCAGCGCATCCAGTATAAACTATTGCCGTTGGCATACCGTGTCATTCATGGCCATGGACCATCATACTTGGCTGAATTGTTGAAGCCTCATGTCACGTCAGCTCCGGTCAGCAGATAAAAATCTCCTGGTTGTGCCTCGCAGCAAGAGCAGCTCTTATGGTGACCGGGCTTTCTCGTGTGCTGTTCCACGTTTATGGAATGCTCTGCCTGACACAATGCGTAAAATCCCTACAGAATACACTTTTAAAAAATGTTTGAAGACGATGCTTTTTAAACAAGCCTACAACTTGTAGCTCTATCGGCTTTTTATGCAGTACTGTCAGTACTTTTTGAAAAACATTCAATCCCACACTTACACACAAATTTTATTCTTCACACAAAAATGTCCATTTTATTTTTTGTATTTATATACATTTTAAATGAACCGCTCTTTTTTGTACTGCACCTCTGAATAATCAGCAAGATTAAATTTATGGCGCATTAAAAATGCAGTATAATAATAATAATAATAATAATAATAATAAAATAGTGGTTTCTGCTTTTAGAGTCTGCATGTATAAACAGATGCTGGCATGATTGTGCTAATAAGCTTAATCTGTATGCTGCTGATCACGATTTTTGTCGCTTTTATTCCATTTTATTAGCCGATTAAATCACAGCTATTGGGAATGAAATGAGTGTTTAAACATCAATATTTGCAAACGTTTTGTGTCAAATCAAATTAATATCAGTAATTTTCAAGCACCTGAAATTTAGGGTCGCGGTAGCGAGACACAACTTCAAGTGTCTGAAATTTAAATTATTTAATTTAGTAGGTTAATGTAAGAGGAATGAATAGAAATGGTGACATAGGGACCTGCGATTTAAGCCATGTGATGTCAGGTGTTTGCTGCTCTCACCCCTGGTGATTGTATTGCCTCCTTTGAAGCCAGACTAATGTAAAGTCTGAAACTTGGACGTGTCTGCATCGAAAATTAAATACATCGATTGACCAACTTATCACTTTGACGTGTTTCGTGTGTAGAAAAATAGTTAATTGAAACCACAAAAAACTTTTTCTGTACCCTCGGCAGCTCGGCTCATTACTAGGACAAAGAAGCAAGAGCACATTACACCAGTACTCGTGAGCCTGCACTGGCTTCCTATCAAGCAGCGCATCCAGTATAAACTATTGCCGTTGGCATACCGTGTCATTCATGGCCATGGACCATCATACTTGGCTGAATTGTTGAAGCCTCATGTCACGTCAGCTCCGGTCAGCAGATAAAAATCTCCTGGTTGTGCCTCGCAGCAAGAGCAGCTCTTATGGTGACCGGGCTTTCTCGTGTGCTGTTCCACGTTTATGGAATGCTCTGCCTGACACAATGCGTAAAATCCCTACAGAATACACTTTTAAAAAATGTTTGAAGACGATGCTTTTTAAACAAGCCTACAACTTGTAGCTCTATCGGCTTTTTATGCAGTACTGTCAGTACTTTTTGAAAAACATTCAATCCCACACTTACACACAAATTTTATTCTTCACACAAAAATGTCCATTTTATTTTTTGTATTTATATACATTTTAAATGAACTGCTCTTTTTTGTACTGCACCTCTGAATAATCAGCAAGATTAAATTTATGGCGCATTAAAAATGCAGTATAATAATAATAATAATAATAATAATATTAAAATAGTGGTTTCTGCTTTTAGAGTCTGCATGTATAAACAGATGCTGGCATGATTGTGCTAATAAGCTTAACCTTTATGCTGCTGATCACGATTTTTGTCGCTTTTATTCCATTTTATTAGCCGATTAAATCACAGCTATTGGGAATGAAATGAGTGTTTAAACATCAATATTTGCAAACGTTTTGTGTCAAATCAAATTAATATCAGTAATTTTCAAGCACCTGAAATTTAGGGTCGCGGTAGCGAGACACAACTTCAAGTGGCTGAAATTTAAATTATTTAATTTAGTAGGTTAATGTAAGAGGAATGAATAGAAATGGTGACATAGGGACCTGCGATTTAAGCCATGTGATGTCAGGTGTTTGCTGCTCTCACCCCTGGTGATTGTATTGCCTCCTTTGAAGCCAGACTAATGTAAAGTCTGAAACTTGGACGTGTCTGCATCGAAAATTAAATACATCGATTGACCAACTTATCACTTTGACGTGTTTCGTGTGTAGAAAAATAGTTAATTGAAACCACAAAAAACTTTTTCTGTACCCTCCACCCCCCCTCCCCCTCACGATACATTAGTCCTTTATAGCAAGAACTAGTCTTGTTGAGGTTTAACCCCTACAACGATAAAATATCTTTGTGTCACTTTAAAGTTAAAGCTTTTTTTAATTTGAAATCATCATAAGTGACTTAGTCAGCTCTTTTCGCTTTATTTAAATACCTATGTAATGGTTCTAAGGCTATTATAATTTTTCAATTCTTTCAGCGCGGGGATCGGCTATAGACGTCATAAAATATAGATGTCAGATTCTGACGTCCATATAGCTGGTCCCCGTGCTGAAAAGGGTTTAATGTGCATGCGGAACACAACATGAAAATGCGGCCTCCGAGGCTGAAACATAATCTGCATTGAATTGGACATTTTATTAATATCAGATGTCAGGCTATTACGTTACCACACATGTAGGCCTACGCCTGGCTGCTGGAAGGCCCAGTATACAGTATTCACAAACCAACGATTGACCCAAACCAAGAAAAAGTTCTTGCCCAAACCATAGGCATCAAAGCTCAAACATGTCGACCAACCACATGCCTCAGATCTGGGTCAGTCGCTCTGAGAGTGCCCACCCTCTGTCTACGCAAGTACTTCACTGATCATGCTTGACCTTTAACGTAGATACCAAATGTTGTTTTTTTCAATTATAATAATCATAAATGTCTTAGTTAGCTCTTTCCAATCGTATGTCATGTCTTTAGGGCAATAATAAATAGTTTACTCTTTTTAGTGCGGGGATCGACCTTATAGACGTCAGAATCTGATGTCTATAAACGTCAGATTCTGTCGGTCCCCGCGCTGAAAGGGTTAAACCGCTAAACAAGACTACAGTCGTTTTTAATATGTTTTATTATAGTAGACGATCTAATAATCATTGTTATTGGGAACGAAAAGTGTGTGTTACTCACTGAGGTCCACATAATGCGCATTCACCAGCTAGGCTAGATATAGAGACAAAATTCCCGTATTTATTATTTTGGACATGTCCAAAATAAGAAATACGGGAATTTCGTCTCTATATCTAGCCTAACTGGTAAATGCGCATCAAAAAATTTTAAAGGGACTGGCCCAGGCTAAAATCATCAAAAAATCGGTGATTTTATTTCGGGTTCTTAATATGACCATATGATGTAAACATGTACATAGACTAGAACTGCAAATTTTTATAATTTTTGTGCTGCGCATTCATCAGTTAGACTAGATATAGAGACGAAATTCCCGCATTTCCTATTTTTGACATGGTTGTCAATAATTACAAATCAAGAATTTCGTCTCTATATCTAGCCTAACTGGTGAATGCGCAACACAAAAATTATACAAATTTGCAGTTTTAGTCTATGTACATGTTTACATCATATGGTCATATTAAGAACCCGAAATAAAATCACCGATTTTTTGATGATTTTAGCGTGGGCCTGTCCCTTTAAAAACTTTTGCAGTTCTATTCTATGAACATGTTTACATCATATGGTCATATTCAGAAACCAAAGTAAAATCACCAATTGTTTGACGATTTTAGCCTGATTGTAATAACCTCCTTGGTCTCACGAAATCAGGTCCAGCTAGCAAGTACAGTGCAATAGAAGCAGTATCGTCATACATATCCGATAAGCCACCACTACCAGTTAGTAACTGCCGATTGTTGCGTTCACGAGACTGCTCCTTGGCCACCAGGAAAAAAATATGATTAGACCGTTAGACAACGAAATTACCTATCATAAATTCGTGATATAGGCCCCTATACCAGAGTGTACAGAAAGGAACATCACTAAATCATTTACATGGACCGGTAACCATCTGAAATAATTTGTGTGTCAAACACAAAGAACCAGGTTCATTAAAGACATGACCATAGAACTCAAACGATGATAAGTGAACAGTACTTTAAAGCAGCTCCTTGGGATGACATCAATTTTAGTTTTGTGATGAAGTAGTGTATCCCCCAGATCATGATTTTATTTTTTTCAGTTTTTAGATTTTAAAAAATATGTTTCATCTACATTTCTATGAATCCGCTTAAAACCCTAACAAACTTTTTGTTTAACTAAACACTTGCTAAAGGACGGTTTAATGTTCCTACAGCATTGGGCCACATGTTGAAGCCGTCGGCTCAGCGTTGGGCAGGCAATCAGTGTTGCAGGTGTATCCCCCCCATGTCCTGACTATTAGACACCAATTAGCGGCGATTTATTTGGTCTTACCGTCCAGGACGTGGGAATATGTGGTGTAGAATGCTGTATATTGCTGACTTACTTTGTTTACATGGCAATATACGACCTGAAAATATAACTATTTCACTCATTTTCGGTGCTTTACAATTGTTTTTATTTACTTTTTTGTATTTTTAGTGAAGGTCAATAGGCTATATAGCTTTATATACAATACATTTTCAAAATTGACAAAATTGAAAATGTCTCATCCCAAGAGGTCCCTTTGTACAGACAGCTGGCCCTGGAATGCTTGACACTATACTTCAAATGTGTTTGTGGAATAGATCGAGTATAGGTGTTGCTGAAGGAGATAGAGGGACACCAGTGAAACTTACTGAGCATACCGAGTGCGCGTGATATGGTGGTACAAGAGTCTACCCGGGATTGATAAACTCAATGGAAATTAAGAGATAAGATGCCAATTTCTGCTCGAAGTTTGAGGGAGCTGCAATCTGGTATCCGAGTATGATAAGCTGACCAAGTTAGCATAACGTTGTTATCCAGCTTCTTTGGAGTTCAGAAACGTGGTTTATCCACACTGTCTCTCTTGTCTCTGACATCGGAGCCATATAATGTGATAGCCCTATCACATTACCATCCTCAATCATTGGCATAAACAAGTCATAATCAAATATCCTGTGGTTCTGTAATGCTATGTTAAAAAGTTAGACAGCGTAATGCATTACAGTGGCGGCCATTTTGAAATTGTCAAATATGGCTGCTAGGAGGGGGGGGGTTAAAATCGCTGATCTGTCGGCAGATTATGAAACAATATGTAGGAGATGTATTGGTAATCACCCCTACTATTAGTAGTAATACTTGAATAAAATTATTTTTTAAAGTCAACCCACTTTACTAGGTTATAAAAATTAAAAGTTTTTAACTTTACAACGCCCAAAAGGAAAACCCTTCTGAACGTAGTGACGTTAAAGCAATAATTATAAGAAAATTATTTGAAATACACGCCGTAGAAAGTTTAGGCATCCAAAATAAGCTTCAGCGTACAAAAAAATATATTGAAAGAAAAGCAAGCAATTAACATAATTTTCAACAAATTGTATCAAATGTTATTCGATAATCAATAACTATAGATAAGATATGTCAATCAAGTTGCCATAATTATTAATGAGCTAGATTAAAGAGTATTTCTATAAATAAATGATAATATATTAGCCACCTGGTGAACAGCACATTGCTCTCTGAAGCGTTATATAGCGGTATATAATCACCAGGTGGCGTATAGAGCGTGTGATCAGTCAATACACAGTGCTGTCTACTAGTATAGTACAGTACTTTTTTTAAATGGCAATTGCGACACCGAGCCAGATCATTGATTGTATATAAAGGGATCGCGCACATGGTTTTCCATGTCGCATTGACTCGGTGCCGCAGTGATATCGGCTATGAAGTGATTATGCCTACAGCTGCGCTGAACAAAACATTTATTAGGCCCGGCCCAAGTACAACAGCCTATTATGTTATTTTTTCAATAATGTTTGTGTCCTAATTTGCGGAAAGGGTGGTGCCGTGTGTTGGAAACGAAATATATATTCACGATTATAGGCCTATTCGTGATTAGGGCTTAAAGGTTGGAATAATGTTGGCCCAGCGTCACAGACGGTGGCCCAGCATTATATGAAGCATTTCTGGCTACCGGAGGAGCAATGCGTCACCCGCATAGCAGTCCAAGCAAAAACCCAATGATGTTTCAATGGCGGGCCAGCGTCGAAGACGCTGGGCCAACATTGAAACAGTATTGGGTATATTGCACAAGTTTGCTTGGAGTGCTACAGATACAGTGGAAAACATGAATGATTGTCATGATTATCAGTTTCTATAAAAAAGATGTTAAATTCATCCCTGTTGAAATCGACTAAATTTTGTGTTGGAATTAAATCCAGCTGAGAAAACATGCATTCTCCCTACATGATTTCTTCTGTGTGAGCAGTCCATCAAATATAACGAGTGATGCTGCTACTAGGCCTATATCAGCCATGTCCCTAGCTCCAACCCTTCTGGCTCCCTGGGTAATACATGTATTTACAACCCGGGGGGGGGGGCAGTTCCACATAAAGCTGGTGTCCCATCCGTGCAGATGAGATTCGCAAACCACCCCTAAACACTGCGAGTGAAATTTTAAAAATGACCCCTAAACACTGCAAGCTCACTTGAAAAAGACCCCTTTCAACTTGCCTTTGAGTAAAGGTTGAAAAAATGACCCCTAATTCTGTATTTCTAAACATTCCACTCTTCAAAAATACCCCTTATTGGAGGTTTTAGATCATTTTGACCTCCTAAACACGTGACGCGCGTTACGCACGTTTTCAACAAAAAACAACCCTAATAACGTGTTTTTCCTTCACACCAGCTTACTGGGGACTAGCCTCTCCCCCCCCCCCCCGGGATTCACAAACATATACATTTGTATTATGAGTTACTTGATTAACTTGGTTAACTCACTCGTATTTATTCTGATAAAATCACAATACCTTATAGCTCTCATGCACATGGCATTGCATTTTACTGGATATAATCATCTCCACTCTTTAGACCTTACAGCGCTGAAATCTGAAACATGTTTGTATAAACCATGGAGACCAAAGAGTGTTTTTCAAATAGAAATCACCATAAATGTCTTGGTCAGCTATTTCTGCTTCGAATACCTATGTTATCGGTCTACGGCCTTTGTAAATTTTTTAAATTCTTTTAATGCGGGATCGACTTACGACGTCAGAATTTGACGTCCATAGACGTCAGATTCTGACGTCTTAAGTTGATCCCCGCTCTTAAAGGGTTAACCCGAAAGATTATATCGTGGATCTACAACAATGCCGTGTAAATCGAAAAACAGTAATCGCTCACTTTTCAAGTAAGCAGCTACTGCCCTTTGGCTTCACACTGCAAAACTGTGGATACCTGATGGAATCTAATCTGACAGCCATGCCATGACCTCCTGCACGCATTCACCCCTGAGGGTAGTAACACGAATTGACCCATGTCTCTGGTCGGTTTTTGTACATTTAAGGGCAGCTTTGTTGGCGAAATGCCAGAGCTGACAAGAAGAACAAAATGTTTCTTATGATACGGCAAATACTTTTTTGCGCAAAGTCTAAACATGAAAAAACTCGGATTTGCATGTCTTTCAGTAGAATAAAAGTAGTTCATGATAAGTTATGAAAAAAATATTATTAAGAGTGAGCAAAAGATGTGTGCTATTACTAAATAATATTTGTTTCTAAGTTATATTTTTCAATAAATTCTGATGAAATAATTTCAACTATGCACTGTAATTTCCTTCAAAATTAATGTTGCATGTATAAATTGAACATGTCTGGTAGACTTTTAGCCATTTGTCTGGGCATCATATAAGAATACAGTTATACAGGACACTTTGATGACAATAAAACAGTTTATGTTGCAATTTGTGTGCGGTCATACCATATATTGACTGTATATATAAACAGACAGTCCTAAGTTCTCCATGGCTTAGATCATTTTCAAAATGAACCCAGGTAATGGGTAAAGAAAATTAAGTTTAATGCCCAAAATAATATACTCCTCTAAACATCGACGTTAAACAAAATTCTTACTTAATGTGATTTTTGCATGCATGACTGGCGATGCAGTCAGGCGTTCTACCAAAGCGCCACGTCACCTTCTCTAGTGAGTTTCGCTTTTATCTATAAAATCCCCCCCCCCTCAAGTGCCCCCTTGTTAGCTGGTAACGACTACAAGTCACGTCTTCCTGATTCGGGACCACTTGCCCAGCATTGGCACACCTTCAGCACTGTATAACACCCTTCAGCCCCTAAGGCGCTGAGATGTTTTTATATGAACCAAAAGACCAAACGGTTTTTTTCAATTTGAAATCATCGTAAATAGCTTCGTTAGCTCTTTCCGCTTTATTTGAATACCTACGTTATAGGCCTACGGCCACTGTATTTTTTGTAGTTCACTGCGAGGACCGTCTTTAGACGTCACTCTGACGTCTACAGACGTAATATTCTGACGTGCAAAGATGGTCCTCGCGCTATAAGGGTCAATAATACTGGTAGATAAATCATTTAGGTAATAATACTAATATTATAAGCCAAATATTAAATACATGCCCTGCGAAATATTAAACTGAAGATTATATTACAATATAATAAACATTATATAGACTTATTTTATTAAACATAATATTAATATTTTCTGTACTCAAAAGGTGCGGTGGCCGTACTGGCATGTAAATTATATGATCATATGAAACGTCAAAAAAGATTCTGTAATATTTCCTATAGAACAATTTTTTTATTTATTGCTGACCCATTTATTGGCCTATAAAAATTTCAGTTTTTAACTGTATTGTAACGCCCGAAAGGATAACCCCTCTGAACGTTAGTGAAGTTAAAACAACATTTTACTTAATATTAGCAATGTTTCAAATATAGGACATAGAACGTCTATGCATTCAAAATTGCAGTCAGAATTTGACGTCCATAGACGTCAGATTCTGACGTCTTAAGTTGATCCCCGCTCTTAAAGGGTTAACCCGAAAGATTATATCGTGGATCTACAACAATGCCGTGTAAATCGAAAAACAGTAATCGCTCACTTTTCAAGTAAGCAGCTACTGCCCTTTGGCTTCACACTGCAAAACTGTGGATACCTGATGGAATCTAATCTGACAGCCATGCCATGACCTCCTGCACGCATTCACCCCTGAGGGTAGTAACACGAATTGACCCATGTCTCTGGTCGGTTTTTGTACATTTAAGGGCAGCTTTGTTGGCGAAATGCCAGAGCTGACAAGAAGAACAAAATGTTTCTTATGATACGGCAAATACTTTTTTGCGCAAAGTCTAAACATGAAAAAACTCGGATTTGCATGTCTTTCAGTAGAATAAAAGTAGTTCATGATAAGTTATGAAAAAAATATTATTAAGAGTGAGCAAAAGATGTGTGCTATTACTAAATAATATTTGTTTCTAAGTTATATTTTTCAATAAATTCTGATGAAATAATTTCAACTATGCACTGTAATTTCCTTCAAAATTAATGTTGCATGTATAAATTGAACATGTCTGGTAGACTTTTAGCCATTTGTCTGGGCATCATATAAGAATACAGTTATACAGGACACTTTGATGACAATAAAACAGTTTATGTTGCAATTTGTGTGCGGTCATACCATATATTGACTGTATATATAAACAGACAGTCCTAAGTTCTCCATGGCTTAGATCATTTTCAAAATGAACCCAGGTAATGGGTAAAGAAAATTAAGTTTAATGCCCAAAATAATATACTCCTCTAAACATCGACGTTAAACAAAATTCTTACTTAATGTGATTTTTGCATGCATGACTGGCGATGCAGTCAGGCGTTCTACCAAAGCGCCACGTCACCTTCTCTAGTGAGTTTCGCTTTTATCTATAAAATCCCCCCCCCCCTCAAGTGCCCCCTTGTTAGCTGGTAACGACTACAAGTCACGTCTTCCTGATTCGGGACCACTTGCCCAGCATTGGCACACCTTCAGCACTGTATAACACCCTTCAGCCCCTAAGGCGCTGAGATGTTTTTATATGAACCAAAAGACCAAACGGTTTTTTTCAATTTGAAATCATCGTAAATAGCTTCGTTAGCTCTTTCCGCTTTATTTGAATACCTACGTTATAGGCCTACGGCCACTGTATTTTTTGTAGTTCACTGCGAGGACCGTCTTTAGACGTCACTCTGACGTCTACAGACGTAATATTCTGACGTGCAAAGATGGTCCTCGCGCTATAAGGGTCAATAATACTGGTAGATAAATCATTTAGGTAATAATACTAATATTATAAGCCAAATATTAAATACATGCCCTGCGAAATATTAAACTGAAGATTATATTACAATATAATAAACATTATATAGACTTATTTTATTAAACATAATATTAATATTTTCTGTACTCAAAAGGTGCGGTGGCCGTACTGGCATGTAAATTATATGATCATATAAAACGTCAAAAAAGATTCTGTAATATTTCCTATAGAACAATTTTTTTATTTATTGCTGACCCATTTATTGGCCTATAAAAATTTCAGTTTTTAACTGTATTGTAACGCCCAAAAGGATAACCCCTCTGAACGTTAGTGAAGTTAAAACAACATTTTACTTAATATTAGCAATGTTTCAAATATAGGACATAGAACGTCTATGCATTCAAAATAAGCTTCAGCTGAGAAAAAAATATTACAAGAAAAGCAACCAATTGCCATAATGTTTCGCAAATTGATTTTAATGTTATTTATAAATTTATATTATTACATAAAAATTGTAATTTAAGTTGCTTTAATTATCATGTGGCTAGTTTTAGGAGTATTTGTACAAATAATTGAATATTATATTAGCCACCTGGTGAACAGCACATTGCTCTCTGAAGCGGTATATTGCGGTATAATATCACCAAGTGGCGTATAGAGCGTGTAATAAGCCAACACTCGGTGCACAGTGCTGTCTATGTCTTATTTCAAGGGCAATTAGCCTACCATGCTTATCAAGATCAGACCTTGTATGTACTGGTTAGCTGGCTTAGAAAATTATAGAAAATTTGGCTTGGTCATTGTCAAGGGCGCACCCATAGAGTTTACTACGATATACTGGAAGGAAGCCAAATTTTATGTGTGCATATGATTACTTGCAAACGTGTGAAGTTTCGTCTCCTTTTCCTATTTTACTCTTTAACATGTTTAACGCGCTGATATATCTTTATATAAGCCATGGAAACCAGAGGGTCTTTTGAATTTGAAATCATCATAAATGTCTTAGGCAGCTCGTTCTGCTTTATTTGAATACCTATGTTATGAGTTCACGTCTATTATAAATATTTTTACTCTTACAGTGCAGGGATAGACAACAGATTCTGTCGTGAAAAGTCGGTCCCCACAATAAAGGAATTTAAAAAATTATAATGGCCTTAGAGCCATAACATAGGTATTCAAATGAAACGGGAAGAGCTAACCAAGACATTTATGATGATTTCAATTTGAAAAAATACCTTTGTTCTTTGTTTTATTCCGACGTCAAAAGTCGATCATCGTGCTGTAAGAGTTGATCCCTTCTCTTACTAGTCTTATTACACATTATGTTTTCTGGGCCCATACATTTCATATTATTCGTATCACACATTTTTTCTAACAGGTTTCAAACCAAATAAAAAAATCACTATAGTCAGGCAAATAATCTGTGGTCCATGATCAGTTGATGTTTTATAAATAAATATATGTTTCGTCATTTGAAGCTGGACTTTGAGTTAGCAATTCCAGCTCCAAATGAATGAAAACATACATAGATAGGAAGGGTACTCCCCCCGGCCGTTAAGTGGGAATCCGCTTAAAACCCAAACAAACTTATTGTTTACCTAAACACTTGCTAAAGGACGGTTTAATTTTCCTACAGCATTGGACCACATGTTGATGCCGTCGGCCCAGCGTTGGGCAGACAATCAGTGTTGCAGGTGTATCCCCCCCATGTCCTGACTATTAGACACCAATTAGCGGCGATTTATTTGATCTTACCATCCAAGACGTAGGAATATGTGGTGTAAAATGCTGTATATTGCTGACTTGCTTTGTTTACATGGCAATATACGACCTGGAAATATAACTATTTCACTCTTTTTCGGTGCTTTACAATTGTTTTTTTTACTTTGTTGTATTTTTAGTGAAGGTCAATAGGCTATATAGCTTTATATACTATACATTTTCAAAATTGACAAAATTGAAAATGTCTCATCCCAAGGGGTCCCTTTGTACATACAGCTGGCCCTGGAATGCTTGTGACACTATACTTCAAATGTGTTTGTGGAGATAGAGGGCCACCAGTGAAACTTACTGAGCATACCGAGTGCGCGTAATATGGTGGTTCAAGAGTCTACCCGGGATTGATAAACTCAATGGATAATAAGAGATAAGATGCCAATTTCTGCTCGAGGTTTGAGGGAGCTGCAATCTGGCATCCAAGTATGATAAGCTGACCAAGTTAACATAACGTTGTTATCCAGCTTCTTTGGAGTTCAGAAACGTGGTTTATCCACACTGTCTCTCTTGTCTCTGACATCGGAGCCATATAATGTGATAGCCCTATCACATTATCATCCTCGATCATTGGCATAAACAAGTCATAATCGCCTCCTCGACCTCAAATATCCTGTGGTTCTGTAATGCTATGTTAAAAAGTTGGACAGGGTAATGCATTACAGTGACTGCCATTTTGAAATTGTCAAATATGGCTGCTAGGAGGGGGGGGGGGGGGGGGGTTAAAATCGCCGATCTGTCGGCAGATTATGAAATAATATGTAGGTACTGTATTGGTAATCACCCCTATTATTAGTAGTAATACTTAAATAAAATTATTACTTAAAGTCAACCCACTTTACTAGGTTATAAAAATTAAAGTTTTTAACTTTACAACGCACAAAAGGAAAAACCCCTCTGAACATAGTGACGTTAAAGCAATAATTGTAAGAAAATTGTTTGAAATACAGGCCGTAGAAAGTTTAGGCATCCAAAATAAGCTTCAGCATACAAAAAAAAATATTGATAGAAAAGCAACCAATTAACATAATTTTCAACAAATTGTATCAAATGTTATTCAATAATCAATAACTATAGATAAGATGTGTCAATCAAGTTGCCATAATTATTATTAAGCTAGATTAAAAAGTATTTCTATAAATAATTGATAATATATAAGCCACCTGGTGAGCAGCACATAGCTCTCTGAAGCGTTAAATAATCACCAGGTGGCGCATAGAGCGTTTGATCAGTCAATACACAGTGCTGTCCTCCTATCTACTAGCATAGTACAGTACTTTTTTTAAATGGCAATTGCCACACCGAGCCAGATCATTGATTGTATATAAAGGGATCGCGCACATGGTTTTCCATGTCGCATTGACTCGGTGCCGCAGTGATATTGGCTATGAAGTGATAATGTCTACAGCTACGCTGGAAAAAAAACATTTATTAGGCCCGGCCGAAGGCCAAGAGCCTATTAGGTTTATTGCGATAATGTTTGTGTCCTAATTAGCGGAAAGGGTGGTGTCGTGTGTAGGAAACGGCTGACATTTCTGAGGAACGGTCATAATGAAGATGTCAAATAAATATAACACTTGGGGTCGCTAGGTCTAACAGTTTTTAAAAAATGATAAGAAAAAATATATATTCACGATTATATTCGACATCAGGGCTTGAAGGTAGGAATAATGTTGGCCCAGCGTCACAGACAGTGGCCCAGCATTATATCAAGCATTTCTGGCTACCGGCATAGCAGTCCAAGCAAACACCCAATGATGCTTTAATGTCGGGCCAGCGTCGAAGACGTTGGGCCAACATTGAAACAGTATTGGGTAAATTGCACAGGTTTGCTTGGGGTGCTGCAGATACAGTGGAAACCGTGAATGATTGTCATGATTTTCAGTTCATCCCTGTTGAAATCGACTAAATCTTGTGTCGGAATTAAATCCAGTTGAGAAAACGTGCATTCTCCCTACATGATTTCTTCTGTGTGAGCAGTCCATCAAATATAACGAGTGATGTTGCTACTAGGCCTATATCAGCCATGTCCCTAGCTCCAACCCTTCTGGCTCCCTGGGTAATACATGTATTTACAACCCGGGGGGGGGGGGGGGCAGTTCCACATAAAGCTGGTGTCCCATCCGTGCAGATGAGATTTGCAAACCACCCCTAAACACTGCGAGTAAAATTTTAAAAATGACCCCTAAACACTGCAAGCTCACTTAAAAAATACCCCTTGCGATTGAGTGAAAAAATGACCCCTAATTCTGTATTTCTAAACTTTTCACTCTTTAAAAATACCCCTTATTGGAGGCTTTAGATCATTTTGACCTCCTAAACACGTAACGCGCGTTACGCACGTTTTTAACGAAAAACAACCCTAATAACGTGTTTTTCCTTCACACCAGCTTACTGGGGACTAGTGTAACATATAACTATGTATTATATGTGTATTATCAATGTATTCATTATATGATTAAGTATATTCTCTCTTTACTGTAAATGCAATTATATTTGGTTGGTAACAATTTAATGGTTTACCGTAGTATGGCTTTGTAGCTGGCAACAGCCATTATACTCAATACTCACAAAGAGAATAAACTTTGTTCATATCAGCCAAGTAGTCCGTTACCATAGTAACAGTCATTTCCTTTTCACTGTTATCAGCCTTATCAGCCCATGTTGGGGGCGTTGTGCGTTATAGTCAGTTTTAGGCAAGTTTCGGACCAGAACAGTCATCATGTAAATTCAACTAGAAATTATACATTTCAAATTAGTTAGATATTATTCACTTCAATATGAGTTGTGAACACTATTTTACAAACATGTATTAAAGGATATTATACAAGGATCTGGAGGTTGTTATATCTGATTATGTTACTAAACCAAGTAACATGAAACTTCACCATGTGACTATTAAATCAACAAGCCCATAACGCTACATTTTGGCGAGCTATGCCTGCTACATTGCTGCTACAATGTAACTTTAACGAACAGCGGAATCATCAAGTGATTTACACAGGTTTTAGCACCATTTATACAACATTTTACTTTTTGTGAGTTATTTTCTACACTTGTTTATCTCTACATTTCTACTCTCAAAATGGCACCTCCAGATCCATCCATTGGCGGTTTCACACCAGAACAACTGTCTACTTTAACAGCTGCTTTAACGCTACAGCAAAATGAAAGCAGAAAGTTTACACAATTACAGCTGGCAAAAGAACAAATCGAAATTACGGACGGAAATTCAGCTGTTCAAACAAGACGTTGGGCACGTCAATTGGATATTTCTCATTTAGAACATGATAACAACGACAAATTCACGATTCATTTAGCAAAAATTATCAGCCGTGCCGACCTCCATGAGTCAATTTGTACAGCTGGTAAGACACAATGGAGTGAATTAAAAGAACAAAGCTTTTTGACTGGCGCAGAGGATCTTCATCATCGCCATGCGTTGGGAGTGTGTCGTCAGCGCGCGGAGGAGAGCATTCCTGGGTATAGCTCAAGATTCAAAGCCTTGTACCAACTGGCATATCCCACGGATCCAGGCGCCGCTGAGGAACAAAATGCATTAGCATTTTACTTGTCTGGCTTAAGTGACCAAGCAGTGGCTAGACAGGTTTTCACCAAACTTGGCAATGTGAAAACTGTGTTGAATGCAATAAAGTTAACAAAGGAAAAAGCACAAACATATGAGCGCTATGATGCTTTAACCAGCCAAGTGAGGCGTGAACGACACACTAAAAGTGTCACAGTAGCTGCGGCTGCTGCAGCCGAGGTGCAAGGCGACCCAATGGAAGCTTTGTCACTTCAATTAAAACGAATAGACACTCGTCTGGGAAAGATTGAAAGCCGTAGCAGACAACACGGTGGAACCCCAAAACGGAGCAACAAACATACTGCTCCTCAACAGGCCTATCAAGCTAGGCCGCATAAGCAAATGGACGTTAGACGGACGACCGACAATCAAAGTAGACGGACCACAGACAGTGGACGGACCACAGACAGTGGACGGACCTGCTACAGGTGCGGACGTACTGGTCACGTCCGTGCTACCTGTACAGCACAATACTACACAAATAGGTCACCCTTGTGCCTACATTGTAATAGCAATCATCGCACGATTGATTGTTCAACTAACAGGCGCACACCTAAACGTGAAACGGCCACCTTCCAAAAAAACTAGATGCTGGGTGTCGACGTGTCGTTCACTTATCCATTGGTGGACTCATCATTTCTGCACTCGTCGACACCGGATCATCAGTTTCGTTAATGGATTTTAACACATATGTGGATATTTGTGCAACGTCAAAACAACCTCATATAACACACACACAAACGGAAGTGTGTGGACTTGGGCAGAGTCCAATGAAAACGGTGGGCTCTGCTGAAGTGGTTACATCTGTAGGTACGTTTCCTTTTACAATTGTTAAACACATAGGCCACTAAGCGATTTTGGGTGCTGATCTTTTAAAACGTGGAGAAGCTAAATTTGATTTTGCAACTGAAACTCTATATTGGTTTCAAAGAAAATTTGCATGTTTTCCATGTGGAGATTCGCCAGAAACTAATAATGAAATTCTTTCATTTGCATCCACGGGTGATGATACCACAGATAAATTAATTAAAGAATTTGACAGTGTAATAGATCAACCAGGTCGAAAATTGCCGCCTTGTGATCTAATTAAATGCGAAATCCCCACAGAAAATGATCAGCGACCAATTCGTCAGCGTGCATACCGTGCACCGCTGCAAAAGAAACGGGTTATAAATGAACAAATTCAAAATATGCTTAATGAAGGCATAATTCGCCCTAGTACTAGTCCCTGGGCATCACCAATACACCTTGTTCCAAAGAAAGGTGGTGATTTACGATTTTGCGTGGATTACAGAAAATTAAATTCTGTAACCATAAAAGATTCCTACCCACTGCCCCTGATACAAGATATATTCGACCAACTAGAGGGCGCGTCAGTTTTCTCGACTCTCGATTTAAAGAGCGGGTACTGGCAGATAAAGGTGAAGGAATCTGATATACCAAAAACAGCTTTTGTATGTCACAAAGGGCTGTATGAGTTTGTCCGCATGCCGTTCGGGTTGTGTAATGCACCCGCAATATTCCAACGAGTTATGGAAGCTGTACTCCATGACTTGATCGGCGTCGCTTGTTTTGTTTTCCTCGATGACGTGGTGGTATTTGGCAAAACTCCAGCTGAGCATGCACACAATTTACGTTTGGTTTTTGAACGCATTCAACAACATATTCTGACGTTGAAACCTTCCAAATGTAAATTCACAAGAAGCTCAGTTGAATTACTGGGATATATATTATCAGGTCAAGGTATTGCACCTAACCCCAGTAAAATTGATGCAATAAAGCGTCTACCACCACCTACAAAGCTTAGCGAAATACAAGTTTTTCTCGGGATGGCTGGCTATTATCGTCAAGTAATCCCAGGTTATGTGATACTAGCTTATCCGCTTGTTCGCCTAACGAAAAAGAATGAAAAATGGATTTGGTCAGATGAATGATTCAATTAAGCAGCATCTTACGGCTGAAAAAGTTCTAGCATACCCACAAACAGACCGTCCATATAAATTATATACAGATGCGTCTGACTATGCCATTGGAGCAATACTAGTACAAGAAGATGACAATGGCATTGAGCTTGTAATATCATATCTATCACACACGCTTGATAGTACGCAAATTCGCTGGAGTGTGATTGTCAAAGAAGCTTAGCAATTGTTTACGCTTTAAAGAAGCTACGCTCTTATTTATGGGGTGCTACATTTGAAATTTTGACTGACCATAAGCCTTTGAAATCTCTCTTTGCAGACGAAATTGCTTATACTAAGATTCAGAGATGGGCCATACAAATCTCAGAGTTTGGTGCACCCATAAGATATAAATGTGGAAAAGATAATGCCAGGGCAGATATGCTTAGCAGGGCACGCATTCCTACGCCATTGCCCGTGCTTGTGGTAGAATGGGATCTACCTCTTACTTTTGATAACATTACAAAGGAAGAGTTGATTAAACAGCAGCAACAACACTTTTCAGATTTATTGAAAAGTGCTTCTACCGAAGGTACATATGCGCTGCTGGATTGCATATTAGTTTCCACTAAAAAACCTAGTTTAGAACATGCTGAACACCCTCGTGTAGTTCTACCACCATCTTTCAGGAAAACTGTTATTTGCAACCGGCATGAACAGTCTGGTCACGCTGCTGTTGAACGAACCATGTTTCACATAGCTCAGAGCTACGTATGGCCAAGCATGTATCGTGAAATTAAAACACAGCTTGAAAAATGTGGAGTCTGTCGGTTGTATCAAGAACGGAAACCGCACGTACATACTCGCGAAATGCCAACAGTGCATTACCCCCACCAAGTGGTTGCTATGGATCTTGTTGGACCCTTACCAAGATCAAGAGGAGGACATGTCTTCCTTCTCACGTTCATAGGCCACTTAACGGGATGGGCCGATGCTTTTCCCCTAACCATCAAATCGGGTGATAAAATCGTGAATGTACTAAAACAGCATTACTTGCCGCAATATGGCCTACCGGAAGCTGTTCTGTCTCATAATGGAACTGAATTCCGTAATACGTCCGTTGAAAGTTTGTTCAGGCGCTATGGTATTAAACATCTAAAATCATCCCCATACCATCCGCAATCGAACGGAAAAAATGAACGCTTTCATCGCACACTGAAGGCAACTTTGAAGAAATTTGTCACTGGGAGAGGTTCAACATGGCTTGAACAGGTAGGACCTGCTCTCATGGCGTATCGTAACACGCTCCATAGCTCCGTAGGAATGTTACCTTTTCAAGCGCTATATGGTCGTGTTAATCGCCTTCCATGTCAAAACTCTAAATTTCCGACATGTGCGACTAAAGACGACGACAGAATACAAACACTGATTTCCACATGGGACAACATAAAGCAAACGACTGCCTACACTAGTGACAAGAACATAACACGTAGCAAACGACGCAAAGATGCAGAGTCCCTACAGACAGGAACATCAGTTATGGTACTGCGGCCTGGAACTGTAGCTGGCATGGCACCAAAATGGGTGCCACGGTGGATAGTGATACGATCACGCCACCCCTCATATTGGATCAGGCACACACCGACAGGCGTGGAAAAAGTTATCCACCGCTCTCGTATCCAGCCCGTACCATTGGATACGCACTGGCCTGATGAGATAGATGACGATCCCAGTGTGGTTGACGGATCATCTGTTCCTGTACAGAACACGCCTACCCTTCTTCCCTCATCACAAACTGAACCTGTGGGGCGGAGTCTAGAACCAGTGCCACAACCTCCCCTTCAGCTGGGCACACCACACTCCCCACCTCTTGAAGCAGACGTGACTCCTCCTCCACAGTCAATCACAGATACCAGAGATCTACAGTTAATACCCACTGCTTCAGAACCACAGACGCCAGGACCGAAACAGTCAGACACTTCTTCACTGCCACCGATTCGAATGATTTTCTCTCGTGCCGCGACTAGAGGTCCAGTCACCAGGAGTACTCCTTATATTGTTAAATCGTCAACAACTGAAGGTGACGCAGAACATTAATATGCTTTGTCTATTATTTCTTCCCATGCTGCTCTTGGCTAATGGGCAAAGTGAGCTTCCCAGCTGGATAAATCCTATCCAGGACGGTATTCAAGTAAGTGATTCCCATAGTGCGCAAGTTACAGCCGGACAGTGGACATTGTTAATTGTCATTGACGAACCAGTTATGCCAGATGCCTTCTTTAGCTTCATTAAGGACCTGACTACCAACATCATGTGGCAACATCAATGGAAAGAAAAACTTAAAGTGATTGAACATAGATGTCGCAGACCGCGGACATGGTGGACATCGAATGTTACTCCTGAAGTACAAACTTCAAAACCTCGTACACGTGGAGGTGCATTTAACTTTATTGGTTCCCTTTCAAATACACTCTTTGGAACGGCTACAGAGTCACAAGTAAAAGAAATGCATGAAACTGTTTCAAAATTAAGATCTAATCAACAGCGTATAGCTTATGACATTGCTAGGTTTACAACTGTAATTAATCAAAATGCACTCTTGCTTGGAAAAACACAAGAACATTTAAAATTTCCCAGTACAAGATTTAATAGTTTTGTTTCTATGACTAGTCAGCAATTGCGCGACGTACAACGTCATGTTAATTGATTAAATACACGAGTAGACATACTTGACATAATCGACCATATTGATCACATGTGTCGAGATTATCTGTCAAGCTATGACTTTTGGCTTCAACGACGTTCGAGTCTCGAATCTGGTAGACTCACCGAACAATTACTTCCCCCTGATGTGTTACGCAATGTACTGTCAAGAAACATACCTGATGGCGCTCAACCTAGTGCCGATTTCCTGGTATTACCGTACGTTACCAGTCCAACCAGTGACTGTTGGTGTTACGTTGGTGTATAGTGTTTCCCTTCCCCTAGTGAGTACGTATACGCTTCGTGGAGCTTCATGTATGGCCGTATCCTGTGAAAAACGGCAATTGCTCTATAGAACTTCCTCAAACTGTACTCCATAATACTGCTAGAGATCAAGTCGTGATTAACCCACAATGTATGGGCGAACAGCCTGTTGTGTGTACAACGCATGCAATACACATGGCAGAACAGTATCCTTGTATACAGGGCTTATTGCGCGATAAACCTTTTTATGATAAGACGTGTTATATTAAATATTCTCACAGTGTACCAGCTCCTCCAGCTTATTTTACGGAGACTACACCAGAGGAGCAAGTTGGACAAGATGTCTTATATCAGACAAGTTTAAATGTACATGTGCTTATAACACGTAGTGTTACTGTTACCCTTAGATGTCATGGATTGCCAACACAGACATTAGATATTCCACGTGGTATATTTGTTATTTCTCTTGTATATCCTTGTACTTTGTGGACACCTAATTGGTTAATTAACTCAGAATTTTCGTTTTTCAGCAATATGACATTGGACAGTAATTTTGATTTTAAGTTACCATCTGCACCATACATTCAAAGGTTACTGTTAGACAACTTAACAGATAAGTTTAAACATTTAGATTTTGATTATGATAAACCTCAAAGAGTACGTATATCTGATCTTGACTATGTTCCGTTACCAGGACCTATTCAAGATCAGATGACTTGGTATTGGTATTTGTTTTTGCTTGTACTTTTGTCCATTCCCGTGGCTTGGTGCTACTGGCGGTATCGGCAACGGTGCTGGTCAAGAGGGCTCAGGCAAGAAATAATACAGCCAACTCCAGAACCGAGTGAACAGGTTGAGATGGCCACAACACCTGATTCTACACAAGTTCTGAAAGCTGAAACTTCACAAACTCCTCTTTATCGACTTTACCCTATGATACCGAGTAACGAGAATGAAACATCTTCTCGGTAGACCTCGAATCTGTACTTAACAGAGGGGGGTATGTAACATATAACTATGTATTATATGTGTATTATCAATGTATTCATTATATAATTAAGTATATTCTCTCTTTACTGTAAAAGCAATTATATTTGGTTGGTAACAATTTAATGGTTTACCGTAGTATGGCTTTGTAGCTGGCAACAGTTATTATACTCAATACTCACAAAGAGAATGGACTTTGTTCATATTAGCCAAGTAGTCCGTTACCACTGTTATCAGCCTTATCAGCCCATGTTGTGTTGCGTTGTGCGTTATAGTCAGTTTTAGGCAAGTTTCGGACCAGAACAGTCATCATGTAAATTCAACTAGAAATTATACATTTCAAAGTAGTTAGATATTATTCACTTCAATATGAGTTGTGAACACTATTTTACAAACATGTATTAAAGGATATTATACAAGGATCTGGAGGTTGTTATATCTGATTATGTTACTAAACCAAGTAACATGAAACTTCACCATGTAGCTATTAAATCAACAAGCCCATAGCGCTACAACTAGCCTCCCTTCCCCCCCCCCCCCCCCCGGGATTCACAAACACATACATTTGTATTATGAGTTACTTGATTAACTCGGATAACTCACTCGTATTCATTCTGATAAAATCACAATACATTATTACTCTGCTATCATGCACATGGCATTGCGTTTTACTGGATATGATCATCTCCACTCTTTAGCCCTTACAGCGCTGAAATCTGAAACATGTTTGTATAAACCATGAGAACCAACGAGTGTTTTTCAAATTGAAATCACCATAAATGTCTTAGTCAGCTATTTCTACTTCGAATACCTATGTTATCGGTCTACGGCCTTTGTAATTTTTTTAAATTCATTTAATGCGGGATCGACTTACGACGTCAGAATTTGACGTCCATAGACGTCAGATTCTGACGTCTTAAGTTGATCCCCGCTCTTAAAGGGTTAACCCGAAAGTTTATATCTACAACTATGCCGTGTAAATCGAAAAACAGTAATCGCTCACTTTTCAAGTAAGCAGCTACTGCCCTTTGGCTTTACACTGCAAAACTGTGGATACCTGATGGAATCTAATCTGACAGCCATGCCATGACATCCTGCACGCATTCACCCCTGAGGGTAGTAACACGAATTGACTCATGTCTCTGGTCGGTTTTTGTACATTTAAGGGCAGCTTTGTTGGCGAAATGCCAGAGCTGACAAGAAGAACAAAATGTTTCTTATGATACGGCAAATACTTTTTTGCGCAAAGACTTACGTCTAAACATGAAAAAACTCGGATTCGCATGTCTTTCAGTAGAATAAAAGTAGTTCATGATAAGTTATGAAGAAAATATTATTAAGAGTGAGCAAAAGATGTGTGCTAGTACTAAATAATATTTGTTTCTATTTTATATTTTTCAATAAATTCTGATGAATAATTTCAACTATGCACTGTAATTTCCTTCCAAATTAATGTTGCATGTATAAATTGAACATGTCTGGTAGACTTTTAGCCATTTGTCTGGGCATCATATAAGAATACAGTTATACAGGACACTTTGATGACAATAAAACAGTTTATGTTGCAATTTGTGTGCGGTCATACCATACATTGACTGTATATATAAACAGACAGTCCTAAGTTCTCCATGGCTCAAATCATTTTCAAAATGAACCCAGGTAATGGGTTTTGAAAATTAAGTTTAATGCCCAAAATAATATACTCCTCTAAACATCGACGTTAAAAAAAATTCTTACTTAATGTGAATTATGCATGCATGACTGGCGATGCAGTCAGGCGTTCTACCAAAGCGCCACGTCACCTTCTCTAGTGAGTTTCGCTTTTATCTATAAAATCCCCCCCCCCTCAAGTGCCCCCTTGTTAGCTGGTAACGACTACAAGTCACGTCTTCCTGATTCGGGACCACTTGCCCAGCATTGGCACACCTTCAGCACTGTATAACACCCTTTAGCCCCTAAGGCGCAGAGATGTTTTTATATGAACCAAAAGACCAAATGTTTTTTTTCAATTTGAAATCATCGTAAATAGCTTCGTTAGCTCTTTCCGCTTTATTTGAATACCTACGTTATAGGCCTACGGCCACTGTATTTTTTGTAGTTCACTGCGAGGACCGTCTTTAGACGTCACTCTGACGTCTACAGACGTAATATTCTGACGTGCAAAGATGGTCCTCGCGCTATAAGGGTCAATAATACTGGTAGATAAATCATTTAGGTAATAATACTAATATTATAAGCCAAATATTAAATACATGCCCTGCGAAATATTAAACTGAAGATTATATTATAATATAATAAACATTATATAGACTTATTTTATTAAACATAATATTAATATTTTCTGTACTCAAAAGGTGCGGTGGCCGTACTGGCATGTAAATTATATGATCATATAAAACGTCAAAAAAGATTCTGTAATATTTCCTATAGAATATTTTTTTTATTTATTGCTGACCCATTTATTGGCCGATAAAAATTTCAGTTTTAAACTGTATTGTAACGCCCGAAAGGATAACCCCTCTGAACGATAGTGAAGTTAAAACAACATTTTACTTAACATTAGGAATGTTTCAAATATAGGACATAGAACGTCTATGCATTCAAAATAAGCTTCAGCTGAGAAAAAAATATTACAAGAAAAGCAACCAATTGCCATAATTTTTCGCAAATTGTTTGAAATGTTATTTATCAGCTGATAATATTACAGAAGAGTTGTCATTTAAGTTGCCATAATTATCATTAAGCTAGTTAGAGGAGTATTTGTACAAATAAATGATAATATATCAGCCACCTGGTGAACAGCACATTGCTCTCTGAAGCGGTATATTGCGGTATATTATCACCAAGTGGCGTATAGAGCGTGTAATAAGCCAACACTCGGTGCACAGTGCTGTCTATGTCTTATTTCAACGGCAATTAGCCTACCATGCTTATCAAGATCAGACCTTGTATGTACTGGTTAGCTGGCTTAGAAAATTATAGAAAATTTGGCTTGGTCACTGTCAAGGGCGCACCCATAGAGTTTACTACGATATACTGGAAGGAAGCCAAATTTTATGTGTGCATATGATTACTTGCAAACGTGTGCAAAAGTTTCGTCTCCTTTTCCTATTTTACTCTTTAACATGTTTAACGCGCTGATATATTTTTATATAAGCCATGGAAACCAGAGGGTCTTTTGAATTTGAAATCATCATAAATGTCTTAGGCAGCTCGTTCTGCTTTATTTGAATACCTATGTTATGAGTTCACGTCTATTATAAATATTTTTACTTTTACAGTGCAGGGATAGACAACAGATTCTGTCGTGAAAAGTCGGTCCCCACAATAAAGGAATTTAAAAAATTATAATGGCCTTAGAGCCGTAACATAGGTATTCAAATGAAACGGGAAGAGCTAACCAAGACATTTATGATGATTTCAATTTGAAAAAATACCTTTGTTCTTTGTTTTATTCTGACGTCAAAAGTCGATCATCGTGCTGTAAGAGTTGATCCCTTCTCTTTCTAGTCTTTTTACACATATGTTTTCTGGGCCCATACATTTCATATTATTCGTATCACACATTTTTTCTAACAGGTTTCAAACCAAATAAAAAAATCACTATAGTCAGGCAAATAATTTGTATTCCATGATCAGTTGATGTTTTATAAATAAATATATGTTTCCTCATTTGAAGCTGGACTTTGAGTTAGCAATTCCAGCTCCAAATGAATGAAAACATACATAGATAGGAAGGGTACTCCCCCCGGCCGTTAAGTGGGAATCCGCTTAAAACCCAAACAAACTTATTGTTTACCTAAACACTTGCTAAAGGACGGTTTAATGTTCCTACAGCATTGGACCACATGTTGATGCCGTCGGCCCAGCGTTGGGCAGACAATCAGTGTTGCAGGTGTATCCCCCCCATGTCCTGACTATTAGACACCAATTAGCGGCGATTTATTTGATCTTACCATCCAAGACGTGGGAATATGTGGTGTAAAATGCTGTATATTGCTGACTTGCTTTGTTTACATGGCAATATACGACCTGGAAATATAACTATTTCACTCTTTTTCAGTGCTTTACAATTGTTTTATTTTACTTTTTTGTATTTTTAGTGAAGGTCAATAGGCTATATAGCTTTATATACTATACATTTTCAAAATTGACAAAATTGAAAATGTCTCATCCCAAGGGGTCCCTTTGTACATACAGCTGGCCCTGGAATGCTTGTGACACTATACTTCAAATGTGTTTGTGGAGATAGAGGGCCACCAGTGAAACTTACTGAGCATATCGAGTGCGCGTAATATGGTGGTTCAAGAGTCTACCCGGGATTGATAAACTCAATGGATAATAAGAGATAAGATGCCAATTTCTGCTCGAGGTTTGAGGGAGCTGCAATCTGCAATCCAAGTATGATAAGCTGACCAAGTTAACATAACGTTGTTATCCAGCTTCTTTGGAGTTCAGAAACGTGGTTTATCCACACTGTCTCTCTTGTCTCTGACATCGGAGCCATATAATGTGATAGCCCTATCACATTATCATCCTCGATCATTGGCATAAACAAGTCATAATCGCCTCCTCGACCTCAAATATCCTGTGGTTCTGTAATGCTATGTTAAAAAGTTGGACAGGGTAATGCATTACAGTGACTGCCATTTTGAAATTGTCAAATATGGCTTCTAGGAGGGGGGGGGGTTAAAATCGCCGATCTGTCGGCAGATTATGAAATAATATGTAGGTACTGTATTGGTAATCACCCCTATTATTAGTAGTAATACTTAAATAAAATTATTACTTAAAGTCAACCCACTTTACTAGGTTATAAAAATTAAAGTTTTTAACTTTACAACGCCCAAAAGGAAAAACCCCTCTGAACGTAGTGACGTTAAAGCAATAATTGTAAGAAAATTGTTTGAAATACAGGCCGTAGAAAGTTTAGGCATCCAAAATAAGCTTCAGCATACAAAAAAATATATTGATAGAAAAGCAACCAATTAATATAATTTTCAACAAATTGTATCAAATGTTATTCAATAATCAATAACTATAGATAAGATGTGTCAATCAAGTTGCCATAATTATTATTAAGCTAGATTAAAAAGTATTTCTATAAATAATTGATTATATAAGCCACCTGGTGAGCAGCACATTGCTCTCTGAAGCGTTATATAATCACCAGGTGGCGTATAGAGCGTTTGATCAGTCAATACACAGTGCTGTCCACCTATCTACTAGCATAGTACAGTACTTTTTTTAAATGGCAATTGCCACACCGAGCCAGATCATTGATTGTATATAAAGGGATCGCGCACATGGTTTTCCATGTCGCATTGACTCGGTGCCGCAGTGATATTGGCTATGAAGTGATTATGCCTACAGCTACGCTGGAAAAAAAACATTTATTAGGCCCGGCCGAAGGCCAAGAGCCTATTAGGTTTATTGCAATAATGTTTGTGTCCTAATTAGCGGAAAGGGTGGTGTCGTGTGTAGGAAACGGCTGACATTTCTGAGGAACGGTCATAATGAAGATGTCAAATAAATATAACACTAGTCTTGGTGACGCTAGGTCAAACAGTTTTTAAAAAATGATAAGAAAAAATATATATTCACGATTATATTCGACATTAGGGCTTGAAGGTAGGAATAATGTTGGCCCAGCGTCACAGACGGTGGCCCAGCATTATATCAAGCATTTCTGGCTACCGGCATAGCAGTCCAAGCAAACACCCAATGATGCTTAAATGTCGGGCCAGCGTCGAAGACGTTGGGCCAACATTGAAACAGTATTGGGTAAATTGCACAGGATTGCTTGGGGTGCTGCAGATACAGTGGAAACCGTGAATGATTGTCATGATTTTCAGTTCATCCCTGTTGAAATCGACTAAATCTTGTGTCGGAATTAAATCCAGTTGAGAAAACGTGCATTCTCCCTACATGATTTCTTCTGTGTGAGCAGTCCATCAAATATAACGAGTGATGTTGCTACTAGGCCTATATCAGCCATGTCCCTAGCTCCAACCCTTCTGGCTCCCTGGGTAATACATGTATTTACAACCCGGGGGGGGGGGGGCAGTTCCACATAAAGCTGGTGTCCCATCCGTGCAGATGAGATTTGCAAAACACCCCTAAACACTGCGAGTCAAATTTTAAAAATGACCCCTAAACACTGCAAGCTCACTTAAAAAATACCCCTTGCGATTGAGTGAAAAAATGACCCCTAATTCTGTATTTCTAAACATTTCACTCTTTAAAAATACCCCTTATTGGAGGCTTTAGATCATTTTGACCTCCTAAACACGTAACGCGCGTTACGCACGTTTTTAACGAAAAACAACCCTAATAACGTGTTTTTCCTTCACACCACCTTACTGGGGACTAGTGTAACATATAACTATGTATTATATGTGTATTATCAATGTATTCATTATATAATTAAGCATATTCTCTCTTTACTGTAAATGCAATTATATTTGGTTGGTAACAATTTAATGGTTTACCGTAGTATGGCTTTGTAGCTGGCAACAGCTATTATACTCAATACTCACAAAGAGAATAAACTTTGTTCATATTAGCCAAGTAGTCCGTTACCATAGTAACAGTCATTTCCTTTTCACTGTTATCAGCCTTATCAGCCCATGTTGGGGGCGTTGTGCGTTATAGTCAGTTTTAGGCAAGTTTCGGACCAGAACAGTCATCATGTAAATTCAACTAGAAATTATACATTTCAAAGTAGTTAGATATTATTCACTTCAATATGAGTTGTGAACACTATTTTACAAACATGTATTAAAGGATATTATACAAGGATCTGGAGGTTGTTATATCTGATTATGTTACTAAACCAAGTAACATGAAACTTCACCATGTAGCTATTAAATCAACAAGCCCATAACGCTACATTTTGGCGAGCTATGCCTGCTACATTGTTGCTACAATGTAACTTTAACGAACAGAGGAATCATCAAGTGATTTACACAGGTTTTAGCACCATTTATACAACATTTTACTTTTTGTGAGTTATTTTCTACACTTGTTTATCTCTACATTTCTACTCTCAAAATGGCACCTCCAGATCCATCCATTGGCGGTTTCACACCAGAACAACTGTCTACTTTAACAGCTGCTTTAACGCTACAGCAAAATGAAAGCAGAAAGTTCACACAATTACAGCTGGCAAAAGAACAAATCGAAATTACGGTCGGAAATTCAGCTGTTCAAACAAGACGTTGGGCACGTCAATTGGATATTTCTCATTTAGAACATGACAACAACGACGAATTCACGATTCATTTGGCAAAAATTACCAGCCGTGCCGACCTCCATGAGTCAATTTGTACAGCTGGTAAGACACAATGGAGTGAATTAAAAGAACATGTTATACAAAGCTTTTTGACTGGCCCAGAGGATCTTCATCATCGCCATGCGTTGGGGGTGTGTCGTCAGCGCGTGGAGGAGAGCATTCCTGGGTATAGCTCAAGATTCAAAGCCTTGTACCAACTGGCATATCCCACGGATCCAGGCGCCGCTGAGGAACAAAATGCATTAGCATTTTACTTGTCTGGCTTAAGTGACCAAGCAGTGGCTAGACAGGTTTTCACCAAACTTGGCAATGTGAAAACTGTGTTGAATGCAATAAAGTTAATAAAGGAAAAAGCGCAAACATATGAGTGCTATGATGCATTAACCAGCCAAGTGAGGCGTGACCGACACACAAAAAGTGTCACAGTAGCTGCGGCTGCTGCAGCCGAGGTGCAAGGCGACCCAATGGAAGCTTTGTCACTTCAATTAAAACGAATAGACACTCGTCTGGGAAAGATTGAAAGCCGTAGCAGACAACACGGTGGAACCCCAAAACGGAGCAACAAACATACTGCTCCTCAACAGGCCTATCAAGCTAGGCCTCATAAGCAAATGGACGTTAGACGGACGACCGACAATCAAAGTAGACGGACCACAGACAGTGGACGGACCACAGACAGTGGACGGACCTGCTACAGGTGCGGACGTACTGGTCACGTCCGTGCTACCTGTACAGCACAATACCACACAAACAGGTCACCCTTGTGCCGACATCGTAATAGCAATCATCGCACGATTGATTGTTCAACTAACAGGCGCACACCTAAACGTGAAACGGCCACCTTCCAAAAAAACTAGATGCTGGGTGTCGAAGTGTCGTTCACTTATCCATTGGTGGACTCATCATTCCTGCACTCGTCGACACCGGATCATCAGTTTCGTTAATGGATTTTAACACATATGTGGATATTTGTGCAACGTCAAAACAACCTCATATAACACACACACTAACGGAAGTGTGTGGACTTGGGCAGAGTCGAATCAAAACGGTGGGCTCTGCTGAAGTAGTTACATCTGTAGGTACGTTTCCTTTTACAATTGCTAAACACATAGGCCACTAAGCGATTTTGGGTGCTGATCTTTTAAAACGTGGAGAAGCTAAATTTGATTTTGCAACTGAAACTCTATATTGGTTTATATTTGGTTATATTTGCATGTTTTCCATGTGGAGATTCGCCAGAAACTAATAATGAAATTCTTTCATTTGCATCCACGGGTGATGATACCACAGATAAATTAATTAAAGAATTTGACAGTGTAATAGATCAACCAGGTCGAAAATTGCCGCCTTGTGATCTAATTAAATGCGAAATCCCCACAGAAAATGATCAGCAACCAATTCGTCAGCGTGCATACCATGCACCGCTGCAAAAGAAACGGGTTATAAATGAACAAATTCAAAATATGCTTGATGAAGGCATAATTCGCCCTAGTACTGGTCCCTGGGCATCACCAATACACCTTGTTCCAAAGAAAGGTGGTGATTTACGATTTTGCGTTGATTACAGAAAATTAAATTCTGTAACCATAAAAAATTCCTACCCACTGCCCCTGATACAAGATATATTCGACCAACTAGAGGGCGCGTCAGTTTTCTCGACTCTCAATTTAAAGAGCGGGTACTGGCAGATAAAGGTGAAGGAATCTGATATACCAAAAACAGCTTTTGTATGTCACAAAGGGCTGTATGAGTTTGTCCGCATGCCGTTCGGGTTGTGTAATGCACCTGCAATATTCCAACGAGTTATGGAAGCTGTACTCCATGACTTGATCGGCGTCGCTTGTTTTGTTTACCTCGATGACGTGGTGGTATTTGGCAAAACTCTAGCTGAGCATGCACACAATTTACGTTTGGTTTTGGAACCTTTGAAACCTTCCAAATGTAAATTCACAAGAAGCTCAGTTGAATTACTGGGATATATAATATCAGGTCAAGGTATTGCACCTAACCCCAGTAAAGTTGATGCAATAAAGCGTCTACCACCACCTACAAAGCTTAGCGAAATACGAACTTTTCTCGGGATGGCTGGCTATTATCGTCAAGTAATCCCAGGTTATGTGACACTAGCTTATCCGCTTGTTCGCCTAACGAAAAAGAATGAAAAATGGATTTGGTCAGATGAATGTCAAAAAGCATTTGATTCAATTAAGCAGCATCTTACGTCTGAAAAAGTTCTAGCATACCCACAAACAGACCGTCCATATAAATTATATACAGATGCGTCTGACTATGCCATTGGAGCAATACTAGTACAAGAAGATGACAATGGCATTGAGCGTGTAATATCATATCTATCACACACGCTTGATAGTACGCAAATTCGCTGGAGTGTGATTGTCAAAGAAGCTTATGCAATTGTTTACGCTTTAAAGAAGCTACGTTCTTATTTATGGGGCGCTACATTTGAAATTTTGACTGACCATAAGCCTTTGAAATCTCTCTTTGCAGACGAAATTGCTAATACTAAGATTCAGAGATGGGCCATCAAAATCTCAGAGTTTGGTGCACCCATAAGATATAAATGTGGAAAAGATAATGCTAGGGCAGATATGCTTAGCAGGGCACGCATTCCTACGCCATTGCCCGTGCTTGTGGTAGAATGCGATCTACCTCTTACTTTTGATAACATTACAAAGGAAGAGTTGATTAAACAGCAGCAACAACACTTTTCAGATTTATTGAAAAGTGCTTCTACCGAAGGTACATATGCGCTGCTGGATGGCATATTAGTTTCCACTAAAAAGCCTAGTTTAGAACATGCTAAACACCCTCGTGTAGTTCTACCACCATCTTTCAGGAAAACTGTTATTTGCAACCGGCATGAACAGTCTGGTCACGCTGCTGTTGAACGAAGCATGTTTCACATAGCTCAGAGCTACGTATGGCCAGGCATGTATCGTGAAATTAAACCACAGCTTGAAAAATGTGGAGTCTGTCGGTTGTATCAAGAACGGAAACCGCACGTACATACTCGCGAAATGCCAACAGTGCATTACCCCCACCAAGTGGTTGCTATGGATCTTGTTGGACCCTTACCAAGATCAAGAGGAGGACATGTCTTCCTTCTCACGTTCATAGACCACTTAACGGGATGGGCCGATGCTTTTCCCCTAACCATCAAATCGGGTGATAAAATCGTGAATGTACTAAAACAGCATTACTTGCCGCAATATGGCCTACCGGAAGCTGTTCTGTCTGATAATGGAACTGAATTCTGTAATACGTCCGTTGAAAGTTTGTTCAGGCGCTATGGTATTAAACATCTAAAATCATCCCCTTACCATCCGCAATCGAACGGAAAAAATGAACGCTTTCATCGCACACTGAAGGCAACTATGAAGAAATTTGTCACTGGGAGAGGTTCAACATGGCTTGAACAGGTAGGACCTGCTCTCATGGCGTATCGTAACACGCTCCATAGCTCCGTAGGAATGTTACCTTTTCAAGCGCTATATGGTCGTGTTAATCGCCTTCCATGTCAAAACTCTAAATTTCCGACATGTGCGACTAAAGACGAAGACAGAATACAAACACTGATTTCTACATGGGACAACATGAAGCAAACGACTGCCTACACTAGTGACAAGAACATAACACGTAGCAAACGACGCAAAGATGCAGAGTCCCTACAGACAGGAACATCAGTTATGGTACTAAGGCCTGGAACTGTAGCTGGCATGGCACCAAAATGGGTGCCACGGTGGATAGTGATACGATCACGCCACCCCTCATATTGGATCAGGCACACACCGACAGGCGTGGAAAAAGTTATCCACCGCTCTCGTATCCAGCCCGTACCATTGGATACGCACTGGCCTGATGAGATAGATGACGAGCCCGGTGTGGTTGACGGATCATCTGTTCCTGTACAGAACACGCCTACCCCTCTTCCCTCATCACAAACTGAACGTGTGGGGCGGAGTCTAGAACCAGTGCCACAACCTCCCCTTCAGCTGGGCACACCACACTCCCTACTTCTTGAAGCAGACGTGACTCCTCTTCCACAGTCAATCACAGATACCAGAGATCTACAGTTAATACCCACTGCTTCAGAACCACAGACGCCAGGACCGACACAGTCAGACACTTCTTCACAGCCACCGATTCGAATGATTTTCTCTCGTGCCGCGACTAGAGGTCCAGTCACCAGGAGTACTCCTTATATTGTTAAATCGTCAACAACTGAAGGTGACGCAGAACATTAATATGCTTTGTCTATTATTTCTTCCCATGCTGCTCTTGGCTAATGGGCAAAGTGAGCTTCCCAGCTGGATAAATCCTATCCAGGACGGTATTCAAGTAAGTGATTCCCATAGTGCGCAAGTTACAGCCGGACAGTGGACATTGTTAATTGTCATTGACGAACCAGTTATGCCAGATCCCTTCTTTAGCTTCATTAAGGACCTGACTACCAACATCATGTGGCAACATCAATGGAAAGAAAAACTTAAAGTGCTTGAACATAGATGTCGCAGACCGCGGACATGGTGGACATCGAATGTTACTCCTGAAGTACAAACTTCAAAACCTCATACACGTAGAGGTGCATTTAACTTTATCGGTTCCCTTTCAAATACACTCTTTGGAACGGCTACAGAGTCACAAGTAAAAGAAATGCATGAAACTGTTTCAAAATTAAGATCTAATCAACAGCGTATAGCTTATGACATTGCTAGGTTTACAACTGTAATTAATCAAAATGCACTCTTGCTTTGAAAAACACAAGAACATTTAAAATTTCTCAGTACAAGATTTAATAGTTTTGTTTCTATGACTAGTCAGCAATTGCGCAACGTACAACGTCATGTTAATAGATTAAATACACGAGTAGACATACTTGACATAATCGACCATATTGATCACATGTGTCGAGATTATCTGTCAAGCTATGACTTTTGGCTTCAACGACGTTCGAGTCTCGAATCTGGTAGACTCACCGAACAATTACTTCCCCCTGATGTGTTACGCAATGTACTGTCAAGAAACATACCTGATGGCGCTCAACCTATAGTGCCGATTTCCTGGTATTACCGTACGTTACCAGTCCAACCAGTGACTGTTGGTGTTACGTTGGTGTATAGTGTTTCCCTTCCCCTAGTGAGTACGTATACATGGCGCTTCGTGGAGCTTCATGTATGGCCGTATCCTGTGAAAAACGGCTATTGCTCTATAGAACTTCCTCAAACTGTACTCCATAATACTGCTAGAGATCAAGTCGTGATTAACCCACAATGTATGGGTGAACAGCCTGTTGTGTGTACAACGCATGCAATACACATGGCAGAACAGTATCCTTGTATACAGGGCTTATTGCGCGATATACCTTTTTATGATAAGACTTGTTATATTAAATATTCTCACAGTGTACCAGCTCCTCCAGCTTATTTTACGGAGACTACACCAGAGGAGCAAGTTGGACAAGATGTCTTATATCAGACAAGTTTAAATTTACATGTGCTTATAACACGTAGTGTTACTGTTACCCTTAGATGTCATGGATTGCCAACACAGACATTAGATTTTCCACGTGGTATATTTGTTATTTCTCTTGTATATCCTTGTACTTTGTGGACACCTAATTGGTTAATTAACTCAGAATTTTCGTTTTTCAGCAATATGACATTGGACAGTAATTTTGATTTTAAGTTACTATCTGCACCGTACTTTCAAAGGTTACTGTTAGACAACTTAACAGATAAGTTTAAACATTTAGATTTTGATTATGATAAACCTCAAAGAGTACGTATATCTGATCTTGACTATGTTCCGTTACCAGAACCTATTCAAGATCAGATGACTTGGTATTTGTTTTTGCTTGTACTTTTGTCCATCCCCGTGGCTTGGTGCTACTGGCGGTATCGGCAACGGTGCTGGTCAAGAGGGCTCAGGCAAGGAATAATACAACCAACTTCAGAACCGAGTGAACAGGTTGAGATGGCCACGACACCTGATTGTACACAAGTTCTGAAAGCTGAAACTTCACAAACTCCTCTTTATCGACTTTACCCTATGATACCGAGTAAGGAGAATGAAACATCTTCTCGGTAGACCTCGAATCTGTACTTAACAGAGGGGGGTATGTAACATATAACTATGTATTATATGTGTATTATCAATGTATTCATTATATAATTAAGTATATTCTCTCTTTACTGTAAATGCAATTATATTTGGCTGGTAACAATTTAATGGTTTACCGTAGTATGGCTTTGTAGCTGGCAACAGTTATTATACTCAATACTCACAAAGAGAATGGACTTTGTTCATATTAGCCAAGTAGTCCGTTACCATAGTAACAGTCATTTCCTTTTCACTGTTATCAGCCTTATCAGTCCATGTTGGGGGCGTTGTGCGTTATAGTCAGTTTTAGGCAAGTTTCGGACCAGAACAGTCATCATGTAAATTCAACTAGAAATTATACATTTCAAAGTAGTTAGATATTATTCACTTCAATATGAGTTGTGTACACTATTTTACAAACATGTATTAAAGGGTATTATACAAGGATCTGGAGGTTGTTATATCAGATTATGTTACTAAACCAAGTAACATGAAACTTCACCATGTAGCTATTAAATCAACAAGCCCATAACGCTACAACTAGCCTCCCTCCCCCCCCCCCCCGGGATTCACAAACATATACATTTGTATTATGAGTTACTTGATTAACTTGGTTAACTCACTCGTATTCATTCTGATAAAATCACAATACATTATTACTCTGCTCTCTTGCACATGGCATTGCGTTTTACTGGATATAATCATCTCCACTATTTAGCCCTTACAGCGCTGAAATCGGAAACATGTTTGTATAAACCATGGAGACCAAAGAGTGTTTTTCAAATTGAAATCACCATAAATGTCTTAGTCAGCTATTTCTGCTTCAAAAACCTATGTTATCGGTCTACGGCCTTTGTAATTTTTTTAATTCTTTCAAAGCGACTTACGACGTCAGAATCTGACGTCCATAGACGTCAGATTCTGACGTCTTAAGTTGATCCCCGCGCTTAAAGGGTTAACCCGAAAGTTTTTATCGTGGATTTACAACTATGCCGTGTAAATCGAAAAGCAGTAATCGCTCACTTTTCAGGTAAGCAGCTACTGCCCTTTGGCTTTACACTGCAAAACTGTGGATACCTGATGGAATCTAATCTGACAGCCATGCAATGACCTCCTGCACGCATTCACCCCTGAGGGTCGTAACACAAAACGATCCATGTCTCTGGTCTGTTTTTGTACATTTAAGGGCAGCTTTGTTGGCGACATGCCAGAGCTGCCAAGAAGAACAGAATGTTTCCTATGATACGGCAAATACGTTTTTGAGCGCAGACTTACGTCTAAACATGAAAAAACTCGGATTCGCATGTCTTTCAGTAGAATAAAAGTAGTTCATGATAAGTTATGAAAAAAATATTATTAAGAGTGAGCAAAAGATGTGTGCTATTACTAAATAATATTTGTTTCTATTTTATATTTTTCAATAAATTTTGATGAAATAATTTCAACTATGCACTGTAATTTCCTTCCAAATTAATGTTGCATGTATAAATTGAACATGTCTGGTAGAGTTTTAGCCATTTGTCTGGGCATCATATAAGAATACAGTTATACAGGACACTTTGATGACAATAAAACAGTTTATGTTGCAATTTGTGTGCGGTCATACCATATATTGACTGTATATATAAACAGACAGTCCTAAGTTCTCCATGGCTCAAATCATTTTCAAAATGAACCCAGGTAATGGATAATGAAAATTAAGTTTAATGCCCAAAATAATATACTCCTCTAAACATCGACGTTAAAAAAAATTCTTACTTAATGTGAATTATGCATGCATGACTGGCGATGCAGTCAGGCGTTCTACCAAAGCGCCACGTCACCTTCTCTAGTGATTTTCGCTTTTATCTATAAAATCCCCCCCCCCTCAAGTGCCCCCTTGTTAGCTGGTAACGACTACAAGTCACGTCTTCCTGATTCGGGACCACTTGCCCAGCATTGGCACACCTTCAGCACTGTATAACACCCTTTAGCCCCTAAGGCGCTGAGATGTTTTTATATGAACCAAAAGACCAAATGTTTTTCAATTTGAAATCATCGTAAATAGCTTCGCTAGCTCTTTCCGCTTTATTTGAATACCTACGTTATAGGCCTACGGCTACTGTATTTTTTGTAGTTCACTGCGAGGACCGTCTTTAGACGTCACTCTGACGTCTACAGACGTAATATTCTGACGTGCAAAGATGGTCCTCGCGCTATAAGGGTCAATAATACTGGTAGATAAATCATTTAGGTAATAATACTAATATTATAAGCCAAATATTAAATACATGCCCTGCGAAATATTAAACTGAAGATTATATTATAATATAATAAACATTATATAGACTTATTTTATTAAACATAATATTAATATTTTCTGTACTCAAAAGGTGCGGTGGCCGTACTGGCATGTAAATCATATGATCATATAAATCGTCAAAAAAGATTCTGTAATATTTCCTATAGAACAATTTATTTATTTATTGCTGACCCATTTATTGGCCTATAAAAATTTCAGTTTTTAACTGTATTGTAACGCCCGAAAGGATAACCCCTCTGAACGTTAGTGAAGTTAAAACAACATTTTACTTAATATTAGCAATGTTTCAAATATAGGACATAGAACGTCTATGCATTCAAAATAAGCTTCAGCTGAGAAAAAAATATTACAAGAAAAGCAGCCAATTGCCATAATTTTTCGCAAATTGTTTGAAATGTTATTTATTAGCTGATAATATTACAGAAGAGTTGTCATTTAAGTTGCCATAATTATCATTAAGCTAGTTTTAGGAGTATTTGTACAAATAAATGATAATATATTAGCCACCTGGTGAACAGCACATTGCTCTCTGAAGCGGTATATTGCGGTATAATATCACCAAGTGGCGTATAGAGCGTGTAATAAGCCAACACTCGGTGCACAGTGCTGTCTATGTCTTATTTCAACGGCAATTAGCCTACCATGCTTATCAAGATCAGACCTTGTATGTACTGGTTAGCTGGCTAAGAAAATTATAGAAAATTTGGCTTGGTCATTGTCAAGGGCCCACCCATAAAGTTTACTACGATATACTGGAAGGAAGCCAAATTTTATGTGTGCATATGATTACTTGCAAACGTGCGAAGTTTCGTCTCCTTTTCCTATTTTACCCTTTAACATGTTTAACGCGCTGATATATTTTTATATAAGCCATGGAAACCAGAGGGTCTTTTGAATTTGAAATCATCATAAATGTCTTAGGCAGCTCTTTCTGCTTTATTTGAACACCTATGTTAGGAGTTCCCGTCTATTATAAATATTTTTACTCTTACAGTGCAGGGATAGACAACAGATTCTGTCGTGAAAAGTGAGATCCCCCCCCCCCTTTGAACAAGCCACTCTGCACCCGCAACTCACTCTTTTTAGAACTCTTTCTGGGGCGACTGCTCTTTCAGTTTGCGTTGGTTACAAACGACCATGATATAAAATCCGTTCCCAGACTGTAGATTCCACACCCTCCTGTACAGCAAAATATGCTCTGTATCATAATGGAGTTTAAACACGAGGCATTCATCCAATGCTGTTTTAATATGGGCTGACCGTCTTCGACGCTGGTACAAAAATTAAACAGAATTGTATTAATGCCCCGTGTTGGCTGGGGTAGTAGGTGACGTTGAAGGGAGGCTTTCTAGCAAAAATCAATTACAAGATAAGGACTTGCGCCTCACACGTTACATGTACATGACATCTTTGATAATCGTCCTGTAACAATGCTCTTTTAAATACTTACTTTTGTCCTTGATCTGCGAATGTCAATATGTTTAATATCATGAAATATATCATTTAAATATCAAGATATTACATTTTGAATATTAGGATATATATATTTCGTAATAAAGTTATGGCATTGTATGGTGTTGTAATGAGATGATTTTACATCAGAATATCGGAATATGACATTAAATTAATTGATGTCACAGTTTATCGTCAGGATATGATCTCTTTATGTCACGATAATATGAGGACAAGAAACATTAACGTCATGATATGGTTTTGTAATGTCCAAATATTGCTCTTTATTATAGTAAAATGACGTTATGATGTCTGGATACAGCTTTATAAATGCAGGATATGGTGGTTAAACATCACGGTATGGTATTAAAGTGACAGGATCTTTTATGTATTGTCACGATATTAAATATCATGATATAGCATATTAACATCACAATATGACATTTTAGTGTAAGAGGAAATGAAAGTAAAAGAGGGCAAGGCCACATGCTGTTCAAAGAGCATGAGTCTTAACGCTATCTAATTACTTTTCATTTTATTGAATCTTCCAAAGTGCTTTTGTTGTTGGCAGTTTTGGAGTACTGGTATTTGAGCAATGTAGAGGCCTTTACTTACTGAATTATATTGCGTGCGTCTGGCAATATAATGTTATTGAAATGTTATACCTTGACATGACAATATCATATCCTGACATTAAAATGCCATATCCAGACTTCAAAGTGACAAAGCCTGACATTCTATGGTCACATTAAAATATTGTAGTGTCATATTCAGTCCTTATAATGTCACATTAGAATGCCGCCAAGCCCGCCATATCTTGATTTGATAATGTCATACCCTATCATAAAAAATTGAATATCTTGACATGCAAATCTTATTGTGCGATATAAAAGGACACAATTTGGACATTATAATATCATGACGTTAAAGTGTCATATTCTGATAAATTACAATCCAATATCCTGGCATAAATATGCCAGATCCTGACTTCGAACTGTTTATTATACAATATTCGATATTAAATAGCATGTTTGTCATTATAATGACACACCATCACATTACAATGCTATATTGTGACCTCAATGTGTCATTTCATCAATGTATAAAGTCACATCATAATATTCAATTACCATATCCTAATATTCAAATGTCATATCCTGACATTAAAATGTCATAGTGATGTTAAAATGATATATCACGAAATTGTAATGCATTTCGTGATAATATGATGTATATCTTTTCATTTTAATACAGCAACGTGATGTTTAGCCACTATATACTGCCTTTATAAAGCTGTATTGAGCCATCATAACGTGATTTTGCTATATTAAACACCAATGTTTGGACATTATATTACATATCATGATATTAAAGTGTCATATCCTGATACCATATTGATATATCCTGACATAAAACTATCATATCCTGACGTTGAACGTGTTCAATCTGGTGTAATATTGTACTTAGCTCTGTTATTATGTACATTCACAATAATAATCACAACTAATACTTAACCAAAATCGAAAAACATTTTATATAGGCCTACTATATAAAATACCTACATTGGAATTAGTCGCTGTGTTTGAAAATGGAATTTCTTACGCTATCTCAAGCTTCAAATGAATGAAAAATACCCTTATATTTAAAGATGAGAGATGTTAGAATTTTTAATCAATGATTTCTGACATATGATATTTTGTAAATTTGATCAATCTATATCTATATTCTCATATGAAAAAGCAGTTAGACATCGCTTAATCGTGGCATCTGCGCTAAAAGAGCTAACCAATATGGCAGCCATGTTGGATTTTGTGTTGATAAGCACATTCTATTTAAAAAATTGGTGATGGAAATATATTCTAGATTCCAAGGCCCTGAAAAAAAAGTTTCAACAACATGATGATTATGGCATGTACGTGATTTTCTGAGGGGGGGGGGACGCTTCACATAATGGTCACCATCTTGGATTTGTGGATATAAGAAAAGGAATGATATCATTTCTGATCCTGTTGATGAGCTTTTTGTGTAGATGCACCAAAATATTTTTTTTTAACTGCAAAAGTGAGGAATTGTGGTATATTCCTGTTTTTTTTTGGAAAAATGACGTTATATGGTGTTACATAACATTAAACTACCGGTATGTGGGATTTATGTTGATAAATTCAATATAATAAAATATTGATGATCTAAATAAGTGCTAGACTCCATGGGTTTAGACAAAAAATACATTTTAGGCTCAACAACGAGATAGTTACCTCATATTTTCGTTTTTTTAATTGAGAGATCGCTCAACATACTCTATATGGCGGCCATCTTGGATTTTTGGTATTGAGAAAAGTACTGATATCATTTCAGATCATCTGGATGAACTCTTTGTGTCCTCAAACATAAGTAGAGATACATAAATATGTTTTTCGAACTGCAAAAGTGAGGAATTATGGTATACCCCTGTTTTTTTCGAAAATGGCGTTACATGGTAGCGGCCATCTTGAATTAAAAAAAATGCGCAAGGGGGATTTTTGGGGCATCTTCGGAATTCGTCTGGGGGGAAAAAATCAGCTTTCTGCAATTTTATTCCAGGTTCAACCCTAATGCTCTTGCACTATTACCCTCTTCACCCATCGCTCATGCTGCGGGGTAGGCAAGCTTGGCTTCAGAAAAGAATCGCAGGATGTATGCCGTGGTGTTTTCTTCTGGCCTCTGTTTGATCGAATGTAGCTTTTTCTGTAATCACAAATTCTTTACTGCTGACACGAATAAGACTGTGAGCCTCTCTGACCAGCTACTAAACTCTGCGTCCAGTGTCGTACTCCGCTCAGAAAGTCAACATCTGTCGTCTTCTGTGCAAAAAATAGGTCTTTGTGGTTCTTTGTTGCAATCTGCTGATGCGTCGCATCCATTCAAACAAACATGTTCACGAAGTGCTGGCACTGCTTTCCAGTCATGGTTAACGGGATACTCGCATCAGCCATGTTGTACTTCTTTTTCGTACTTGTACTTCTTTTTCGTGGCCATGCGGTCTGGTATGCAAATTTGGCGGAACTTCCCTGCCAGTGATCAGTGAAACAGAAGTCAAACTCATGGATGCCGACCCGCTCCTGGTACTGGTCACAAAAGACTTACCACATGAGTTGCCGGAATACACGGCGCCAGTCAGTATGACCCCCAAAAAGATTAATCATACCTAGATCTTCTGCATCAACTACTGTAAGCTCAATGCGGCCACGGTAAAAGACTCAGACTCCTACTCCCTGCCAAGTTGTTTTCGACTTCAGATCTCAAAAGTGGATACTGGCAGATTCCAGTATAACACCAGAGAGTCGATACAAAACAATCTTCACTTCCCATAGCGGCCTATTCGCTTCAGCATCTTCCAATGCACCTTGGATAGGGGCTACATGGACTGATAAGTGTTGCTTTGTCTCCATTGATGATATAATCATATACAGCAGAAATGTTGTTGAGCACATTTACCACCTCAGGCTCGTCTCGGAAAGGCTAAGTGAAGCTGGCATGAAAAAACCCCCAGATAATGGTAAACAGAAAAGTATGACATATTCATCAGAATTTGAGGATTCAGAACATAGCCTGGCAGGAGGTGTGATCCAATACATATAATATATTTTTAGTATTCTTGTCTTCTCGCTTCACGCAGTGGAGGCCTATATACGACATATACATGATGAATTTTATTCTATTTTATTTTATTATTTTATATTTTTTTATTGTAATTTATGATTGTTATTTACAGATATGCATTCATCAATAGGCATATTAACTGTTGCATTTATACCACCCTGCAAGGGGATCAAATTATGTTTCGCTTAAAAAATGGATTTTTTATACAAATTTGTTGGCCATCTTAGATTTTAGGGACAGAAATGTGTTTTAATACAAAATTGACGTCAGAAATGGATTCATTGTGGTCGAATTAGCCAAAAAAGTGTATTTATTCATATTTGTAGCTTTTATATGTCAAAAGTTATTTTTTCATGATGGCGCAGGCGGCCATTTTGGATTTATGCCTCCAGAAAAAAATGCCAGGATTTTTGCGAGGGACACTGGGGCTAAATTTTTTTTAAAAGGTTCAAGAAAGTCAAATCAAACATCAAAACATCTTAGCCAGAAAGTGGTCATGAAAGTTAGGTTTTTCACCCTACTATACTGAGCATTACAGTGGCGGCCATTTCCAAATTGTCAAGTATGGCCGCTAGGAGTGGGGGGGGGGGGTAAAATCGCTGATTTTTCGGCAGATTATGAAATAATATGTACGCGATGTATTGGCCTGTGACAAAAATGTCAGACTTCCGCAACTGATTGAACGATTTTTATAGTAATCTCCCCTACTAGTAGTAGACAAACTTCAATAAAATTATTATTTAAAGTAAACACACTTTACTCACCCTGCCCAGTCAGGTCAGACCGTCAGACTACCAGTCTGACCTTGACAACAGGTGTGTGTAAGGCCTGTACGAAATGGAGGGGGTGCGAGCATCATGAATATTCATTATGACGTCACCGGCTGACTGACTGTGGTATGGAGGTCACACTCAGGTCAGATTGACTGGCCAGCAGGAGTTGGGCAGGGAGGAGGGGGGTTCTAAACACATAGCACATATACGTGATATCAAGGAGTCTGCCGGTAGCAGACAACTGGATAGATGAAGATGACTTTACTAGGTTATAAAAATTAAAGTTTTTAACTTTACAACGCCCAAAAGGAAAAACCCCTCTGAACGTAGTGACGTTAAAGCAATAATAATAAGACAGTGTTTAAAATACAGGCCGTAGAATGTTTAGGCATTCAAAATAAGCTTCAGCCTACAAAAATATATATCAAAAGAAAAGCAACCAATTGACATAATTTTTAATAAATTGTATGAAATGTTATTTAATCATCAATAACTGTAGATAAGATGTGTCAATCAAGTTGCCATAATTATTATTAAGCTAGATTAAAGGGTATTTCTATAAATAATTGATATTATATTAGCCACCTGGTGAGCAGCACATTGCTCGCTGAAGCGGTATATAGCGGTATGTAATCACCAGGTGGCGTAAAGAGCATGTGATCAGTCAATACACAGAGCTGTCTACTAGTCCATGCTACTAGTTTAGTTTCTTTTTTGGCAATTGCCATACCGAGCCATATCATTGATTGTATATAAAGGGATTGCGCACATGGTTTTCCATGTTGCACTTGTTGCACTGACTCGGTGCCGCAGTGACAGTGGCTCGGAAGTGATTAGGCCTGAAGCTACGCTGAAAAAAAATTATTAGGCCTGGCCTAAGGCCAAGAGCCTATATTATGGGTTTTTTTCAATAATGTTTGTGTCCTAATTTGCGGAAAGGGTGGTGCCGTGTGTTGGAAACGAAATATATATTCACGATTTTATTCGTGATTAGGGCTTAAAGGTTGGAATAATGTTGGCCCAGCGTCACAGACGGTGGCCCAGCATTATATCAAGCATTTCTGGCTAACGGAGGAGCAATGCGTCACCCGCATAGCAGTCCAAGCAAAAACCCAATGATGTTTCAATGGCGGGCCAGCGTCGAAGACGTTGGGCCAACATTGAAACAGTATTGGGTATATTGCACATGTTTGCTTGGAGTGCTACATATACAGTGGAAAACATGAATGATTGTCATGATTATCAGTTTCTATAAAAAAGATGTTAAATTCCTCCCTGTTGAAATCGACTAAATTTTGTGTTGGGATCAAATCCAGTTGAGAAAACATGCATTCTCCCTACATGATTTCTTCTGTGTGAGCAGTCCATCAAATATACGAGTGATGCTGCTACTAGGACTATATCAGCCATGTCCCTAGCTCCAACCTTTCTGGCTCCCTGGGTAATACATTTATTTACAACCCGGGGGGGGGGGCAGTTCCACATAAAGCTGGTGTCCCATCCGTGCAGATGAGATTTGCAAACCACCCCTAAACACTGCGAGTAAAATTTAAAAAATGACCCCTAAACACTGCAAGCTCACTTAAAAAATACCCCTTGCGATTGAGTGAAAAATGAACCCTAATTCTGTATTTCTAAACATTCCACTCTTTAAAAATACCCCTTATTGGAGGCTTTAGATCATTTTGACCTCCTAAACACATAACTCGCGTTACGCACGTTTTTAACGAAAAACAACCCTAATAACGTGTTTTTCCTTCACACCAGCTTACTGGGGAATAGCCACCCACAAACCCCCCCACCCCCCCCCCACCCCCCCCGGGATTCACAAACATATACATTTGTATTATGAGTTACTTGATTAACTCGGTTAACTCACTCGTATTCATTCTGATAAAATCACAATACATTGTTACTCTGCTCTCTTGTACATGGCATTGCGTTTTACTGGATATAAGGGGCAGACCATTTAATATCAGGGGGGGGGGGGGTATGGTTTTTTCGTAAAGAATAATTTGTTCACCAAATTGGCAAAAACAAATAGTTTTGCTATATAGACTGTGGGAAAAAAATAATTTGTTCATTTATGTGTAAGAAAAAAATAGATAGTTGACAGCCAGCAGATCTTTCCAAATCGGTCGTAAACTGCCAAAGAAAGGCAAAAATTCCCTCGCTCCGCTCCGTCTAATGCGTATCATAGATATTATACTGGCACACTGGAATGAGCATGGGAAATAACACCTGCCTTTTAATTTATAGGATTAAAGGTCTAGTCAACTGTTAAAGCTTGCAGGACAAGGGTCCCCCAGAATGCAAAATTGCCCGTGGGTAGGCCTAGGCCCTTTATCATAAAAATACTAAGATATGCGTTTTATACCCACTGCCGCATTAAGAGCAAGTTTCCAAATCATAGCAAGTCCATATATACTTGAGTGACATCTATAAGTTAATAATTCCACCAAAGCTCAAAGCTCTTTAATAGCTCTGGCTCTTAGCTGGGTGACTGTAAATATTACTGCGGGGATCGGGAAACAGCTGCCCCAATAATGTGTATTGACAGGACAGCTTTTTCTTAAACATTGTACACTCCGCCAATGTTCGTTCAACGTTGGGCCAGCGTTGCAATGTCTCGTTTGAGTAGTATATTGTAATCAGTTTAGTTGCTGACATTAATGCCGTCAACCTGTACTCTATCAGCTACTGTAGGCCTACACGTGACCCACCCATGCCCGTTTCGCAGTTGAATGGATCTTCAAACATGTCCTGGAAAAAAAAGTTTGTCTGCGACATCTCAGGAAAAAAATTGTTCGTTTTTGCTCAAGGAGAAAAATAAAAGTTTTGTTTTCTTGATAGAAGGAAAAAAATAATTTGATCAGGAAGAAAAACCATACCCCCCCTCCCGGTATTAAATGGTCCGCCCCTAATCATCTCCACCCTTTAGCCCTTACAGCGCTGAAATCTTAAACATGTTTGTATAAACCATGGAGACCAAAGAGTGTTTTTCAAATTAAAATCACCATAAATGTCTTAGTCAGCTATTTCTGCTTCGAATACCTATGTTATCGGTCTACGGCCTTTGTAATTTTTTAAAATTCTTCTACCGAGGGATTGGACTTACGACGTCAGAATCTGACGTCCATAGACGTCAGATTCTGACGTCTTAAGTTGATCCCCGCGCTTAAAGGGTTAACCCGAAAGTTTATATCGTGGATCTACAACAATGCGGTGTAAATCGAAAAACAGTAATCGCTCACTTTTCAAGTAAGCAGCTACTGCCCTTTGGCTTTACACTGCAAAACTGTGGATACCTGATGGAATCTAATCTGACAGCCATGCCATGACCTCCTGCACGCATTCACCCCTGAGGGTAGTAACACGAATTGACCCATGTCTCTGGTCGGTTTTTGTACATTTAAGGGCAGCTTTGTTGGCGAAATGCCAGAGCTGACAAGAAGAACAAAATGTTTCTTATGATACGGCAAATACTTTTTTGTCTAAACATGAAAAAACTCGGATTCGCATGTCTTTCAGTAGAATAAAAGTAGTTCATGATAAGTTATGAAAAAAATATTATTAAGAGTGAGCAAAAGATGTGTGCTATTACTAAATAATATTTGTTTCTATTTTATATTTTTCAATAAATTCTGATGAAATAATTTCAACTATGCACTGTAATTTCCTTCCAAATTATTGTTGCATGTATAAATTGAACATGTCTGGTAGACTTTTAGCCATTTGTCTGGGCATCATATAAGAATACAGTTATACAGGACACTTTGATGACAATAAAACAGTTTATGTTGCAATTTGTGTGCGGTCATACCATATATTGACTGTATATATAAACAGACAGTCCTAAGTTCTCCATGGCTCAAATCATTTTCAAAATGAACACAGGTAATGGGTAATGAAAATTAAGTTTAATGCCCAAAATAATATACTCCTCTAAACATCGACGTTAAAAAAAATCCTTACTTAATGTGAATTATGCATGCATGACTGGCGATGCAGTCAGGCGTTCTACCAAAGTGCCACGTCACCTTCTCTAGTGAGTTTTGCTTTTATCTATAAAATCCCCCCCCCTCAAGTGCCCCCTTGTTAGCTGGTAACGACTACAAGTCACGTCTTCCTGATTCGGGACCACTTGCCCAGCATTGGCACACCTTCAGCACTGTATAACACCCTTTAGCCCCTAAGGCGCTGAGATGTTTTTATATGAACCAAAAGACCAAATGGTTTTTTCAATTTGAAATCATCGTAAATAGCTTCGTTAGCTCTTCCCGCTTTATTTGAATACCTACGTTATAGGCCTACGGCCACTGTATTTTTTGTAGTTCACTGCGAGGACCGTCTTTAGACGTCACTCTGACGTCTACAGACGTAATATTCTGACGTGCAAAGATGGTCCTCGCGCTATAAGGGTCAATAATACTGGTAGATAAATCATTTAGGTAATAATACTAATATTATAAGCCAAATATTAAATACATGCCCTGCGAAATATTAAACTGAAGATTATATTATAATATAATAAACATTATATAGACTTATTTTATTAAACATAATATTAATATTTTCTGTACTCAAAAGGTGCGGTGGCCGTACTGGCATGTAAATTGTATGATCATATAAAACGTCAAAAAAGATTCTGTAATATTTCCTATAGAACAATTTTTTTATTTATTGCTGACCCATTTATTGGCCTATAAAAATTTCAGTTTTTAACTGTATTGTAACGCTCGAAAGGATAACCCCTCTGAACGTTAGTGAAGTTAAAACAACATTTTACTTAATATTAGCAATGTTTCAAATATAGGACATAGAACGTCTATGCATTCAAAATAAGCTTCAGCTGAGAAAAAAATATTACAAGAAAAGCAGCCAATTGCCATAATTTTTCGCAAATTGTTTGAAATGTTATTTATTAGCTGATAATATTACAGAAGAGTTGTCATTTAAGTTGCCATAATTATCATTAAGCTAGTTTTAGGAGTATTTGTACAAATAAATGATAATATATTAGCCACCTGGTGAACAGCACATTGCTCTCTGAAGCGGTATATTGCGGTATATTATCACCAAGTGGCGTATAGAGCGTGTAATAAGCCAACACTCGGTGCACAGTGCTGTCTTATTTCAACGGCAATTAGCCTACCATGCTTATCAAGATCAGACCTTGTATGTACTGGTTAGCTGGCTTAGAAAATTATAGAAAATTTGGCTTGGTCATTGTCAAGGGCCCACCCATAGAGTTTACTACGATATACTGGAAGGAAGCCAAATTTTATGTGTGCATATGATTACTTGCAAACGTGCGAAGTTTCGTCTCCTTTTCCTATTTTACCCTTTAACATGTTTAACGCGCTGATATATTTTTATATAAGCCATGGAAACCAGAGGGTCTTTTGAATTTGAAATCATCATAAATGTCTTAGGCAGCTCGTTCTGCTTTATTTGAATACCTATGTTATGAGTTCACGTCTATTATAAATATTTTTACTCTTACAGTGCAGGGATAGACAACAGATTCTGTCGTGAAAAGTCGGTCCCCACAATAAAGGAATTAAAAAAATTATAATGGCCTTAGAGCCATAACATAGGTATTCAAATGAAACGAGAAGAGCCAACCAAGACATTTATGATGATTTCAATTTGAAAAAATACCTTTGTTCTTTGTTTTATTCTGACGTCAAAAGTCGATCATCGTGCTGTAAGAGTTGATCCCTTCTCTTACTAGTCTTATTACACATATGTTTTCTGGGCCCATACATTTCATATTATTCGTATCACACATTTTTTCTAACAGGTTTCAAACCAAATAAAAAAATCACTATAGTCAGGCAAATAATTTGTGGTCCATGATCAGTTGATGTTTTATAAATAAATATATGTTTCGTCATTTGAAGCTGGACTTTGAGTTAGCAATTCCAGCTCCAAATGAATGAAAACATACATAGAAAGGAAGGGTACTCCCCCCGGCCGTTAAGTGGGAATCCGCTTAAAACCCAAACAAACTTATTGTTTACCTAAACACTTGCTAAAGGACGGTTTAATGTTCCTACAGCATTGGACCACATGTTGATGCCGTCGGCCCAGCGTTGGGCAGACAATCAGTGTTGCAGGTGTATCCCCCCCCCCCCACCCCCTGTCCTGACTATTAGACACCAATTAGCGGCGATTTATTTGATCTTACCATCCAAGACGTGGGAATATGTGGTGTAAAATGCTGTATATTGCTGACTTGCTTTGTTTACATGGCAATATACGACCTGGAAATAGAACTATTTCACTCTTTTTCGGTGCTTTACAATTGTTTTTTTTTACTTTTTTGTATTTTTAGTGGAGGTCAATAGGCTATATAGCTTTATATACAATACCTTTTCAAAATTGACAAAATTGAAAATGTCTCATCCCAAGAGGTCCCTTTGTACATACAGCTGGCCCTGGAATGCTTGTGACACTATACTTCAAATGTGTTTGTGGAATCGATCGAGTATACGTGTTGCTGAAGGAGATAGAGGGACACCAGTGAAACTTACTGAGCATACCGAGTGCGCTTAATATGGTAGTACAAGAGTCTACCCGGGATTAATAAACTCAATGGATAATAAGAGATAAGATGCCAAATTCTGCTCGAGGTTTGAGGGAGCTGCAATCTGGTATCCGAGTATGATAAGCTGACCAAGTTAACATAACGTTGTTATCCAGCTTCTTTGGAGTTCAGAAACGTGGTTTATCCACACTGTCTCTCTTGTCTCTGACATCGGAGCCATATAATGTGATAGCCCTATCACATTACAATCCTCAATCATTGGCATAAACAAGTCATAATCGCCTCCTCGACCTCAAATATCCTGTGGTTCTGTAATGCTATGTTAAAAAGTTAGACAGCGTAATGCATTACAGTGGCGGCCATTTTGAAATTGTCAAATATGGCTGCTAGGAGGGGGGGGGGGGGGTAAAATCGCTGATCTGTCGGCAGATTATGAAACAATATGTAGGTGATGTATTGGTAATCAACCCTACTATTAGTAGTAATATTTAAATAAAATTATTATTTAAAGTCAACCCACTTTACTAGGTTATAAAAATTTAAAGTTTTTAACTTTACAACGCCCAAAAGGAAAACCCTTCTGAACGTAGTGACGTTAAAGCAATAATTATAAGAAAATTATTTGACATACATGCCGTAGAAAGTTTAGGCATCCAAAATAAGCTTCAGCGTACAAAAAAATATATTGAAAGAAAAGCAACCAATTGACATAATTTTCAACAAATTGTATCAAATGTTATTCGATAATCAATAATTATAGATAAGATATGTCAATCAAGTTGCCATAATTATTATTAAGCTAGATTAAAGAGTATTTCTATAAATAATTGATAATATATTAGCGACCTGGTGAACAGCACATTGCTCTCTGAATCGGTATATAGCGGTATATAATCACCAGGTGGCGTATAGAGCGTGTGATCAGTCAATACACAGTGCTGTCTATCTGTCTACTAGTATAGTACAGTACTTTTTTTAAATGGCAATTGCCACACCGAGCCAGATCATTGATTGTATATAAAGGGATCGCGCACATGGTTTTCCATGTCGCATTGACTCGGTGCCGCAGTGATATTGGCTATGAAGTGATTATGCCTACAGCTGCGCTGAACAAAACATTTATTAGGCCCGGCCGAAGGCCAACAGCCTATTATGTTTTTTTTTCAATAATGTTTGTGTCCTAATTTGCGAAATAGGTGGTGTCCTGTGTGGGAAACGGCTGACATTTCTCAGGAACAGTCATTATGAAGATGTCAAATAAATATAACGTTTGAGGTCGCTAGGTCAAACAGTTTTTAAAAAATGATAAGAAAAAATATATATTCACGATTATTTTCGACATTAGGGCTTGAAGGTGGGAATAATGTTGGCCCAGCGTCACAGACGGTGGCCTAGCATTATATCAAACATTTCTGGCTACCGGCATAGCAGTCCAAGCAAACACCCGATGCTGTTTTAATGTCGGGCCAGCGTCGAAGACGTTGGGCCAACATTGAAACAGTATTGGGTAAATTGCACAGGATTGCTTGGGGTGCTGCAGATACAGTGGAAACCGTGATTGATTGTCATGATTTTCAGTTTCTATAAAACGGATGTTAAAGGGACCCCTTGGGATGAGACATTTACAATTTTGTCAATTTTGACAATTTAATTTATATGAAGCTATATAGCCTACTGATCTTAACTAAAAATACAAAAAAAGTAAAAAAACAATTTTAAAGCACCGAAAAAGAGTGAAATAGCTATATTTCCAGGTCGTATATTGCCATGTAAACAAAACAAGTCAGCATTATACAGGACTTTACATCACATATTCCCATGTCTTGATCAAGGCAATCGCCGCTAATTGGCCGCTAATTGGTATCTTATAGTCAGGACATGGGGGGATACACCTGCAGCACTGATTGTCTGCCCAACGCTGGGCCGACGGCATCAACATGTGGCCCAATGATGTAGGAACATTCAATCATCCTTCAGCAAGTGTTTAGGTATACAAAGAGTTTGTTTGGGTTTTAAGCGGTTTCATAGAAATATTGATAAAAAATATTTGTAAAAATCTAAAAACTCTGAAAAAAATGAAATCATGATCTGGGGGATACACTACTTCATTACAAAACTAAAAACGAAAATTGATGTCATCCCAAGGGGTCCCTTTAAATGCATCCCTGTTGAAATCGACTAAATCTTGTGTCGAAATTAAATCCAGTTAAGAAAACGTGCATTCTTTAACATGATTTTTTCTGTGTATATGCAGTTCACCAAATACAACGAGTGCTGCTAATACATCAGCCATGTCCCTATCTCCATCCCTTCTGGCTCCCTGGGTAATCCATATGTATTCACAACCCGGAGAAGGGGGGGATGGGGGTGGGGGTCAGCTCCACATAAAGTTGGTGTCCCCTCCGTGAAGATGAGATTTGTAAACCACCCCTAAACACGGCAAGTGAAATTATAAAAATGACCCCTAAACACTTCAAGCTCTCTTGAAAAAGACCCCTTTTAACTTGCCATTGAGTGAAGGTTGAAAAAATGACCCCCTAATTCTGTATTTCTAAACATTCTTCTCTTTAAAAATACACTTTATTGGAGGTTTCAGGACATTTTGACCCCCTAAACACGTAACGAGCGTGTTTCTCCTTCACGGATAGGACATCAGCTTACTAGGGAGTAGCCCCCCCCCCCCCGGCATTCACAAACATATACATTTGTATTATAAGTTACTTGATTAACTCACTCGTATTCATTCTGATAATATCACAATACCTTATAGCTCTCTTGCACATGGCATTGCATTTTACTGGATATAATCATCTCCACTCTTTAGCCCTTACAGCGCTGAAATCGGAAACATGTTTGTATAAACCATGGAGACCAACGAGTGTTTTTCAAATTGAAATCACCATAAATGTCTTAGTCAGCTATTTCTGCTTCGAATACCTATGTTATCGGTCTACTGCCTTTGTCATTTTTTTATATTCTTTTAATGCGGGAACGACTTACGACGTCAGAATTTGACGTCCATAGACGTCAGATTCTGACGTCTTAAGTTGATCCCCGTGCTTAAAGGGTTAACCCGAAAGTTTATATCGTGGATCTACAACTATGCCGTGTAAATCGAAAAACAGTAATCGCTCACTTTTCAAGTAAGCAGCTACTGCCATTTGACTTTACACTGCAAAACTGTGGATACCTGATGGAATCTAATCTGACAGCCATGCCATGACCTCCTGCACGCTTACACCCCTGAGGGTAGTAACACGAATTGACCCATGTCTCTGGTCGGTTTTTGTACATTCAAGGGCAGCTTTGTTGGCGAAATTCCAGAGCTGACAAGAAAAACAAAATGTTTCTAATGATACGGCAAATACTTTTTTGCGCAAAGACTTACGTCTAACCATGAAAAAACTTCGGATTAGCATGTCTTTCAGTAGAATAAAAACTCCGGTGTAGACATACTTACTTCGTGTAAAAAAAAATTAATCATTTAATGCTAGCCCATTTACGGCCTGTAAAAATTTTAGTTTTTAACTGTATCGTAACGCCCAAAAGGATAAACCCATCTGAACGTTAGTGACGTTAAAAAGACATTTTACTTAACAATGAGACTGTTTCAAATACAGGTCATAGAAATTCTATGCATTCAAAATAAGCTTCACCAGAGAAAATAAAATATTACAAGAAAAGCAACCGATTGCCATAATTTTTCGCAAATTGATTTAAATGTTATTTATTAATTTATATAATTACATAAAAATTGTAATTTAGGTTGCTTTAATAATCATGTGTCTAGTTTTAGGAGTATTTGTACAAATAATTGAATATTATATTAGCCACCTGGTGAGCAGTACATTGCTCTCCGCAGCGGTATATTGCGGTATATAATCACCAGGTGGCGTATAGAGCGTGTGATAAGCCTACACTCGGCGCACAGTGCTGTCTCTACTTCTTTCAACGGCAATTAGCCTACTTAACTATGCTGATCAAGATCAAACCTTGTATAAACTAATTAGCTGGCTTAAAAAAATATAGCAAACTTGGCTTGGTCATTGTCAAGGGCGCACCTATGGAGTTTACTACGCTATACTGGAAGGAAACCAAATTTTATGTGTGCATCTGATTACTGGCAAACATGCGAAGTTTTCGTTTCCTTTTCCTATTTTACCCCTTAACCCTTTAAGTCCTCACCAATTCATTGCAATTTTCTTTAATTTTTAAATCACATCAAATCAGCTTCATCCACTACAAGTCGAGATTGCGACAGCAATTCGCGTCTTGTAGTGGATGAAGATGATAATGGTAAATTCAGGCCCGAAAGGGTTAACATGTGTAAAGCAGAATAAGGCTACAAGTCACGTCTTCCTGATTCAGGACCACTTGCACAACATTGGCGCACCTACAGCACTGTTTAACACGCTTTAATCCTTAAAGCGCGGTAATGTTTTGATAAACACCAAAGGGTTTATTTAGATAAAATAATATTAATATTATATGACAATTATTAAATACAAGCTTTGCGAATTATTGAACTTAACATATTTTATTAAACAGAATACTGCTATTTTTCAAACATCATATTCAAAATAAAATATTTTTTTAAACATGATATTCAAACTATATAAGCTTTAGTTCAGACAACAATATATTAGAAGAAAAGCAGTCCACTCACATAATTTTACATAAATTTTATGTAATGTTATTTACTGATTTCTAATAATAGATGAGATGTGTCATTAAAATTGTAAAATTATTATTAGGCCGGTTTTAGGAGTATTTTTACAAATAATTCATACTATATTCGCCACCTGGTGAGTAACACATTCCTCTTTGAAGTGGTATATGATCACCAGGTGGCGCATAGAGCGTGTGATCAGTCAATACTTGGCACACAGAGCTGTCTAAATATAGTCCGTGATAACAGACTCAAAATAGGTACACAAAATAAGTACACCACAGCAAACACGATACATTTAACCAATGCTGGCTTGAGGTTGGCCCATCGTCTACGACACTGGCCCAACATGAAGCCAGCATTGGCTAAACGTCTTGTGTTTGCTGGGAATTATCAGATTATAGTGAAGCTTCCCTTTCCAAACCCACCCCTCTACACTACACACAGTGTAGAGGGGGAGGGTGGTGTAGAGAGTAGGTGCATATGAGGCTGCATAGGCATCTTACCCACTGATTATAGTCTAGAACAGGGTTAGTTTCGTAAAATCACATGAAAATTGACATATGGATGATATGTAAACTGAAAACAAAACGACATTATATACTAAGATAAGCACAAAGTAATTAAAATATGCACCATAACTTTCTAAAATACAGTTAAAAAGCATTGTCGTTAAGTTTCCCACACCAAAAAAAGAGATATAGGGTTATAGCAGAAAACCCCCTGGAAAGCGTAGAAACCTCAGAATCACATAATGTATGAGAGTATATATGTATATAAATGCATATATTTTTCAATTATTATAATTGATTAATTAAATAAATAATATGGTGTATTGATTAAAAAAAACATATTTTAATCACCTGCTATAAGCTAGGCCTACATGAATATTTTGTATTATCATGATTTATAAGTGTAGCCAGAATGTAGTATGTATATATAAAACTGAAAACAAGGCCATACATTACATAGTTATTAGAATTTATATAAATACTGTAATTCTTGCCAAAGCCAACAAACAGACGTTGGGCCAACATCGAATCAATGTTTGCTGCGTATGCTGTGTTGATTAGGCCTATTTCAGAAAGCCGCATATATTTAACCCTTTGAAGCCTGAATTTACCATTGTCATTTTCATCCACTACAAGCCGCGAATTGCTGTCGCAATTCTCGACTTGTAGTAGATGAAGATGATTTGATGTGGTTAAAAAATTAAAGAAAATTGCCATGTATTGGGGAGCCAGTTTCGTGGAAATATTCGTTCTGAAACCCTTGGTTGTAGGAAAATTAAGTCGATTTTCAGAGATGTAAAATGATGCGCTAATGCATCATGAGGACTCAAAGGATTAATGGTTGTCCTCATAAACCTGAATCTACGTAGATCCTGCACAGTAAGGTCAATGGCTTCGTTAACCCTCCAAGCGCTGAAATATTTTTATATAAACCATGGGGACCGAAGGTTTTTTCAATTTGAATTTATTATAAATGTTTTAGGTAGCTCTTTCTGCTTCATTTGAATACCTATGTTATGGGTGTACGAACAGTATAAATATTTTACTCTTTCAGTAAGGTGATCGACTTGAGAATCCGACGTATAGACGTCAGATTATGACGTTTGAAATCGGTCCCCATGCTGAAAGGGTTTAAACTCGGCACAGTCCTATATATAGTCATATATAGTTATAAAGCCACATAGGCCTACATGTGATTATGTTTAATGACTATCCATAAACATGATAAAGCTGAATCTAGGACTGCTAACATATTAGTATCGTAGGTAACACAGCACGGACATTGGATTCATTAAAAATCTACACAACGTTAGTCGTCCTATATTTAATACAAGTGTCTAAAGGTGAGTCAGTTTATTTATATGGGCGGAGCAAGAATTTTGAAAAGAATGGAGGGTGCCCAATCGATATTTTTTCATCTCTCGCTATTCTTTTTAATGGACTTGTGAAACAAAGATTTTTGTATTTTCAGCTGATAAACGTGGGCTCGGTGAACTAAAGAAAACATTTTGAGTGCCTAATCTCGCCTAGTGGGTGATTTTTGAACAATTTACTCTCCGAAAGGGGGGGTCAAGACCACCCCCTCCCCTTCCCCATCTGTATCCGCCAACGATTCATGAGAAGTAGTACCAACCCTGCAAACACGACGCGTTGGCCTAATGTGGGCTGATTTTGGCCCATCTTCTACGACGCTGGTCCAATATCAGCCCAACATTGGGCCAACGCCTGTTGTTTGCTGGGAATCAACATTGGGTCAAAATCTTGCGTTGACTGGGTATGTATCAGGTCACTTCTTACTTATTACCACTTTAACCGCCGGTGCCGCATATATTCGGGTTTTATTTTTTATTAGCACATAAGGTACCACATTTTAAATATGTTAAAGATAAAATGTGACATCAATCAGCAATATTTGAAAAGAGTCGACCTACAATTTGTCAAATCTGAATAATTTTCACTCACTTGAAGTTGTGGATCGCGTCAGCGAGACATAACTTCAAGTGAGTGAAAAGTCAAATTGAATAATTTGGCGGTTAAAGGGTCATTCTGTTGACGCAATTCATAAGCTTCAAATAAATATAAAATAAATATATATTGGTGATCCCATCTTGTCGCATCAGGTCTGACAGTCAGACACTGGGCTGCCGGTAGCAGACAACTGGATAGATAAAGATATGTGATCCCAGCAAAACGTTTACCACGCTGGACCAACACTAAGCCAGCATTTGGTCAACGTTCTATGCTGGCTTGTGGTGTGCACCTGAATATGTATAATATGATGCAATTAGTGTAAAATTGTCGTTGTGTGAATATTAGGTCTATTACATATAGATAAATATGTATTGACGACAGGAAGTCTATACAAATCTATGTGCCATTAAAATAAACATAGTAATACATTAATATATTAGGGCCTGAAGTGTACTGTTTTATTAATAGCAATATTATTTTTCATTTACCACCGACTTCACCTCATCTTCATCCACTAAAAGCCGAGAATTGCGACAGCAATTCGCGGCTTGTAGTGGATGAAAATGATAATGGTAAATTCAGGGTTGAAAGGGTTTACCTGAAAGGATTACCCCTTTGTACCCTTACGACGCATCATTTTGCATCTCTGTGTGAAGAATGATTTAATTTCCTGAACCTCAGGGTTTTAGAGGACAAACATTTGCATTGCATGTATATTAATAATAACAATACCTTTTTTTTTCATTTGTCACTCACCCTTAAAGCGCTGAATTAATTTGTAAAAAACATCGCAATCAAAGGGGTTTTTTCACCTTGAAATCATCATAAATGTCTCCGTTAGCTCTTTCTGATTCATTTGAATACCCATGTTATGGGTCTACGGCCACTAGAAATATTTTACTCTAACAGTGCGGGGAGAGACTTTAGTCGTCAGATTCTGACGTCTACAGACGTCAGATTCTGACGACTAAAGTCGATCCCCGCGCTGTAAGGGTTAAGCCATCTACATCCACCACAAGTCAAGAATAATTACGACAGCAATTCGCGGCTTGTAGTGGATGAGATGGCAACGTTACATTCAGGCTTGAAAGGGTTAAAGTGATTTTGATCATAGGCCTATACACGATACATGTTTCCCACCACAAAACAAAATATAAAATAATACCATGATTCATACACTCTACTGTTTATTCCATGTGCCAGATGTAATATGTATGAGAGCTGTGAACTAACAAACACTATTGATTCTAAGTTGGCCCATTTTGAGACAGCACTTTGGACGTTGACCCAACACAGAAGCAATGTACGTTGCTTCCAGAATAAAGTCGTAGCCTATTTGATGACTGTATATAGCCGAGTCTAAGTTTATGTCTACAAAGTAAGGAATCAAATTCAGTAAAATTTGTGAGATTATCTTATTATTTTTCGATTTAAATTGGATACATTTAAGTCATCTTTAACCACACGAATTTAGGGATCGCAATATCGAGAAACAATTTCACGCGAGTAAAAAATGCTGGCAGAACATCGAACAACATTGGATCAATGGCCAGAGTTTCCTAGCAAACAAATGAAATGAAATAAATGGGGTTTTAGGCCACCTTTCTACACATATAGGCTAAACTGGGCCAGGAAAACCTCCTGAGGATAGTGAGATGGATGAGATTACACTGCCCTCCAGACACAAGATACGAACCCTGGCGGTCTGACGCCGAGCTCGCTCCCCACAATATTGACTCTTTATGAGTGAGCAGACGGTGGACGAGCTTTAAACCAACATTTAGTCTGTGTATTATGCTAATTGGGTGCTCAACAAATATGTAACGCTTTGAAGGGGGGGGGGGCTTAACCCTTAAAGCGCTGAATTTTTTTAATAAAAACCTCGGACACCAAAGGGTTTATTTCAATTTGATATCATCATAAATGTCTTATTCAGCTCTTTCCGATTCATTAGAATACCTATGTTATGGGTCTACGGCCATTAGAAATATGTTTTACTTTTACAGTGCGGGTATCGACTTTAGAATCTGACGTCTACAGACGTCAAATTCTGTCGACTAAAGTCGATCCCCGCGCTGTAAGGGATACGTTACGGAGCGTAGTTACGAAGGGGGTCAAACATCGTCCAAAAAAGTGTTGTGATTGTTGTACTGCCCCAAACAGATCGAACCAATATCGGTTTAGTGTTGGGCCACAATCTCTAGCGCTGGCCCAACACAGATAGGGGCGCTTCAGCCACAAATTGCGCCCAAACGAGGGACATTTCTATAATAATAATTATAACATTTATTGGCAACTGAAAGTTGAATTACATTATAACATAGCATGCGATAGTAAAAGTTAATATAAATAGTAGTAAACAGTAATAGTTAATATTAAAATAGTAATAAATAATTATAGTAATAGTTATTAATAAAATGATTGACGTATTATTAAAACATAAGCAGTGTAAAAGTGTAATAAATTAGACATGTTTATAATATAAATAGAATAAAACAATAATTTAATTTCATGCAGTAATTGCCAGTGGACCAGGCCATATGGTATCAGCATACGTTGGTCTCTCGTTCTTCTTGGTGCAGGGAATTGTGTCTTCTTCCTGAAATTATGGGTGAACATTTGTAAGACTTTGCCTCAATTAATCATGTCGACAATATTGATTAGAATCAGGAACGTTTCAGCTACATAATCGCATACCCACCTTATTTATCGCAACGCAATTAAAAATATATGGACATTTTAGGGCCTTGTGGTCGAGATCGCTCTCAGTTACCGTCATGTAGAAAAACGTGGATTTTCCAGGTTAAAACGAATGCAGCAATCTACGACCCACATTTTTACGGTGTTGGCTTATCCACGGATACAACACAGAAGCCTAAAATGTAGTTCATTTTCAAGGTCAAAACTCAGCAAACAAGATACAGCCAATGTTAGATCAATGTTAGCCCGATGTATCCGACGCTAGGCCACCATCAACCCAGCATTGTTAGTCGTGTTTGATATCGGCCTAGCTATGTCGTCCTCTCCGAAGCCGTGGATTGATATATTTGCTTCACCCGAAAAATCCAACATGGCGGTGACTAAGAGCGATCCCGACCCCAGGGTCCGAGAAATGACCATAACTTTTTAATGACTGTGCGACCTCTGAGCTGAGCATGCGGGCATGGAACTGGAATGATACTGATTCTAAAAAAAACTATTTTTGACCTGATTGTGCCCCGATATTTTCCAATATGACAGTCCAAAGAAATGTCCCACGAGTTTGTACGCGGTCAATGTGGGCGGGGGCCCTAGGGTAGTGGTTAGCACCGCTGCCTTTCACGCCAGAGTCCGGGGTTCGGTTCCCGGTCTCGGCGGTTTGAAAGAAACAAAATTGTTTCTTCCCCATCCACGTGTGAAAGTTAGTATTGTGGGGAGCCTCCGTGACCGAGAGGTAGCGTGCTCGGCCTCAGACCGCCAGGGCTCGAATTTCGAATACTGTGTCTGGAGGACAGTGTCATCTCAATCATCTCACCATCCTCAGGAGGTTCTCCTGGCCCAGTTTAGCCTATATGTGCACAAAGGTGGCCTAAAGCCCGATTCATTTCATTTTTACGCGGTCAATGTGTGGCTGAAACCTGTTTCAGCCACTGGGGCTAATATCGACCCAGGTACAAAGTATATTGGCATACATCTCCTGATGACAATTAATGAATTTACTTGGGCAAAACATCCAGAATGGTGGCATTATGCCAGCACACAAATATTCATAACACAAATAGACATTGACCCAATGCTTGGTTAATGTTGGTCCAACGTCAACCAGCATTGGGTCAACGTCTCTTGTTTTTCGGGTAGTTTAATTGATGTGACACCAGCAAACACTAGATGTTGAACCGATGTTGACTTAATGTTGGTCCACCGTCTACGACGCTGGACCAACATCAAATCAACATTGGTTCAAGTCTTGTGTTTGCTGAAGACCTTGTCATGAAATAATCCAGCGCAGTGATCATCAGTCTGAATGATAGATTAAGCTGGACAGGCTGGCTGTTATCACGCGTCTGATTAACATGTAAATAACATGCTTAGACCATTATTCAGACACTGCTATATCCTGGTTAATAAGTGTCCACAGTGCAAGGCCAGATGCACAGAGTAGACCTATAATACTGCTGCAGTGGTGGATTTTGCGCCGAGATAGAATAATCTGTAGAATACATACTATAGTACGCACATTAGGACGCTTGTTGTATTTTGGTAAGTTTCTTTCATATATTGAATTATATGTCTTACAATATTTTGCACAACGTCATTTTCAGGGGTCGTCTAAAAAAACAGAATAATTTAAATGATTCCCAGGTAATTCAAAATATGCAACGCAACGCAACAAATCATAATTCTATATACATGCATAAAACACACACAGCGTTGTGAAGCTATTCTAAACACTTTGAGACAGAAATAAAGATTTCCTGCATCAGACTTTCTGATCAGGCAGAATCGCTCAAATAAAGGATAGGGATAACAGGGTGCTGGATGGAGGTGGGTAGAGATGTCACCAATCTAAATAATACGCCTAATGCTTTTTTTGTAAATTAAAGCGTTACACGCAATTGTATTTTGCGCAACGCAGCGCAACAAATTCCTAAATCTATATTCTACATCAAAAAACACATAGCATTGCTAAGTTATTATAATGATACATCTAAACACCTCCCCACAGAAATGAAGATTTCTTATATCAGGCCTTCTGGTCAAGAGGAATAAAGAGATCACAGGGTGCTTGATGGAGGTGGGTTGGGATGTCACCAAGCTAAATAATAGTAGGCCCTACGTCTGATCCCTTCCAGAAAACCAAGCTTGTTGCGTTGCGCAATTTACAGTGAGATATACAGTCAATTTTCCGGAGCCTGAAGGAAAACGCGAAATTTCTAAGTCTAACATAAAAAGCGTGTAAGCTCTGAAACAAGTGACGTACAGGTAGGACCTGGGTCTTAACAAGTCTCAAGATTTCATTCTTTATCAGAATGTATCATCAATAGCTGAGATTTCATGGTAAAATGTTCACTCGTGTCACCAGTGTCTCTATCTCTACTTCAGACACTGGTCATCTTCCCCCGATCAGCTAATATTAACCACCAGGGGACAGAGATTTCACAGCCACTCTCTGTACTGCCGCATCTAGGTGCGTGAGAAAAATCCCGCTTCTTTCAGAACGATGGCCTCACAGAGTGCAAAATAACTCGATTCATGTTATTACCATTGACGCTTCTGAAAATGAGATAAAAATATCTAGGCTGAATATACACTGATATATACCGTATGCAGTAAAAATTGTGCTTAGCTCATACTTTTAAAAACTCCATTAAATTAATTATCAATAAATATAAAATTGAAAGTGGAACACTCATGGATACCCTCAGGTTTGTATGACGAGCACAAATTCCCATGTGTTGGCAGCGGATGGGCAGGTGTGCATCTAAACACAACTGGCCAATCACGATCTACCTCACCGCTGGTGCCTGATTTATGAATTGCTGGCTGCTGGTTGGCAGACGCTGACGTAACAGACGACAGAGACCCCTGGTGTTGGATATGTGTAAATGCCACACAAAATCTCAGTGGGTGACTGTGACACTCACTGATAGCTCAGTGTAGGGAAAATGTAGGCTGGCGTCCAATCCAATAATACGAGACGTTATATAGACCTACGCGAATTCACATTAACTGTGATGAATGAATTTTGCTGATGTCTGAGGAAATTCTTAACTAGGCCTAATTTTTTAGTGATGCGGCGATATTATATTTTATTTAAAAATATTGTATAGTTTACAAATTAGTCTCTATAACATATAGTAAAAACCTATAGTATAAACCTATTGGCTTCATTACATAATTTCAGCATACGTCAAATATTTTAAATTCTGAAACACCCATCTAGTTTTGATGTCGTTGTGGAATGATGTTTATAAAACTACACTGACTACATACATGTACATTGTGAAACAACCATCAATTTTTTAAAATTAACTGGTTAAACCTGTAACCGCAAAATTATTCAATCTGAATTTTCACCCACTTGAAGTTGTGTCTCGCTGACGCGATCCACAACTTAAAGTGGGTGAAAATTATTCAGATTTGAAAAATTGAGGTCAACTGTTTTCAAATATTGCTGATTAAGGGTTAATGTAAATCCGGGTATAAAGAACCAATGTTGTTTTAATTCTGGCGCATCGTTTTTAATATGCTCTTTTAACCATTAAAACGCCAAGATCGACTAAAGTCATTTTTAATTCGGGTTTAGCAGGTTGAATCTCTGTTATTGGGAACAAAATGTTTCCGGACATCAATATTTGCAAATGTTTGCTTTCAAATTAAACACATGAGAGTAAATTTCCACCCACTTAAAGTTGCGGGCCGGGTAGCGAGACGCAATTTCAAGTGGGTAAAAATTACCCACATGTCTTTAATATGAAGTAGCGGGTCGGGGTAGCGAGACACAACTTCGAGTGAGTAAAAAAATAAATAAGATAATTCAGCGGGGAAGGGGTTAAATTCTAATATACCACTTAGTGCAATTGAAAACGTTATCAGGCTATAGTAGGAGTCATGCACACGCGGAAAATCTGAAAATGTTGCAAAAATGTGTGCATGGATGGGATATAAAAAGCTGTTTCAAACGCAATTCAGTTGGTCCAAAATTATTAGTTGATTGTGGAATGTGGTGTGCTATGGCTCGACATACAGATCTTTAAACGCGACTCAATCAACAGTGTTATTGTTGACATTTTTTTTAAATATATTTTCTTTTTACAGGGTTGTGTACGTGAAAACTTTCCTCAAACATGGCTAGACTCCTCTTACCATTGGTGGTTTTGATACTGATATCAGACGTATATGTTAATGGGATCGACCACGGCATAAATATTCCTACCACCAAGCCGCTAATAGTGGCTCACAGAGGCAGCAGTGGCAGGTACCCGGAGCATAGTCTGAAGGCTTATCAACAGGCAATAGATGATGGAGCTGACGTGGTGGAGTGTGATGTGGTGGTCACCAGAGATCTCCAGCTAGTCTGTCTTCACAGTGCTTGGATGAACTCCTCCACTGATGTGCACGAAAAATTCCCCGAGCGCCTTTATACATTTTGGATCGATGATTGGGACAATTATGAGCATGACTATTTCACAGTCAACTTCACATTGGCTGAGCTGCGGACATTGAGGCTGAGACAGGATGATTCCCAAAGAGACCCCACATATGACGGCAAGTACATCATACCTACAATTAACGAGTATATACAGGTTGTCAAAAATGCGAGTCGCACTGTAGCACTCTATCCAGAGATTAAAACACCATATTTTTTCAACTCCCTTGACTTTATGATTGAGGCTAATGTGACAATAGAAGATCTAATTATCAAAGCACTTCATGAAGCAGGTTACACGTCCTCAACTGATCCCTGCTTTGTGCAGTGTTTCAAGGAGGATATATTGAAAAAGATCAGTAGCCTTACAGATCTGCCATTAGTGATGCTTCTATGGACCGGTGATGATATCGGTGATGCCGCCCTCACTAGACAAGCCGAGTTCTGCTATGGAATTGGTATTTATAAAAGAATGATACTTACCATGGAAAATCGGGTGGTAATCAGGCGGGAAGATGTGGTTGAGAGGGCTCACAAGCTGGGATTAAAAGTGCACGGGTACACGTTCAAGAATGATAATCTTGATGGCATGCCCTATTCCTACCTGTCAGATCCCTATGCTGAATACAAGGATTTTTTGGACACCGGCTTAGACGGGTTCTTCACTGATTACCCAGTTACTTTGTCCTACTTTCTTGACTCACTTTCAGACAAGCAGTGCCCCAGCAAATCTGATGGCTTGCATCAAAGTCATATCTTCATTACAATTATAGCTCTGTTGAATATATTTGTTTGAGTGATGATAGCATAAGCTCAGATAATTTGATCTGATAGATAGCTGATCTTAGCGTAAGATCATAAGATAATTCGATCTGATGGACATAAATTCAAATTAAATATTTTTTATAATAAACCATTTATCTGTTAGTGAACGATATATGTGTCACTTGACATATTTGTAATTAAAATAAGTCAATAGACAGCATCACTACCCATTTCAACCAGGGACTGGAATGATTTGAAAGGGTAAGCCCAGTAGTTTTGTCCATCTCAGCTAATACATTCATGTAATGCACACAGTAGCTGATAACTTAATAAAAAATGGTGTGACTTGTTTTCTCAAATAGATAATTACGTTAGGTAATGCATATTATTGAGTTTTTATTTTGTACTTATAACTATATACTTGCTGTTATACATATGGATGTAAATCCGTGTAACAGTTAAATGGGATCCATGCAATAACCTGTTAAGTGCCATCAACAGGTTAATGCTTATAACGACGGATATGTGGTGCTGAGGTAGGGAAGGTTATTGTGTAAATCTTAGCTCTACGACCATTATAAAGCAATTTTCTCAGAAGCAAATACTTTTCTATGGCTGTTAGTGAAACATTTTTCACTTTACAAAAAACTGTTAAGTGCGTTCACCAGTAAATATTACTAAATAACAGTTATGTTAAGTACACATAACACGTAGCAATTCGCAACGTACAGAACATGCTCTTACAAATAAAATATAACAAACATGAAATGGTAAGCACCCTCAACATGATTTTACAAATTATATCAAATGCAATAATTTTAAATGTGCAAGAGATAAATGGTTTAGAAGTCACAGTTTTACAGATATCTAATCGATATCCATGATTTTTGGACAAAATCGCATAAAGGGATAATATGGTAATGGCATTTACCATAATATATTTTGATATTGAACATGAACACTTTTTGCAAATACTAGGTAACAAACATGGTAAACTTGTGCGAGGCATACTGGGAGTCCTAGATATGATTACTAAATATTACTTTTCCAACATTATTAATAAACAAACTTTTTTACTCGGAAGCTTTTAGTGGGGGGAAATATTAAACTTTAATTTTAAAATCGTTTTTCTCAAACTATAAAACATGCACTTAGGCCCTAACAGGTCAATGCACGGAGCCATTCATTAGTGAACAAATTTAAAGGTGCTGAAGAAAAGTATGCATGATGGATTTATCTCAAATCTCATTTATGAAACTGAGAATATCACAATTTTTCATCTGTTCATTCACTCCAAGCATTTCCTTCGGGTGAAAGTTACAATTTTTTACCCTTTCAGCACGGGAACTGTCTTTATATGTTAGCATCTGGCGACGGTCCCTGCGTTGAAAGAAATAAAATATCTGTAATGGCCGTAGACGTATAACATAGGTATTCAAATGAAGTGGAAAGAGCTAACTAAGTCATTTATGATGATTTTAAATATGAAAAACCCTTTGGTATCAAAGGCTTATAGAAACATATTTCAACATTGTAAGGGTTAACATAAGATGTGCAATGTGCAACAACCCAAGTGCAACAATATATCAATTGAAGCTCCAGTCTTCAATATGTTTATGGAGAACATATTCAATTTAACCCTTAAAGCGCTGGATTTTTTTATGTAAACCATGCAGATCAAAGGATTTTATTTAATTTGAAATCATCATAAATGACTTACTTAGCTCTTTCTGATTCATTTGAATACCTATGTTATGGGTCTACGGTCATTAGAAATATTTTTACTCTTAAAGCGCGAGTATAGACTCTAGTGGTCAGAATTTGTAGAAGTCAGATTATGACGACTAAAGTCGATCCCCGCACTGTAAGGGTTAATAAATTTTACTTAAAATATAGTATTACCCATATATATGTGACTCTATGTAACCCAGGAAAGACGACACCTCAATCTAATGCTGGTTCAATCTTATTACATTACACCAACATTATGATAATGTGTCATGCTTACTTGGAAAGACTTGAACAGTGCTGATACTTCACTTTAGTAGTGGATACGTAGTGAACTAGCTAGATGTGATTTTAACGTTCTATATATATATATGTATGTATATTAGGCTAACCAGGGAAATACGTTGGAAATGACGTAGCAATAATTAGTGTATACATCTTATCCACAAAACATTAAAACTTCAAGTGCCAAGCTTTCCCTGGAATGGTCATTATTCCATTTTATGACAATTACATCAACCTTGGCAATGTTTGGTTTAAAATATAAGGAATAAAGAGTAATTTTCACCCACTTGAAGTGGCAGCGAGAAAACTTAAAGTGGGTGAAAAATTAAATTGTATAACTGCGCGCTTTAAGGGTTAAAATACAATTATATTTTGTGAATATACTCACGATATATTATACAAATTATCAATACATTGTTTGAAAGTTGCGTCTGGCGACTATATTCAACATTATAGTTAACAGTATAACATTACATGAATAAGTCTGAGTGTGTTTAGTGCACCAACTAATTAAGTATATTTAACATACGTATAAGTAAATATACTAAACATGTGTCATCTGAAACGCCAGATAATGATCAAGTACATAGCAGTTACATCTATTATTTTGTTCCTTTACCGGCACGAGAAAAACAGTTGACCAAAACGAATTGTTGTATGTTCGTTTACATTTATAGAATATACAACATTACATAAACTAATACGAGTATGTTAAATTGTGACTGAAAGAGTGCATGGGCCTAAAAGTGTCTACCTGCCAATATAATAATTGCAATGTCATTTTAATTGCATGTTTAGTCTTACTTGCACCAAATGACACAATAAATGTAGAACAAAGTATCCCGCAGACGAATAAAAAGGCAGTCTTCTTATACATAATATACCCATATAATTCAATGGATGTTTACATAGTTTGGCCCCTATTGCTGTTGGCAGCTATAATCCATGCTAGTACAATGTGTTTTGTCATAGAACCTTTTTTGTAACAGATATTGTTTTTTGTTGTTTTTATACAATTCGACCATGCGGTAAAAAGGTGTATCTCCAAAACAAGTGTTTTTTGTTTTTCTCACTTTAAATGACTATATTGCCTATATTATGTGTGTTTTACATGTTAGCATTCACCGGGTGTCGCTAAACATTGAATTCAAACCATTGAGGCGATTGTTTAATTGATTGATTGATTGAATGACATATTTTCATGGTATGTTTAGAATTACATTGAGATTTGAGATACGTCTCTTTTCAAAATGGAAGACTAAACATACACACTTAGTGTACATGTATTTATGTTAAAGATAATCATGCTAGCGAAATTATTACCATGAAAGGAATTATTTGTGCAGGAATGCAAAGAGATTGCTAGAATCCAACGTTGGTGCTCCGGGGATGGTTGAGTTAAATTTAGAGAGGGAGATCCAATCGGACAGAATTTCTAATGAAAAAAAAAGAATCTTGAAATTGTGAGAAAATATGCCAGATGCACAAAGTCATTTTTATAATGAGTTGAATAAGAATGGTAAAGTAGCTGAGGGTAACACCATTCCTCCCACGTGTTTGTCAAACACTATCTCCTGTTATTTTAAGGCTACCATGGCCAGCATCAGTGCCTGCAGGAAATCCGCCCGAAGACTATGGCCTGACACGTGGAGGCTTCAGCTCCTCTTGTAATGGATGATTGCAGTGTTGCAGTGTTCCATACCATGAAGTACAGCATACAAGATGGAAATATTTAACAATGTGGTGCAAAACTACACTATACCACTTTGTTATTTGAACTGTTTAGTCTATTCTTCGTTTTTTAGACTTGCCGAATATCCATATAGCCTATCTTAAATATCACAGTGTCTGGCGTTTGCTGGGCAAAACTTGTGTTGACTTAAGGGCTAAAGTATAGTTTCTGCATAACAACCTCGACCCACAACCCCCTCAACAGGACAACCCCCTCAACCATCAAGGCTAATAACGTATAGTTAAGGGTAGTTAGTTAAGCATAGTTATTACAGTAGTAAACAGTAGTAAATTTTGCTTTACGTCACTTTTCGGCAGTAATGGTCATTTAAGTGCCATTGTAATACGATAAAACAGTGCAGTCCTTTGATGAGATGAATGATGAACAGATGATGACGTGAGAGTGGGGTGATAGGGCATCGTGGGTTGTTGCGAATGTTTTCCTCCTCTCGCCCAATAGGAGATCTGGGCATGTCTGGAGGATTTACTCCCAGGCATGCCCAGACGTCACAGAGAATTGTTTTTTTTTCTACAAAACACGGCTCCGCTATCCTCAGGTCGGATAGTCCCCAGACTAATAATAGCTATTGGTAACTCCATTCATCCCACGTGAAGCACAATAATGTCTAACACTCTATTTCCGGTTCTTTCAAAGCTACTACGGCCAACATCAGTGCCTGCACTGTAGTGACACTGTACTGGCAGTGCCTGTACTGATACGGGACCTGTATTGGCACCGCTGTTGAAAGGAGGAGCCAGGGTAGTTGCTGGGAATCCGCCTGAAGATTATGGTCAGACACGTGTAGGCTGCAGCTTCCCTTGAATGATTGCTATAGACCAGGGCTTTCGCAACATGCATTATAGTCTGTAACAGACGGAACAGATCCCAGTGACACTTCCCGGATGGACGCGAATAGTACCAATACTAGCGAACATGCCAGTACTCCACCACTATTTCTGTAGAATGACTAAAAATCAGCACAGAGCAGTGGTTGATGTGTTTTACTGTGGTAATGAATGAAAAGACAAGAGTAGTGGCAATATTTAAAACACATATTTATGCTATTTTAATGTTCTTCTCAACATCGTTGCCAAGTAAGTCAGTAAAATTGTTCTTTTACTTCACTTTTCGTCCAAGAGGTCATGTAAGTAACTTTGTAATACATAAAGAAAACAATTTATTGTGTAGATGGGCCGCAAACACAAAAGGTTGATCTGTGTTGGTTTAATGTTGAGCGGATGTCGTGCCACGAGAAGGTCGGGGTCGAGGGGGTTATTTAATGCCTCCCAAAAGAGATTGAAGATGTTTGTCAACTCAAAACTTCATCACCTCAACAAATATTGAATTGTCATGTTCTGTTCTTGTATTTTTCTCACAATCACAGTTATACCGCAACAGGTAACATTTTGCCTACCAACATGTACCTCAATTCTGTATCATCAGCTGAAATTTCAAATGCTCTAATAAAACTTGTGAGAAAAACGATCACCAAGTACAATAGTTTAACTAACTCATCCCAAATCAATTCAATTATTATTTGTTCACGAAGAAAGGGAAGGAAGTGAAAAGAATGATTGCAAAAAAATGTGAAAGTTTGCGCTGAAATCTTGTGTAGAAAAAATGTAGAAATGATCGCATTCGAGTTCTAAAACAAAAGACAAAGGGGGGGCGGACGAAACCATAGCAAATATGAAAGATTATTCCATACATGATAAAATGGATAAAAATAGGCAGCAAAAAAATGAATGAAAAACAAGCTTAATAAAATAATTTTAGGAGAAAAAATAAAGGAGATAAAAGCCACATCTAGTGTTCATGATGTTCATGATCTAATGAAAATTATAACTATCCCCAAATCGAGTGTTGAAAATATGGCGTGGTTGTTAGGTTATATTACAGAACTGCAAGTAGCAGATGTTTAACTGCAGGTAGCAGATGTTACTTTAAAACATTCCAATTTAACGTTAGTCCTCAAGGTGATCAACATAATAAGGTATTAATGGCATTAATATCACACCATCTTCATTATGTTATGTTGTAGCGGTTGGTCAACTGTCAGGTGGCACAGTGACCATAAAAATCATATTATTGGATCCATTAATAATTTATGTTATATTTATGCATCTGTTCATTCACTTTTCTTGCAGGAGTGTCGCCAGAAAATGACAATATTAGCAACATAATTTCAGATCGCCGTGCTGCAAATTATGCAGCCATAACCCATCGACAGGGAGGGTGGGGTAAAAAAACACGAATTAAATTGTGATGATCCTCGACACTATTTCTTCTTCCTGTAAAGGGTCTTTGAAAAATAAAGAAAATACACGAGGATATTTGTATGGTAATGTTTAGCAGGCAATATTGTTTTACAAATCAATAAGTTAAGATATAAAGATTTGAAAGGTGATCCGAAAGGCTTCAAATGTTTTTTTTAGAAAGTGAGGGATTGAAAAAAGGACCTTTTCCCTGCTATAGAGGGAGCCGTATACATATCTTGCTTAGTATATATATGTGGAACTCTAATATATAAGGATAATCTTTATGTATTGTACTTTGTATAAAAATCTATAGCCATATGGCAGTAAAGTACACACAAATATTTTAATTAAGATGTATTGATAATGTAGAACACATTCACAGTTAAAATATTCACTGTCGAGTAAAATTCCAATATAATTTTTATATTGACCTCAATTAGTAAGCAGATATATCATTAGCACAATCATTAGTTGATGGTATATTTCAATGGAGATAATTTTTCAATTGTGATGTTATTTCAGCATGTTTAGAGAAGTTATATTTGAAAGCTACCTTGTGAACATATGAATATATTATGGTTTTCTGAATTTGTCATTTGAACACGTGCAAATATGTATTCAGAAAAGTAGTTATTAAGTTGTGCCATGTATATAATGTTTTGCACAAAACTGTCATCAATTTTAAATGTTTTTCTTGTCTCTTGACACCATCTCGTCTCCCTTCATCCAGTACTGTCACTGCGGCGTAGAATATTGAGAGGTTAAAACTTGCTCAACAGCACATTTGTGAAGTTTCACCCTCTAAGACGAGACCCAGCAAGTTGGCAATCGTCTAATGCGATATCATAGAGACAGTATTCGTAGTTCAAAGTCTGATAGAGTTGCAACATAAGCTAAATTTGTTGAGCTACTAGAAGCATATAGAGAATCAAGACTCACTCAAGTGGATAACGACTTTTAATATTTCTCGGAACAGACTGAATCATCTTTATTGAAGGTGAATACATTTTTCTGTGGCTTACAGAGTCTAATACAGCATACCAAAACATGTACGACCATAATTGGACACTCAGACAGCATGCATTTTAAAATTAGCCTGGTGCCCTACGGTCAATTTACTTTGCGAGTGAAGCATTTGTTCGCGGTGGAGATGAACAAGCTGGGCAATAGTATGACGTTAACCTTTTTTGAATCTATGGAAGAATATAATATTAGCCATTTGTCAATTACAACTTTCCGGGCCAACCGGTTTAATATTATTTTCTTTGAAGTAGGCCCACATCCATTTCTTAAAAGAAAAGATGATTGAATTCCTTAGGTCAAATGTTTGCAAAAACTAAATGTTAACTGCTGTGTTAACTTAAATTTCAGTTTCAATGTAGCGGGTTTGAAAGTTCTTGGTACTGGTCCGCTGTTGTGGCTTTAAGAAACACCAGACATCAACATTTTAAATATTTCTACCACTTATCAGGCACTTCAGCAACTAGTAAAAGAAGCAGATGAAAGAGTCGAATATGTGTTAAATGTCACATTTTGTCCATTTTCGAAATATGTGAAAAAAGGTTGTTCGGGTCCCACTATCAGCAAATGATAGCCTTTTTTGAAGTTGACGAAACACCTCGAGGGCGGTCTCCTAGAAGCCAGCAGGGAAGAGCTCAATGCAGTACCAGTGCACAACGAATTACCAGAAAGAGTTTTTGCTGATGTTGACAAAATGTTGCGGTATAAACCACATATAACTACTTCGGCCACAGAAGCATATATGCTGCTTTCTCTGAACAAAACTGATGTGTGGCTAAGCGGCAAATCTGAAAAAAAAACTATTTGTAGAAGAGGCAAGAAAGAGCAAAAAACAACTGACACAGCTATATAAAGCATGGTGTAGGTCAATTTAGACAGCTCGGCGATTGAAATCAAATGATGCAAAGACGAGAAAACAAATAGATGAAAAAGAGAGGCTAGCTAACAGAAGATATAATCTAATATGGCCTTTGGCAATATTCATCTCAAGTCGATGAAGCAATGACTGATATTCCAACAATCGATGAAAAGGCTCAGTTAGCATTCAGACACAAAGTAAAGATGACGGGTGGGGTGATAGATCATGGTGGGTTGTTTTCCTTCACTCAACCAATAAGGTGTTCTGGGCATGTCTAGGGGATTTTTTCCTACAAAACACGGCTCCTCCATCCTCAGGTCGGATAGCCCCAGAGAAACAATAGCTGAGGGTAACTCCATTCATCCCTTGTGAGACACATAGTGTCTAATAAACTATTTCCGATTGTTTCAATGATACCAAAGCCAACATCAGTGTCTGCACTGTAGTGACACTGTACTGGCAGTGCCTGCACTGATACGAGAGCTGCATCGGCATCACTGTTGAAGGGAGGAACCAGGGTACCTCCCTGGCAATCCACCCTAAGATTATGGCCAGGCACGTAGAGGCTGCAGATTTCCTTGAGTGATTGCTATAGACTAGTCTGTGATGTGCATTACAGCATGCAACAGACGTAACAGATCTCAATGTCCCTCCCCGGTGGGGGTGAAATGTACTACTACTAGCATAGCAATAATCCTAGTACCCCCCAAAAAGAACAAGGTGGTGGTGTTGGCAACATACACACAGCCCTCCTGAATGTTGGGTTCCAGAGTAGAATAAATGTCTTTTTTTAGCTAACAGACAATTTCGGAAGTGAAAAAAAACATAATATGGATGAAAAGAGATAATTTTCCTATCATTTTGTCATGATATTTTATTGACAGAAATAAAAGTAATTACAGACTAATTTGTCATGGCGATCATGGTAATGAGAGTGATATGATGAATATACAACAATGTGAATTTGTTAAAATCAGATGATAATATACATGGTATGACAAACAACTAAAATCATGTTAAGTGGCATTGCCATAATAAAAACTGGGTAGGCCTATTTTGGTAATATAAATGGCTATTACTTGAAATAAAATTAAAAGGCATTGCCAAGATAACATCTTATATACTTAAACTTTGTTTCCCGCACCAAAACCAGAGATAAAATAGCTACTATGCATAAAATACTAATTATATATAGTAGCAAAAAAGACACTCTGGAAAGCTTAGAAACCAAAAATCTATACAAGTGCATAATTATGCTACAGTAACTGGAGTATGAAATAAGACAATGATAAAAATTATATGGTATTTAAAAAAAAACAAATATAATATAAAGCAGTACAATAAATGTGGCAATCTGCGAAACAGGTAGCTACGAGCCATGTGACCATGCAAGCACAGTCGCTATGAGCTCGGAGATTCCCTGATATTAACCTGTTAACTTAACAACTTAACAACTAGTAACAGTAATAATGGCGGTTAATAATTATCTGTGCAATACACACTGGACATGGCCCTCGCACAAAAACATTATATCTTATTTTAATTCACTATATTGTTTAATTAATACTATTTCAATCACGACCTAGTTAGACATAAAGCACAATGTTACTTCAGAGGATGTGTTTTACCGTCGCTACTTTTTATACTTGACATAGTGAAAAATCAAGATCAAAAAGGCTTTTTATCACTTAGTTCCGAGACAAGGTCACGCCAGTCAAGGCCTTTCAGTTTCTGAGAATATATATCTAGTATGGCGTCCTTTCAACTCTGCAGTCGGACTATTGCCTCAGCAAATCTTTAGTTACACTCCTTCAGCAGTGTCATCTGTCCATGCGTAGACACTGCTAACCTTCGTCTCTCGCTTGGATAACAATGCAGTGGTTAAAAACAAGGTCAGTGGGAATTCCTCTTCTATCAAAACCATGGATGTAGTTTCAGCATTTTTCAGATTCCGCCAGAGCTGGTCGCTGAGTGTACCTGGCAACCTGCCAACACCTCGAGTTGGCAAGCTGCCTTTATTTGCAAAAGACCCCAAAGTATTCAGTCCTTGAGCTGAGTGAGAGGGCAGTCTTTCAGTCTAATCTTAAGTAAGCTATTGTTAGTGATTAAATAGGCTGGCCATCTTGTGTAGGCCTAATTTTCTAAGTCTCAGTTTATGCTCAAATATAGAGACTAGACTAATAAATTTTGTAGTATAACAAATAAACTTGAGTATTATAGTGAAATATTATCAACAGAGCCAGCCCAGGGGACGGGGATACCCCAAAACAAGTTCCCAAGTTTCGAAGCTCCCAAGTTCCGGGAACTTCAAGTTCCGAAATTCCAAAATAATTGAACAAATATATTAATACATTATTTGCAAAAATTTGAAAAACAGTTTGGTACCCATTATTAATTTTAAGTGCTGTAGACTAAAGTTAGTTTTTCACATATTTATATTTTGTTTATAAGCGATCTTTGCAAACATTTCACGATGTGAAATTAAATATATAGGGGCCTAGGCCTACAGGTATGAAATAAAATTTACAGTAGAACAGAAAATTTATTATACGAAATCTAAAATGAATGTTTGAGTGGTGGTGGCAGACGATGTAACAACATTTTTAAACGATTACTAGTAGACTATTGGGTTTTTTCGGCAATCAATAAGCATCTCGACCCGTGAGAAAATTATGACACTTAATAACCTGATAACAGTGAAAACAATGTGGATGATATTTTGAGGACCAACGTTGAGACTACATGGATTCCTTAACGGCAATAAGCATCTCGACCCGTGAGAAAATTATGACACTTAATAACCTGATAACAGTGAAAACAATGTGGATGATATTTTGAGGACCAACGTTGAGACTACATGGATTCCTTAACGGCGAGGTTTGATTTGTAGGCCTATATCATTATATATTGCCTATAGCGGCATGTTATAATAGTCTTTGAACTTGAAAAACAACTGGACCCACTCAAATCAACACTTCTGTGGATGCATGGCTGGTTAATACCAGCTGAAAATCTCCCAGCAAACATACATTGACCCGATCTTGGATTAATGCTGCTGTCAGGGGGATACCCTTAAACAAGTTCCCAAGTTCCGGGAACTTCAAGTTCCCAATTTTCAAGTTCCGGGAACTTCAAGTTCCGAAATAAAAAAGTTAACAAAAAAATGTTTTTTCCTATTTCGACAAAAAACATTTTAGATACTGCCTTTTGCCTTTCCACGCATTTTATATCAAAATGGACAACACACGTTTTAATCAAAATAATAACCCCCCTCCACATGCCCACATATCAAATGGAGCGTCCCCTAGCATTGTTCACTGCCCAATGAACATATTCTGACTAACGGGCCTTCTGACAAAAAAGCCTAACTGATTTTCTGACTAAAGGGCCTTCTGACCAACGGGCCTTCTGACTAGCGGGCCTTCTAACTAAAAGGGTGTCACCGAAAAATGGAGGTCATTGCGGCCGGGCTCCACGCAATGTGAATAGCCGGGTAGGGTTCGGGTACAACTAGAAGTTATATGTTCTCTGTGCGAGTACAAGGGTGTATTCAAACACTTTTAAGAGTCAGAATCTACCCCACAAAGAGGCAGGAAACCGGCAACAATCAATTTGCAGCATAGAGCATTTCTTACTAAATCCAACACATCCTAAGCTGACATTCAATTTTTATTTGCAACGCTAGATGTAGCACCTCCCTCTGAACATTGTATCACCAAGCATGTGGACAATTTGTCAAAGCACTGACCCACTATAAACGATTGTAAAATGAAACAGAACTATGAAGTGTTGAAAAATCTTCTTAGACATCAAAATTCTAACAAATTAAGACCAATTACATGTATGAGTGACACCGTATGTAACAATACCCCAAAAGGTCGTGCCATGAACCAGCCGGGTACACAATGCTCCAGCCCGCTGGTGGAATGTGAAACGACGAAACATATGGTACTGGGTAGGGGAGGGACGGGCAAAGCGAGACATTGGGCAAAGTGGGACACTGAAGTTATAATGACATCACAATTAAAATTAGCGCGTGCAGACAAAAAACTTAGTGCCACTTGATGACGACATCTGCAATACATTAAAAGCACAACCTTAGTATGGTGTAACGACAAACAAGGTATGTGGCATATAAAATGTCTATTTTCGTCACTATGTTTATCAAAAATCACTTTCGGTAATGGTTAAACGTGTCAGCTATGTACTATAATAATTCGTCAGAAACTTGTTTTGTATTAACTAAGATCCTTTCCCCGGGTTTTCAGCAATTTTTTAAAGGTTGGTCCACTTATCCCTGTCAACTGGAGCCATGTGGATTTCTTTCCACCTTGTGGGCAAAGTGAGACAGGGTAAAGCGGGACATAGCCCACTTTGCCCAAGCATAGTCTCACTTTGCCCTTTGTTATCTTTTTGTATATATTTCAAATGAAAAGCAGTCATTATTATTTACTATAGTAGATTTCTGCGTAATATATATAATTCAAATGAAAAACAGTCATTATATTATTTATTATAGTACATTTCTGTTTTTACTATTCATCAGAAACTCTTTAATAAACTACTGTTGAGAGTGCGCCCCTCATAAGAAGAGGGATTAGATTATGTTATCATGTGTTTGAATGTGCCAACGTAAATTTGTTAGGGGTGAAACATCTTTGATAAATTATTTGACTGTCAGCTGATTGCCTATATTTGTGGTGGTAGGTATACCTATTTTGTATTTATAGTGCAGGAGCTTGTGTAATCCCGTGAGAATTCAGTGGTTAAAATATGCCACCTTCATGAAAATGTTCAGAATATAGACCACAGAATAAGAAAAAGTTTGAAGGAGTTCGCAAAAGTATGTTGAAACCCTCTTATCAGGCAAAATTCAAAATGGCCGCCATATGTTTTTGGTATTAAAGAATACACACGACACATTTATTTGACATCATCATCATGCAAAATTCAAAATGGCCGCCATTAAATCACTGAAGTGATCATATCGTCGTTAATAATTGATAAACGATTATTTCACCAATACAAACCGCTAAACCGTTTTCGCTATCAAGGAATGCAATGAAACAATACATGTATTCGACATCATTATCCTGCAAATTAAAAATGGCTGCCATGAAATCACTTAAGTTAGCATGTATTCTTCAATATTTGAGACAGAGACGAGATTATTTCACCAACCCCATATCTTCGGTATCAAGGGAGGCAAGGGATGGGATAGACACACAATATCTCTACACGACATCATTATATGTATCATACATAATTAAAAATGAACGCTGTATCATCATAATATCTTCCGCATTCTTTCAGACGGAGGCTTGATTTTTTGTTGCCAGGAAATCCAATGGCATCGTTTCTCGCTTTAGAAATCAGGATCTTGCCTGAAATACTACATGAGATAAAAAACGATTATGCTGAATGTTATCTTCTATTCCTAAAAAACACACAAAAGCATGAAGCGGTGGCCGTGGTGTACATGGTGTAGTGGTGAATGTTGTTTGACTGTCACATCGAACAATATAACAGGTCCATCCTCCGCGATGGTATTGCGGTTTAAAAATGATTCCCCCTCACAAAATAAAGAATAAAGTATTGTGGAGAACCTATCTACACGAGAAGTAGCGTGCTTGCTTTCAGACTGCCAGGACTCATTAGTTCATGGTTTCATTATTTACGCATGTTTCAGTGGCAGCTTTTTTGTACATATTTGGGCATCTGGTGAAAAAATAGGTTATACATGAGTGAGTGAAAAAAATTGACCCCGCTTTTTGCTAATATCATGGGAGATGGAAAGCTTCCTTTCCTCCCATATTCAGGGGAGAATACTGCGCTGGTATAGTGATGTGTCCTGTGGAATACTTGAAGTTTGTTAATTTATAAACAGTGCAGACCACACAAAGATAAAATTATATTTATGATAATTATAGTTCTATTTTACTTATATTATTAAATATCTGATATTACATAATATTTATATTTTGTGTAAGTCAATATCACATTTTAAACAAATCATTCGTTTGTAATAAAAATGAAATGAATCGGGATTTAGGCCACCTTTGTGCACATATAGGCTAAACTGGGCCAGGAGAACCTCCTGAGGATAGTGAGATGACACTGTCCTCCAGACACAGGATTCGAAATTCGAGCCCTGGCGGTCTGAGGCCGAGCACGCTACCTCTCGGTCACGGAGGCTCTCCACAAAACTGAATTTCACACGTGCATGGGGAATAAACATTTTGTTTCTGTCAAACTGCCGAGACCGTGAACCGAACCCGGAACTCTAGCGTGAAAGGCAGTGGTGCTAACCACTTACCTAGGGCCCCCGCCCTCGTTTGTAATAAAGGTAGGGCCTTCATAATTTTAAATCTCTGCTAATTTTCCGCATATGATTGTTTATTCACATAATCATTGAAGTTCAAGTAGCCTATAATAGATGTTGACACTCAAATACAAAACATTGCAAGACAGTCTATGCAATTTGCGGGTAAAGTGGGCCCTTGATGAGGGCAAAGTGAGCCCCACACGCGGGCAAAGTGGGCCCAGGCCGACTTTGCCCTGTCTTCTGTCCCACTTTGCCTAAGCCTTGGGCAAAGTGGGCCATTGTGTTCATTTCTATTTATTTAACCTGCCTAATTTATATTATCCGTTATAGATTAAAAAGAGCTAGCATTGCATACCATATGCATATTTCATGTCATTCATGCAATTATTTAATTTGTGGACGTCAATTTATATATCCTATATGTCGAAACAGTTGCACGGCCCGCTTTGCCCGTCCCTCCCCTACCTCCACTCTAAATAGGCTGTTTATTATGGAGCTCAATGCAACCTCGTACATCCCGGTTATAAAGCCAATGTAGCTCCCGAAACATCAATGGGCTCGGCAGAGGAGAAGCTACTTTCCAGTAATGTACAGCAGGTGCAGAAGAAAGACCTGGAGATTGGGACAATAGTTGAAGATAGTGTGGACTAGAAGAAATCAAAAACCCTCGGACTGGAAAAAGAACGGTTCACCAAAAAGAACTGTGTCAAGTCCACATGGCTCGAGCCGCTCGATGCCAGCAGAGGAGAGTCCACGCCATTAATTTTTCAGCCGAGACGGTGGGCAAAACCATCAGAAGTCCGACTGTTTTAGTGGTGTACATCAAAATTGCAAGAAATTTTCATCAGTATGTTTTGGGAAGGCGATAAAAAAAAATTCAAGTCTACACCATTCAAAAGACCTTTACTTTACATTTAGCCAAAAAGACAAAAATTCCCTTCAAGCTGTGATAAATTTTAGATTAAACGCACCAATGGCATATCGCCAAAGAAATTTAGGAAATACAAATCGAGTGGAAAGTCTTCACCTTCGAACACTTAAACTATGCCCCAAATTCAAGACTTATAAAAAAAATTATGCCAACAGAAACCATTCGGCCATGCATTCAGACAGTGTTGGTGCAGGTATTTCAATATTAACACTTTTTAGGCAAATCAAAACTGCTCCTGCAACAACAAAATATTTCAAAAATATTCAGAAAAAATGTAGGCTAAATAGCATAGTTTGAGACAGAAGTGGAGTCTTTTGACGGCGGCGAAAATATCTCAGCATACAAAAAGCTAGATTAAAAAGAATCCGGTGTCTTAGTGTGCAAGTGTGGCTCACATCCCACTGCTCATTGTTCAATATACAATTATTAAAAAATAAAAATACTATTCTATGTGCCTAGGCCCTATCTTCTGCCACGTGTCCTTGAATCAATGTTCATGTCGTGAAAGTGAGTTTGTTTATTAATTTAGACTTTTTTCACTTGTCTGCTTGTCATGTTCCGTATTTGTGACGTCACAGTTACTATACCAGGATTCACATTCACAGTGGTGGATGAATTTCGCTGATTTCTCCGTCAATTCTCAATCAATTTTCATGAAATTTTACACACACTATTTTCCATTCATGTCGTGACTACCCTGAAAGTTTCGCGGAGTTTTGATAAGTATTTAAAAAGTTAGACCATTTGACATGTAGTATATAAATAAAAATGTTGCCCTCTATAAAGCCATTAGCTTCGTCTCAGAATTTTATTACATGTCAAATGGTCTAACTTCTAAAATACTTATCAAAACTTTGCGAAATTTTCAGGGTAGTCACGACATGAATGGAAAATAGTGTGTGTAAAATTTCATAAAAATTGGTTGAGAATTGACTGAGAAATCCGCGAAATTCAATAATCCTGGTTGATGGATTTAATGTGAATCTGACTATAGTTATTGCCAATGCACCTTTTGCTATTTTTTCATGTTTCTATCAATGCTATTGTCCCAACAAAAATAATGGTAGATTGACGTTGGCCCACCATCTCTGACGTTGGGCCAGCGTTAAACCAACATTATTTTAATGTAACCTTGCTGGGTTAAACTTAGAGGGAAATATGTGACTCATTTCAACACCACAATTAAATGGTGCCACGAAACGTGTGCCTACATCATGTACATAGTAGACGCTACTATTAAAATCATCTTTGTTCATCAATAAATGAACCGATTTCCTTGAAATTGTATACAGGCTATTTCCAAGTCATGTCCTAGCATAGGTAAAAAATGCAAGAATGGTATAGAATAGGTGTATAGAGGGACGCCATAAAAAAATTGATAAATCAAGGCTTATACATATAAAATATTAACTTGTTGATGTGAATATTTTTACACTTAGTGTCTAGACTAGGCCTAGTTTAAATCGCCATATTATTAAAATAATAGCCTACTGGAAGTAGTGTGTCGTGGGAATAGACTAGTTAATATTTGCAAAATTAAAAAAAAACATTAACATTATATTTGATTAAAACACATTTCATTGCTCTGAATTCACTAGGCCATATCTCTTGACTTGATAAAATTCGATTTAGATTCTAACGCCTAAAATGTTAATTATGTTAGAATTTGAATCATACATACAATCATGATACGTTGTATTTGAGAAAATGTGTCTTGCCTAATGATAAAAGGGATCGATATAAATGACACAAATAGATTCCATATTATGAAATTACTAATGTCACTAGGGCCTACTAGCTTGTAATATTTCAAGGTCACCACTTTGACTTTGAGTTATTACTCCAGCAGTCCTCCATTGTGGAGTATCAGGCTGGAGGGGGGGAAAGAGGCTGGCAGATCTAGTCGACCAGCTGACTCTTGAATGCTGCCACAGTTTTCGATTCTGTGGCAGCTGCCGGAAGAGAATTCCAATCAGGGATAGTTCGATGCCAAAAAGAATTTTGTCCCAGTGTGGTGTTAGCTCTGATGTGTTTATAAGCCTGATTGTGCCCACCATGGTGTTCTTCTATCTGCTGGGATTAAACGGTCATTGATAGGAATTTCAACTAACTCATTTAAAATTTTGAACATACATAAAAGCCTAGAATTTTTTCGTCTTGTTTTCAAGTCAGTCCAGCCCAAGTTCTGAATGAGAGATGTCACACTGGCTGTTTGTCTATAATTTTGGGTGACAAATCTTGCTGCTGCTCTTTGAATTTTTTCTAATTTATCAATGTCTTTTTGTCTAAAGGGGTCCCAAACTGCTGAAGAATATTCTAAGGATGATCTGACCAGGGAGAAATAGGCAGTCTCCCTTAATTTAGGGGGACATGCCTTCAGGTTCCTCCGAAGGAAGCCCAGGGTGGAATTCGCTTTACTTGTAATTTTGTTAATGTGGGCCTCCCATTCCAGAGTCTCGCTAAGGCAAACACCAAGATATGGTGTTGATGAAACATTTTCTAATGTTTCACCTTTCAGGGTGTACTGGAATTCCAGGTTTTTTTATTTCGGCCTTGACACCCTCAGGACCGAGCATTTCGAGGGGTTGAAGCACATCCCCCATCGATCTGCCCAGTCCTGTAACGCAGATAGGTCTCTCTGCAGTTTCTCCTGATCTGCCCGACATTTTATCGGGCGATACAGGAGACAGTCATCTGCAAAGAGACGAACCTGCGACGAGACCGTGGAAGGGAGGTCATTAATGTAGGTCAAGAATAGTAGGGGTCCGAGAACAGTACCCTGGGGCACACCAGACTTTACACGAGCTGATTCTGAAGAGCTGCCATCAACTACTACTTTTTGGGTTCTATTGGTCAAGAAATTTTGAATCCAATTAAGAGTTGTTCCCCGAATTCCATAGTGGTCGAGTTTGTGTAAGAGGCGTTGATGGGGGACAACGTCAAAGGCCTTACTAAAATCTAAGACAACAACATCTGTTTGTGTCTTGCCTTCAATATTTTGAATAAATTCATCAGTTGTAATCAAAAGCTGGCTTTCGCATGAGTGTTTTGAGCGAAAGCCATGTTGTACAGGTGTTAAAATTTTGTTTTCCGAAAAATGGGACATAATTTGTTTACAAATGATGTGTTCGAGTAATTTGGCACAAACACATGTGAGGGATATCGGCCTGTAGTTTGCCGGAGAGCGCCGATCCCCTTTTTTGAAGACTGGGGCAACATTAGCCTCTACCCAGTCATCTGGTAATTTGCCCGTCTGTAGAGATTGATCAAAAATAATTTTAAGAAAGGGAGATATTTCGTTGGCAGCATTCTTCAGAATCAGATTCGGGAGCTCGTCTGGTCCGGGTGCCTTCCCGCCGTTTAAACCCTCGAGTAATTTAGTTACACCTTGAACAGTAATTTCAAATTTAGGCATTTCAGTATTCGGTGGTCCGGGTAGTTTAGGTATATTTGTGGTGTCTTCCGAGGTAAAAACTGAGCAAAATTGGTTGTTTAATATTTCGGCCTTACGTCTGCTATCTGAATGCAGCTGGCCGTTTTCCTTCAAAGGAGAGACACCATTTCCATCCTGACGTTTTGATTTGATATAACGCCAGAATGGTTTTGAATTTTTTCGTTCTAAAGATTCAGAAAGTTTGTTTTTCAAAAAAGACCACCTGGCAGACCTGATGGCACGCTGGGTCTGCCGTTTACATAATTTGTACTTTGCCCAAAGGTCAGCTTTATTCGTACGCTTGGCTTTATTATATAGAGATGCTTTTTTCCGAATAGATGCGAGAAGTGATTTGGATAGCCAAGGTAGATTTTCCCGAGGGGAAGGCATTTTGGTCGGTATAAATTTGTCCAGGCATTGATTTAGGATGGATTTTAGTTTCAACCAATTTTCATTGACAGATCGGCTGGGACTTTTTTTTGAAAAGGAGGTCCAGCAGCTCCTAATTTGTTGCCTGATAGCTTCCCAATTAGCATTTTTGAACTGACGCACTGGGCGGGGTTTTGTAGGGCGGGTCAATATCCAGTTCGGTCACCACAGCACAGTGATCCGAGATTCCAGGTACACTATGAGAAGATTTAATTAAACCAGGTTTATTTGTGATCAGGAGGTCCAAAATATTTTCTTCTCTAGTAGGTTCTTTGTGAATTTGGGCCAGGGCATGTGTATCTAGGCTTGACAGAAGCAGCTCGCATTGGGATTTGTTTGCCGCTTTAGGATTTACTACACCATTGTCCCAGTCAATTCCAGGTAGGTTGAAATCACCTCCCAGGACAATGGTCTGATTTGAATTTTTTGGCATCAGGTCTAAAGATTTCACAAGTTCTTCTGAAGTACTAATTTTGGAGTCAGGAGGTCTATAAAAACAACCGAGGGTTAATGATTTTGATGCCGATATCTGAACTTTAGCCCATAAAATTTCGCAGTTAGTTTGTAAATCAGGGAGGAGGGTCATGTCATAATGTTTTTTGACAGCAATAAAGACTCCTCCTCCACGGGCTTTTAAATTTCTATCTCTACGTAAAACTTGGTATTCAGGAGGAACAGGGACAGGCGACTGAAAAGGTGTAGGCTACCCTTCTTTATAGACAAACTGATAGAGAGATGACATCTATAACTCGCCGTCAAATTAACCAGGATCGCATGATTTTCGGCGATTTCTCCGTCAATTCTGAACCGAAATTTTGCAGAGGCCATTTTCTATTCAAATCCTAACAGCGGTAAAAAATAGTTTAATGGGTTTATAGAGGGACGTCGTAATTTCAATTTAGTACATGTCAAATGGTCTAACTTTTGTCTAAATATGATATAATTCTACGAGTTTTGTTGGAATATGATTGTTACAAAATTTCATGAAACTCGGTTGACGATTGACCGAGAAATCATCGAAAAACATGCGATCCTGGTTGATCACTTTTAATGTGACTTTGGGTAGACCTATATGACATCCTAAAGGGACTCAATCAGGCTAAAATCATAAAAAATCGGTGATTTTATTTTGGCTTCTTAATATGACCATAATGATGTAAACATGTCCATAGACTAGAACTGCAACAGTTTTTTAATTGTTGTGCTGCGCACTTAACAGTTAGGCTAGAGACAAAATTCCCGTATTTCTTATTTTTAACATGGTTGTCAATAATTAAAAATCAGGAATTTCGTCTTTACATCCAGCCTAACTGGTGAATGCGCAGAGCAAAAATTAAAAACCTTTTGCAGTTCTAGTCTATGGCCATGTTTACGTGGTCATATTAAGAAGCCAAAATAAAATTAGTTACCTTGAACACATATTTCAAGTGATTTTCACCAGCTTGGTGGGGAAGTTGGGGATCGCGTCAGCGAGACACAACTTCAAGCTGATATAAATCACTTGACATATTTGTTAAACTTGACACTCAACTATAACATTCTTCTTCAAAATATTATGTATTAATTAAACACATAGGCCTATTTCTCATCCAAGAATCGATATGTGATGTTCAAAGAGAATGCATTAATAAACAAGAACCCTGCGGTTCTGACCATTATTGAGGGTTATTTGAAGTTCATTTTCAAGCAATGTGCTATGTAAAACTGTGATCAGAACAAATATTTTCCACCAATAACTAGGCTACATTAGAGTGCAAAAACTTGCTTAAAAATAATTAGATGCACAAGTGCAAGATGTTAGTTCACATGGTAGCAGTATATTAAAATGCCGTACAAGCACTCCCAACCGGATGGATATCTCGAAAACCCCCTCGACCCCCACGACCCTCGAATTTAATTTTTTTATTGTTTTTTTTATAGTCTATTTATAAAATTCGGGAAACAATATCAGGTCAATGTTGGCTCACCGTCTGTGACGCTGGCCTAACATTGGCTGAACGCCTCATGTATATTCTGGGGAGAGGGACGATACGCAATATATATGCGGGCACTTGATTTGGCGTATAGACTGCCATCTGAGTATCAACACTGTCTTACACTAACGCTAGCCCAACATTGTTCCAGTCCAATGATAGCTAAGCACAGCAAGAACGAAACATTGAACCAATATTGTTTTAACGCTGGCCCACCGCTTGCGATGCCGGTGCCAATGCGTGTGACTGAATGAAACCGTGTGTTAGGCCGGTGATATGACTGGCAATGTTTTTTTACCACCAAAAAAAAGAGGCATTCGATCCCATGCTTGGGTTAAAGTTAGGCAAGCGTCGTAAACAGTGACCCAACATTAAAATGTGTTTGGCCAGCTATAGGCCCACGTGTATTCATAAAGTTTTATGATGTATTATCACGCCAATCCATGACCACCCAGCAAACAAGATACTTTAAGCCAACGTCGGGTGAATGCTGGACCAGCGTAGGAGACGCTCAGCCAACATCATTTGGTAGCCAGGTTAGCATCACAGTAGGCCTATATAAGTTTCCCGAATGGTATTATTATACAAAAGTTATAATTATATAAACAAACAAAAACATTTTAAAAATTAGGTCGAGGGGCGAGGGGGTTGAGGGGGTCGAGGGGGTTTTCGGGATACCCCAACCGGATGTAGTGATTTGTTTTAAAATTGTGTAATGAATATTATAACACTAATTCATATGATGTTTCTTTAAAGCGCTAAACACCACTCTGATCGTTATCAACCCTTTAACCCGGTGCCGCAGATATTCGGGTTTTCCTTTTTTTTAAGCACATTATGTACCACCTTTTAAACATGTTAAAGATAAAATGTGACATAATCAGCAATATTTGAAAACAGTTGACCTCCATTTTGTCAAATCTGAATAATTTTCACTCACTTGAACTTGTGGATCGAGTCAGCGAGACACAAGTTCAAGTGGGTGAAAATTTAGATTGAATAATTTGGCGGTTAAAGGGCTAGGCTTTCACGATGCATTAAAGTATTATGTTACTTCCCTGAAAACAGACTCAATTTTCACACAGCTAAGGGCTTTAGACTGAAGATTTCCATGTTTTGGCTTACCAATTCATTGCAATTTTTTCTTTAATTTTCGAACCTCTTCCAGTCATCATCATCCACTACAAGTCGAGACTTGCGACAGCAATTCGCGGCTTGTAGTGGATGAAGATGACATTGGTAAATACAGACTTAAAAGGGTAATTTGTTTTATAAGCCGATCGAACCGCTGTTAATGGAAGTGTTTGGTCTCAAATTAAACAACTATGGCTCATTTTCACCCACTTAAAGTTGTGGATCGCTGTAGCCAGACACAACTTTAAGTGGGTGAAAATTCACATTAATTAATTTAGCGCTTCAATGTTAACAGCTAAAATACATCACAAAATCTACATTTTAAATTTTTAAATTTCAGACATTTGTGGTATTTGGTGCCGCTTTTCACAGCACATAATAAATGAAATTTCATCACGTCGTTGTGATCTCACTCTATCGCGTTTTTGCCCGCCGCCATGGTGTTCTCTCGTCTTTTCTCTCTCCTGCGCACTATACAGTCTGTACCAGATTGCCTTCACGTCCTTTTTTTTATCTCTATCGCGTTTTTGCCCCGCCGCCATATTGTTTTCTCGTATTATCGCTCTCCCAGGGTTAACACTACCGGCACGTCAGAGTCTGTTGATTTCAGTCGGCAAGAGCGGCGGCGTGAGGAACGGTAAACCCACTCAACCATTCACATTAACCCTTTGAGGCCTGAATTTACCATTGTCATCTTCATCCACTACAAGCCGCGAATTGCTGTCGCAATTCTCGACTTGTAGTAGATGAAGATAATTTGATGTGGTTTTAAAAATTGAAGAAAATTGCTATATATTGGTAAGGCAGTTTCATGGAAATTTTCGTTCTAAAACTCCTAGTTGTAGGAAAATTAAGTGTGTTTTCAGGGATGTAAAATGATGCTTTAATGCATCGTGAGGGCTTAGGGTGTAAATAAACCCTTACAGCGCTAAGCGCGATGATATATAGTCGGTTTTTATCTGTTTTATTAGGAATGAAATGGTTGTTTGAACAACCAGATTTGAATATGTTTGGTCTCAAATTAAAACAAATATGAGTAACTTTTACCCACTTGAAGTTGTGGGTCGCATGAGCGAGACACAACTTCAAGTGGGTGATTTTTTCAGTGTAGCGTTTTAAGCACTGGGGGACAGAAGCGTGGATACAGACACATTTGCTAGGGTACATAGCAATGCTCGGACTGTACATCCTCTCGGTACAGATGTACAGTCTGAGCATTGCTATGTACCCTTAGGTAGCAAATGTGTCTTTATCCACGCTTCTGTCCCCCAGTGGTTTTAAGGTAAAGTTTGGAGCTGTTAAAATCAATTAATTTTCCAAAACACTGGCTACAAAAATACGAATAAAAACACATCAACACTATAGAGTAGGATTATTTTTTGTCGAGTGTTGTAAAATTAATGTAAATTCTGTGAAACTCAATGACCTCGACTTCCTTTGTTCTCACCGAACTGGCTAATACAATGAAGTATGGGGGAGGGTTTTTATATAACCTTGTTTTCACCGAGTGACGTCACTGCGTTTCACAGAATGAAGTAGGCCTATTGGGGAGGGGGTTTTATATAACCTTGTTTTCACCGAGTGACGTCACTGCGTTTCACAGAGTGAGGTAGGCCTACGGGGGAGGGGGGTTTATATAACCTTGTTTTCACCGAGTGACGGCACTGCGTTTCACAGAATGAAGTAGGCCCACGGGGGAGGGGGTTTTATATAACCTTGTTTTCACCGAGTGACGTCACTGCGTTTCACAGAATACAACCATAACACGAAGATTACAAATGGATCATTTGCATGCCACCAGGTAACGTGGGACGTTGTTCCAATGTTAGGGGTAACATTGAGACTGCATACAAATAAACAAGAAACATTGCCCAGATTTTGGTTTAACCCTTACAGCGCGGGGAGCGACTTTAGTCGTCAGAATCTGACGTCTGTAGACGTCAGATTCTAAAGTCGCTCCCCGCACTGTAACAGTAAAAATCTTTATAATGGCCGTAGACCCATAACATAGGTATTCAAATGAATCAATTAAAACATTTATGATGATTTCAAATTAAAAAAAAACACCTTTGGTTGCGATGTTTTCACAAAATAATTCAGCGCTTTAAGGGTTAAGATGGACCACTGTCTCAGACACAGGTCCGAAATAAAACCAACTTCGGATACATGTCCCCAGCAAATGTTGATTCAATGTTGTCTGGATCGGCATGGTTAATCCACCCCTCTCCTGCTAAGATATCTTTAAATATCACTTAAAGTTATGTCTCGCTACCGCGACCCACAACTTCAAGTGGGTGAAAATGACTAATATTTGTTTGATTCAAGGCCAAACATTTGCAAACCTTGATGTTTAAACACACATTTCACTGCTAATAACAGTGATTTAATCGGATAATAAAACCCCAATGTAGTCACGCTTAAATGGCTAACCCTTCACCTAGGGTCTCATTATCAACCAGAGTAGGCATATAGCATGAGGGAGGGAGGGCATGAACTAATGAATTAGTAATTATTGAATGAATAATATATAATAATCAATGAACGAGTAATGGATTTTTTTATTCCTTGATTCATACACAATCAAATTAGTCAATCCGATTTTAAGCGCACGTATATAATATATTAGAATTATAATTACCACGTCACTATATTATAATGAGTTAAGTATCATTTTAATAAACCGATACGACATTTTAATGCGATATTGGACTACTTTTAGGCTGATATATGTACATGAACAAGGTGAGGGACCGGTTGAAATGACATGGCGTAATTTGACATATCACTTGATAAAGGTCAGAAGTAAACGCAGTGGAGCATACAGCATGAAACGTTGGGCCAACGTGAGATGAACGTGCGCCGGCAATCAGCCAGCGTCTTAAAGCAATGACCGATATGGTCTTGAGAGTAGGCCTACTTATCTATACAAAGAAATAACAGCAGTGCCACACATCATGCTACCAATAGCACAACAAAGGGAATATTCAATTCGTTATATGTTAGTTAATTGACTTGTACATTACGTATTTCTAAACTGTGGAATATTATAATTACGTTGAACTCTATAGCAGCGTGATTTCAATTTATGTGGATGTTGTTCTCCGCTGCATTGTGCACACTCTATGTCGTAATATTCCTACACGTCTAAAAACGCCCGAAATGAAAAGTATGCCCTGTAGCCTTCACGAAATTCATATACACTCACTTGAACAGTTGAACAATTGGAACCGCTGTATATATTCGTCAACATTCGATACAGTTTGATTTAAACGTGTTACAAGGCTATAGCCGACATGAATGAACCGCCGCATCTGTATCCCCTTCAGCGCGGAGTCCGTCTTTATACGTCAGAATTATCTATAGACGCCAGATTCTGACGTATAAGCTGAATAAAATACTATAAATTTAAACTATTTCTAATAGCGCACATTTCCCTTCTCAGAGCTATTTGTAACCTTAACCCTTTAAGCACTAACGACGCCTATAGTCATTTTTTAACTCCTACAGCGCTGAATATTTTTTGGTTAAACCATGGAAACCAAAGGGTTTTTACTATTTGAATTGATCACAAATGTCAGATTCTGACAAAATGAGAAATACGGGAATTTCGTCTCCATATCCAGCCTAACTGGTAAGTGCGCAGTACAAAAATTAAAAAACTTTTGCAGTTCTAGTCTATGGACATGTTTACATCATATAGTAATATTAAGAAGCCAAAATAAAATCACCAATTTTTTTTATGATTCAGACCTGGGCTAGTCCCTTTAAGCCGGCGATGTCAACCCTTACAGCGCGGGGATCGACTTTAGACGTCAGAATCAGACGTATGTAGACGTCAGATTCTGACGTCTATGGTCGATCTCTGCACTGAAGAGTAAAATATTTATAATGGCCGTAGACCCATAACATAGGTATTCAAATGAGTCAGAAAGGGCTGACTAAGACATTTCTGATTATTTAAAATTGAAAAAAATGTGTTTGATCTCTTGGTTTGATATACAAATATTTCAGTATTTCTGGTTTATAGCGGTGTCGTACGCTTTGAGTGATGGTCGACATTAAGATATGAGTTATCATTCTGTTTGTTTAATGAGTGTTAGTTGTTGCAGGCAGGCGATTGAACCGTTTCGAGGGAACCCTCCCCCCCCCCCCCTACCCCTCGTGATTAATCACTCCTGAAACGCTGTCCCATTGTTGCTGTGGTGTTGGTACACCGCCACTTGATCAGCTTGTGGTTGTTGGGCCTATGTGCAAAATGTGGCGCAAAAATCGTATGATTCTATTATGGTGATATTTCGTGATATAGAGACGAAATTCCCGTATTTCTTATTTTGGACATGCATGTCCGAAATAAAAAATACGGGAATTTCGTCTCTATATCTAGCCAAACAGGTAAATAAGCAGCACTAAAAAATTAAAACTTCTGCACTTCTAGTCTATGGACATGCTGACATAGTTTGGTCATATTAAAAAGCCAGAATAAAATCACCGATTTTTTATGATTTTAGCCTGATTGAGTTGTATCTGCCACTTTAACAAGTGAAAGATACAACTTTTTTATACATTAAAATTTTTGTATAAACCATGGAGACTAAATGATTTTTGTTTTTTTTTTCATTTTAAAATAATCATAAATGTCCTAAATATAAATATTTCTGTATAAACCATGCATACAAGTGGGTTTTCTCGATTTGAAATCATCATATATGTCTTAGTTATATATATCCGCTTCATTTGAATACCTATATTATGGGTCTACGACCATTATCATTTTCTCTAATTCTTTCAGTGCGGGGATCGACTTTAGACGTCAGATTCTGACGTCTAAAGTCGATCCCCGCGCTGTAAGGTTTGATATTGGGCCAGCACCAATGTTGGGCCAGAAACCAATATTTGTCATAATGTGTAGTGTTCATTGGAAATGAAAAGAAAGTTCAATAACACATGTCACAGTGACCACAAAGCATTGACATGTGAGTGCTGGGCTGCAGGCCAACCCAACAGTCAGTGAACTTAAAGGTGATCTATCACCCATTATATGGTATGAATAATTATATCCTTATATGGGGTGATTGGCTATCATGCGACCCTCTCAGAGGGTCACATGATAGCTAATCACCCCATATAAGGAAACACTTGTGCCCCATCTTGTGGCAACTTTGATTTATTTGTCACAAATTTATTCATACTATATAAGGGGTGATAGATCACCTTTAATGTGATATAAACAAACAAACAAACACATACTAACAACATTCACCATGTTTGCTTCGTGACTCTTTGAGCCCTACGCTCGATTAAAATCGTTGTCAAACTCTTTATTACCACCTCAAAAAACATTTTTTAAATTCGAAATTTTAACTGTGTATTTTAATGAGTTATGTCAATTTATTCGCTTTCCTTTGAGAGATGAGTTACTTTCACGTGTGAAAGTAAATGAAATGAGGACGTTTGCACGTTTTTACATCAGATATTTTTTCATTCATTTTGAGTTGGAATTACAGCAAATTACCAACACACATGACCCGCTCGGTTATTTTAGCCAATCAGGTAGTTTTCTTCCATCTTTATCGATCCAGTTGAGAATTGGATTCACAAGGGAAGTTGAGTGAAAAATTGACGTACTGTTTTTGGATGGATAAACAGCCAAATGTTTCTTGTTCTCAATTCACCTCAAACATTTTTGTGTGTAAACGACAAGACGGACAGACGCTCTACGCCCTCGGATAAAAGTTTTATATTTTTAAATTAGATGAAGCTCAATAAAAATGAGACGTTGTCTGAATGTTGGTTTAAGGTTGGGTGAACATTTAACCAACATTGACTGAATGTGTCCTTTTCACCGGGAGAAATGTCCCAGCAAACACAAGGCGTTGAACAAATGTTGTTTTAATGTTGGCCCACCGTCTAAGACGCTGGGCCAACATTAAAACAACATTGGCTTAACGTCTTGTGTTTGCTGTTATAGCGGCATAATGGCCCTTCGAAAGGAAAGTATGCACCTGACACCATGTAAAGCAAAGGATTTGAATTTTGAATCTGATGCTCTGAGGCCAGGCACGCCACTTCTGGGTAACGGTGGCTCCCCACAACACTGTATGATTTCGAGTGGACGAGGGGGGGGGGGGGGGTTTGTGATAAAATAAATGTGAAATGTCAAGCCATGACGCAGTACCTGACAATGAATGTAAGTTTAATGGTTTATGATGATGGGCCTGAATCGCATTGGCCGATCACTAATAAAATGAGAAAATCGAATGTTCTGCGTGTGATTTGGAGATTAGAGGAAGTAACAGTACACTATAATAACGCTTTCAAGTCGGCTCAATGTTGTATGCATGATGGGCCGGCATTGCATACATTGGTTCATCACTGATAAAATGTTACAGTCAAATTTTCTGTGTGTGATTTATAAATTAAATGAAATAACAGTACACTATACTAATGTGCCTGGCGAGGTACATGTATGTAACAGCGGTAGAGAAATTGAACCCTTACAGTACGGGGATCGAGTTTAGACGTCCGAATCTGACGTCTGTAGACAATTTATCCCTTTCAATCCTGAGTTTACCATTGTCATCTTCATCCACTACAAGCCGCGAATTGCTGTCGCAATTCTCGACTTGTAGTGGATGAAGATGACTTGATGTAGTTTAAAAATTACAGAAAATTGCCATGTAAACCAGTTTCAAGAAAATTTTCGTTCTAAAACCCTTGGTTGTAGGAAAATTAAGTATATTTTCAGGGATGTAAAATGATGCTTTAATGCATCGTGAGGGCTTGAAGGGTTTTAAGAAGGAAATTATTCCAGAAAAAACTCCGTGCAATCGTTTGTCATACTTTTGAGAGAACCAAAAACCTAAAAAAATACACAGCTGAAAAATCAGATTTGGTCAAAGGCTAAGTGGTCAATTATTGTAAGTTATGTTTTTGGTCGTGTTTGTTTGTTTGTTTGTTCGTTTGTTTATTAGTCGTTTTAAATAATTATCCGATGATATTTCCTCCTCCAAAAAAAGCTATGTGTTTTGTGTTTTTGTCTGTAAGCAATATTTGTCGGCGTTTGAAGAATTGCGTTAGAAATTCCAGTTTCCAATAGCTAACAATAGAAGCAAGCAAGTGAGCAGCATAAGGTGACGCGAGGATCAAGTGTTAGTTGTAATAATGATCCTGTTTGCCTGATCTATTACCAGGTTCTTTACATTTATAAAGATTTGGTTACATAAATCACTCTCATTGTGATGTACTGGTAGTGAATATGCGCAGTGAATGAATGAATGAATGAATGAATGAATGAATGAATGAATGAATGAATGAATGAATGAATGAATGAATGAATGAATGAATGAAGGAATAAATGAATGAATGAATGATGAATGAATGAATGAATGAATGAATGAATGAATGAATGAATGAATGAATGAATGAATAAATGAATGAATGAATGAATAAATGAATGAATGAATGAATGAATGAATGAATGAATGAATGAATGAATGAATGAATGAATGAATGAATAAATGAATGAATGAATGAATGTATGAATGAATGAATGAATGAATGAATGAATGATCAATCAATCAATCAATCAATCAATCAATCAATCAATCAATTAATTAATCAATCAATCAATCAATCAATCAATGGTCTACAGCCATTTGTGTGCACTTACAGGCGGAAATTTCTGGCTGGGCGATCACGACAATAGTCGTTTTTAATCTGTTTTATTAGCCTTTGAAATCACTGGTATTGGGAATGAAATGCCTGTTTAAAAATCAAGATTGGTAAATATTTAGTCTCAAATTAAACAAAAGTGAACAATTTTCAACCACTTGAGGTTGTGGTTCGCGGTAGCGAGACACAACCTCAAGTGGTTTAAAATTTAAATATTTAAACTTAGCACAATAAGGGTTAAATAAATGTGAAATATCAAGGCATGACGCAGTACCTGATGGTTATTGCCGGCTCAACGTTGTACCAATGATGGGCCGCCATTACAAACATTGGCCCATCAATGATGACATGTTGCAGCCAGTCTGATTTTCTGTGCGCGTGATTTTTAAATTAAAGGAACTAACACGATAATTATGCATTGTAAATTAACCCCTCCAGTACGGGAATCGACTTCATTCATCAGAATGTCACGTCTAAAGTCGACCCCCGCACTAGAAAAATTTAAATAATCATATTGGCCGTAGGCCTATATAATACATAACACCCCACATTGTATGTCTTTTTACTGTAGCCTAATAGGCACTTCGTAATGCCTTTATTTTAATAAACTGTTACTGTTACTGTATTCAAATGAAGCAGAAAAAGCTAACTAAGACATTTATGATGATTTCAAATTGAAATAAACCCTTTGAAGCAGAAAAAGCTAACTAAGACATTTATAATGATTTCAAATTGAAATAAACCCTTTGGTCTCCATGACTTATACAAAATTAATTCAGCCTTCTAAGAGTTAAAGGCAAATAGCAGTACACGATAAGTATGTTCCTTATAATTTACTTCACTGCTTCACAGTAAACAACATGTGCTGGTATAATGTTAGTTTGCTGTTGGGCGAACGTCCCCGACGCTGGCCCGGCATTGAAGCACCAATATAGAAACAATAAAATAACCGTACTTGGCATCATCACAACATCTCATGTTCATCGAAATGTGTCGCAAAGAAGATACAATAGAGTTTGCTCAACACTGGCCCAATGTTGTAGCTGCTGGCCCAGCTTAGAACTGATGTTGTTTAACGTGTTTAACTGCAGTGTCACATCAACCAGCAAATGCAGCAATAATAACTGTGGAATAATGCTGGCCTGACTCGGGAGACATGAACACTTTATTTAAGCAACATTGGTCCAATGCTGACCGATTGCAGGCTCAATCTCAGGAAAAATAGTTCCATAGCAAACACACAAAACAATTGTATAACATTTGGACAACGTCGGCCCAACGTCTTCGACGTTGGTCCACCATTGTTCAAATGTTATACAAATGTTGTGTGTTTGCTGGGACTGCATTGCATGCATTACCCAGCATTGGACCAATTTTGTCCATAGGCTCAGTACCGACGTCACGACGTTTGACACTGCAATCACCCAATGCTGGTTGAATGTGGTGGCAATAAGACAGACAGTGGCACTGAATTGGGTAAACATCAGCCTAATAGCAGATCCCACTTCAGTCATGTGACGTGCCCCTGACCAATGGGAGACCGGGATATGTTCACCCTTCCACGGGGTGTCTTGTATATATATGGTCTGCGAGGGTAGCATCACCAAGCCGGAACCGGGACCAGACAACTCTACTCTCTGATACTTAGAAATCTGCAACTTCAGGATGAAGATCTTCATCGTGGTTTTGGCGTGCATGGTTTGCCATACCATGGCAGGTCAGTCGTGTCATATATTATTAGGCCTCGGAGTTCGGGAACTCTTTTTCTAGTGTTTCATTATTTTGTTAAAAGCTGCGGCCTCACCAAACGCCGCGCCGCTAAACCGTGCTGTTTATCATTGCAGGGGCAACACTGCTAGCAGCGCCGCGCCGCGCTGCGCCGCGAAATGAAAGCTGGGAAAAGTTTATCTTTCACGGCGCCGCTCTCACTGGGATTTTTAGGCGTCGCGCTGCTCTCAGTGGAGCCACGTTTGCTGAATTTCGCGGCGCAACAAAACGCGACGCCCCGCGACGCGGCGTTTGGTCGGGCTGTAGCTTTAAAATAAATTAAATTCAGATTGTAATAGTGGTTTTGTTGTGCCATACCAGTCAGACGTGTCATATATATTATAAGCCTGCAGGCATACGCGGATGTGTGTTGTTCATTCGAATGTCTACTAAACAAGAGCGTGCATAAATTATCATTTTTAAAACACACCTGTGACGTCAGTCTGTTGTTAAATAGTAGGTTCGAATCTACTGATATTTTTTGTTATTGGCAGGATTCGACGTGTCCTGGGGTTTACCCGAAAAACTCTAACGCTACCATTTTATAACTTTAACCCTTCTAGCTCTGAATTAATTTTTTTAAGCCATGGAGGCCGAATGGTTTTTCCAATTTAAAATTAGCATAAATGTCTTAGTTAGCTTTTCATAGCTTTTTTTGAATCATATCTCAAATCGATCCCCAGGCTGTGAGGGCTAAGTCGAAGAACGAATCAATTAGATTTTTGGTTAACATTCTGGATAACATTTGATAAAGCCATAGCACATTTATTATTTCATTTTGTTCTTTGAAAAGGTATTATCAAAATAAGAAAATCCATATTATGAGGGTGAAAATTCAAGAAAGGTCTGATTGGCGGAATATTTGCAAGATAATGCCAGATTCCAAATCTAAAATATAATAGTAAGCTTATTGTTACAAAATCAGTACTTGTTCCCCGAAACCATTACAAATACGCTGTAATAATTGGGCATAATACGACAAAAGAGGCGACCATTGTTGTTTTTATGTTTAATTTGTTTTTCATTCATTATTCTTCGGATTAACCCTTACAGCACGGGAATAGACTTTAGTCGTAAGATTCTGACGTCTGTAGACGTCAGATTCTGACGACTAAAGTCGATCCCAGCACTGTAAGAGTAAAAATATTTCTAATGACCGTAGACCCATATCATAGGTATTCAAATGAATCGGAAAGAGTTAACCAGGACAGTTATGATAATTTTAAATTGGCCTCCAAGGTTTCCATAAAAAAATTCAGCGCTTCAAGGGTTAAGACTAAGATGGTGATGTGTTTTTCTCTGTGGCGGCTTCGAAATTGTGGAATCGTCGTCGCTGTGAAATTAGAACTTCTAAAACAGTTCAATCTTTCTGAAAAAAAATAAAAACTTTTAATTTTAAACAAGCTTTTCCGATCTAGTTCCTTGTGTCCTGGCATGCTCAGTTGGTGACCCGGATTGAAATAACGACTACGATACTGAACGCTCCTTCTGATTTTCGCGCCTTTGAGCTCGGGACACCGAAGTGTTCATTCATTCATTCATTCATTCATTCATTCATTCATTCATTCATTCATTCATTCATTCATTCATTCATTATTCATTCATTCATTCATTCATTCATTCATTCATTTATTCATTCATTCATTCATTCATTCATTCATTCATATATTCATGCATTTATTCATTCATTCATTCATTCATTCATATATTTATTCATTCATTCATTCATTCATTCATTCATTCATCCATTCATTCATTCACTTATTTATTCATTCATTCATTCATTCATTCATTCATTCATTCATTCATTCATTCATTCATTCATTCATTCATAATTTATTCATTCATTCATTCATTCATTCATTCATTCATTCATTCGTTCGTTCGTTCGCTCGTTTATTCATTCATTCATTTATTCATTCATTCATTCATTCGTTCATTCATTCATTTATTCATTCATTCATTCATTCATTCATTTAAAGCTGGAATTTCTACACAATATACGGCTTAAAATGACGGAACAAATTGAATAATTTCAGTATAAATCACAAACAATTATTTTCTTTCAATGGTATTTGATTTGACCTCTACAATGCTGAAACATCTCTATTCATATTCATATTCTGACGTCTATAGACGTCAGATTCTTTATAAATCACTTCCCACTAAACACAAAACATTTGTATAGCATTTATACATTGTCGGCCCAACGTCTTTGACGTTGGTCCAGCATTGTACAAATGTTATACAAATGTTTGGTGATATTTGTATAACTTTATACAACGTCGGCACAACGTCTTCGACGCTAGTCCAACATTGTAGAAATGTTATACAAATGTTTTGTGTTTACTGGATTAACTCACTCATTATGCCCATTAAAAACACTTAACTCACGTTTTCACATTATGCCAGAAAAGGATATCGCTTGATTACGCTCAGAACTGTCGTGAAAGATAGCGGTGACGAAGGCCTCACGTTTTAGTCGTTCCGCTCCTATTCTAAAACTATTACATTGGCTTCCTGTTAAACTCCACATTCATTTTAAAATATGCACAATAAATATCTGAACCGTAAAATCCAACCAGCCTGCATGCCGAAATAATTTTAACATTCCGGAAATTACCTAAATCTCACCTATGTGATCATGCTTTCCCACCCTAGCTCCTCAGTGGTCCGGCTCCCTGTTGACAAACCTCTGGCTTTGACTATGACACCAGATCACGCTGAGGAATTGTGCGCCTCTGAACTCGGTCCGCAGAGGACATAATATTGCGCTATAGGAGTTTGATTGATTGATTGATTGATTGATTGATTGATTGATTAATTGATTGATTGATTGATTGATTGATTGATTGATTGATTGATTGATTGATTGATTGATTGATTGATTGATTGATTGATTGATTGATTGATTGATTGATTGATTGATTGATTGATTGATTGATTGATTGATTGATTGATTGATTGATTGATTGACGTCGATCCCCGCATTAAGAGAGTAAAATATTCATAATTGCCGTAGACACATAACATAGATATTCAAATGCAGCGAAAAGAGCAATATATACTAAGACATTTATGATGATTTCAAATTGAAAAGGTCTCCATGATTTATCTAAGATATTTCAGCGCTTCAAGGGTTAAATGAATAATAAATGTAGACAAGCAATCCTGGCCCGTATTCTCGTACAAGTTACGATATATCGTAGGCTTTGGACTGGTCGAGATGGCCATCTCGACCAATCCGAAGCCTACGATATATCGTAACTTGTACGAGAATACAGGTCCAGCTTTCAAAAGAACAGTATTTACAGTAGACTACAGCTGAAATGAAATGTTCTGTCGCGCCCACAGGTCTGTTCACAGCCTTGATAATGTATCGCATTGTTAAATAATGCCTTCCCATTTAGCTCTGTTATTTTATTTATGTAGAAGTTACATATATTGGAGCAGTATAAGCTGATATAATTTATTTATATTATACTTAGCGAATTGAACATGCAGCTCTGATTAGTATGTTGCATGATCATCCTATTGGATGTCAGATTAAACGTATGGGCTGGACCTGTGATGTTTTATCCTAATAATTTTTTTACACTATGTAGAAATAAAGTGCTCTATAATATAATCTCTATTAAGCAGCAAAATCACGTTTTAGGAGCTGCTAACTAATGGTAATTTGACACTGATATTCTAGCTTGCATGTTAAAAAATGATGTTAGCAATGTGGGGACCTTTATGTGAGGAGCGCGCAGCGCGGGGCCCTGCGCGAAATTAACGTCGATACACTGGTCTCAACTTAACTCGACGAGGCCGCCTTTAACGTGATGGCCTAGTCACATTGAGAAAGGAGAAGCAATGCTGTTACTCTGAAAACCCCACACGGGAACAGCGGGGTTCGAAACCGGGACGCATGCATGACTGGCGAGACAGTCAGGCACTCTAGCCATTGTACACCCCCTTCTCTGTACTATATGTAATTCAATCAGAGATTTACATGCTCTAGTTGTCAACGGCGACCCTCAAACAACCTGTGCTGTCAACGACGACTCGGAAATATATCAACCCTCTGAACACCACAGTAACTTTTATACACCACGAGAATATATTTCAAACAGTTCAGGGATCTAAGGGTTGTAATTTAATTATTGTGGCATTGTTGTCAACACCGTCTCGTAAATATCAACCCTCTCAGTCCCACAGCTGATTTTGTAAATACGCCTCAAAAATATTTTGAAGTCTAAGGCCACTATGGTTTTTCCTGTTTTAGATGAGCGCGCATTAAATTTAGGCAGCGGAGCGCGCGCATTGGATTGTTGCCGATTTACGAAAAAAATTAGGGAGATAAATAACATTCGGAAAAAAAGAGTTCATTTGGGAGATAATAAAAACTTTTTTTTGCTTGTGTTTTTCCGTCGCCCTCAATAACTTTTTATCAAATAGATATAAAAAAAAATTTTGTCGCCCTCAATAAATTTTCTATAAATTTTTCCAATGTTTTTTTATTTCGTCGGCCTCTTTAACTTAAGAAAAAACAGGATCAATGTTTTTTTTCTTAAATGTTTTTTTACCCTTTTTTTTACCCTTTAGATTTTTTGAGATCTAAAACAGAGAAATTAAACCTAGTGGCTTAAGGGTAATGCAGGCGATAATGCCGTACAAAGCTAAATGTCAGCATCTGCTTACTTGACAAGTTAGCAGATACTGCCTTTTGGATTTGCACAGTAGAATATTAGATGATCACCGTGATAGAAAGCAGTGACTGCTGTTTGCCTTGTCTTTAGCTTTAAAAATGATCAATGTTTTTTTTCTTAAATGTTTTTTACCCCCCCCCCCCCCTTTAGATGTCGTGCAAAGCTAACTGTCAGTATCTGCCCACTTTACAAGTTAGCTGATACTGCCTTTTGGATTTGCAGAGTATAATATTAGCTGATCACCATAAAGGTGACATATCACCCCTTATATAGTATGAATAAATTTGTGACAAATAAATCAAAGTTGACACAAGATGGAGAACAAGTGTTTCCCTTTATGGGGTATATGGGGTGATTGGCTATCATGTGACCCTCTGAGAGGGTCACATGATAGCCAATCACCCCAAATAAGGCCATAATTATTCATACCATATAAGGGGTGATAGATCACCGTAATAGCAGTGACTGTTGTTTGCCTCAATGCGAAAACTTTTGTACGAAGGTAAATAGCTAATATGTGGGCGCCTTACACTCTTAATTTACATTCATTATGTTCTAATCTGGCTTGCCGTTAAAAGGCACCTTTGTAATCTTGTCTTGGTGTTCAGAGATCAGACAGCCACCATGACAGGATTTATTTTTAAAAATCCACATACTTGCTTGTAAATAGAAACTTCAGGTACTTGCATGTGTGGGCCTATATTCTCATTGCATACATTTTACTTTTGTGTTATTTTACCCCCCCCCCCTTCCACTTGCTATAGGGTTGTGCCTCAACTTGAGGCGATACTCTGTTAAAATTAGAGTGCCAAAACGCGATATTTTTTATTGTAGTGTATAATACATTGCCTTGTGTTCAGGAGCCCCTGACTACCACTCATAAGGACCCTTCTAAAGTATTAAAGTTGCGGGTCATGGAAGGTAGGCATTACTTGAATTTCAAATGTAATTATAATTATATGGTTTGCAGCTGCTTGCATTGAGAAGTGTGCTGACGAGGAAGACGGTGATTACAGCTGGTGTGGGGTGTGTGAGCAGTACCTCTCATGTGTGAGCGGAAAGGCTGTTCTCAGGGACTGCCCAGCAGGACTGGCGTTTGACAGAGACGAAGGTGAATTCGGGGCATGTGTGAAATATTACCGCGCGGACGGCTGTGCCAGTAAGTACCTTCACAAACGACTAACCCTTCCCACTGGGCACACAACGTTGTTGCGACGTTGAATCAACGTCATTGACGTTGATTCAACGTCGCAACAACGTCGTGTGCCCAGTGGGTTACAGCGCTGAAGTATTTTTGTATAAACCTTTGAGACTAAAGGTATTTTTCATTTTGAATTCAGCATAAATGTCTTAGTTAGCTCTTTTCGGTTCATTTGAATACCTATGGTATGGGTCTACGGCCATTATAATTATTTTTACTCTTACAGTGCGGTGATAGACTTTAGAAGTCATAATTATTATGACGACTAAAGTCGATCCCCGCGCTGTAAGGGTTAACCCTTACAATGCTGAAGTATTTTTGTATAAACCGTTGAGACTAAAGGTAGTTTACATTTGGAATTCAGCATAAATGTCTTAGTTAGCTCTTTTCGGTTCATTTGAATATCTATGTTATGGGTCTACGGCCATTATAAATATTTTCACCCTTTCAGTGCGGGGACCGACTTTATACGTCAGAATCTAACGTCTGCAGACGTCAGAATCTGACGAATCAAGTCGATCCCCGCGCTGTAAAGGTAAGCCCGAGTTGGGCCAACGAGGTCTCGTGTTTGCTGTTATCATTGTTTTACATATACCAGACAGACGGACAGACATTTTATTGGCATAAAGAAAAAGTCATTACTTAATTAAAGGGACATGCCCAGGTCTAAAATCATTTAAAAATCGGTGATTTTATTTTGGCTTCTTAATATGACCATATGATGTAAACATGTCCATAGACTAGAACTGCAAAAGCTTTATTTAATTATTGTGCTGCGCATTTACCAGCTAGGCTAAATATAGAGATGAAATTCCCGTATTTTTTATTTTTGACATGTTGTCAATAATATGAAATCAGGAATTTCGTCTCTACATCTAGCCTAACTGGTGAATGCGCAGCACAAAAATTAAAAAAAATCTCGCAGTTCTGGTCTATGGACATGTTTACATCATATGGTCATATTATTAAGCTAAAATACAATCACAGATTTTTTGATGATTTTAAACCTGGGCATGTCCCTTTAATTGTTATGAAAATTAACGACAATTTACCTGGTATATCATACAGAATTAAAATCATTTTAAATGGCAAGCCATAATAAAACACTGGATATTGCGATAAAATAACAGATAACTGATTGCTAATTGCACAAATTTAAGGGCATTGCCAATATGTGGACAAAGGGTCTATCATTTTGTTCCCCGCACCAATACCATTCTAGTATTTATAATATTACCAGTATAGCCTAAGTCTTTAATGCCAGGTTCAGAGAGTATATGACATTCATGCAGATCCGGGTTCTGTACGGGAGCCATGTATACTGACAAGTTTACTCTTACAGTGCGGGAATCGACTTTAGTCGTCAGAATCTGACGTCTACAGACGTCAGATTCTGATGACTAAAGTCGATCCCTGCGCTGTAAGGTTTAACCCCGATTTGGGCAAACGTCTCATTTTTGCTGATATCCTACCATTATACGTATTTAATACCATGTTCGGATACCATTTAATATCTAATATCATGGTTTTACATATACCATTCTAATCTTTAATATATTACCATTATACGTATTTAATACCATGTTCGGATACCATATACTATCTAATATCATTGTTTTACACATAACTTTTAGTCTTTATTACGTAACCATTATACGTATTTAATACCATGTTCGGATACCATATACTATCTAATATCATTGTTTTACACATAACATTCTAGTCTTTATTATATTACCATTATACGTATTTAATACCATGTTCGGATACCATATACTATCTAATATCATGGTTTTACACATAACATTCTAGTCTTTATTACGTCAACATTATACGTATTTAATACCATGTTCGGATACCATATAGTTACTATCTAATATCATTGTTTTACACATAACATTCTAGTCTTTATAGTATTACCATTATACGTATTTAATACCATGTTCGGATACCATATACTATCTAATATCATTGTTTTACACATAACATTCTAGTCTTTATATTATTACCATTATACGTATTTAATACCATTTTCGGATACCATATACTATCTAATATCACATTTTACACATAACATTATTACCACATATTACCATTATACGTCTTTATTACCAGGTTCAGAGAGTACATGGCATCCCTGTAGAGCGTACGCATACCATAAATATACTCTCTGATATCATTCTGATTACCATTATATTTCTTGCTTTCCAGGTTCAGCCAGTACATGGCATCCATGTAGAGCTCGTCTCTGTGATCACGGCTCGTGCGAATGGGACCCAGACACAGACTCCACGTTCACCTGCGAATGTGAACCTGGCTGGAAAAACCCTCTCTGTGATTGTGAAATAGGTCAGTATAAGGCCATATTACAACGCGGAATTATTTTCCATAAACCATGTAATCCAAAGGATTTTTTTTTATTTTAAATCATCATAAATATCCGAGTTATCTCTTTCTGATTTATTTGAATACCTATGTTATGGGTCTGCGGCCACTAGAAATATCTCAATTTTTTCAATGTGGGGCACTGTAAGGGATATTTCATTGCAGTGGCATACCTGGCTGCCTCCGTGTCTGGCACTTTATTTCCATACAGGGGATGGATGTTGTTTACAAAAATGAAATCTCGCTTTCTCGCTCTCTCTCTCTCTCTCTCTCTCTCTCTCTCTCTCTCGCTCTCTCTCTTTCTCTCTCTCTCTCTCTCTCTCTCTCTCTCCTCTCTCTCCTCTCTCTCTCTCTCTCTCTCTCTCTCTCTCTCTTCATTCCAAACAAACAGTCACTGTATATATGCAATGTTGTCCTATTTGATGTGTTATTCAGAGCCTTGCCCTGATAAAGCCACTGAGTACATACTACATGCCGGTCAACATGCGTTTGACATCTTCCCCGACCATACGGGTTGTGTCAATAAGGCTGATGTGACTAAGGCGTTTTGTAAAGGAGCGTGTATTGAAGATTCTGACAACTACTGCAAGGAGAGGCGATTCAGAGACAGGTCGTTCGTCATAGAGTGCGACGGTGAGTAAACATGGCAACCTTGAATTGACCCTTAGAACACTGATGTCGACTACAATTGACCCTTAGAACACTGATGTTGACTATACAGTAGACATTCTGTGTTTTTGTTAACACCCGTATAACCAGTTGTTAAAAATTAAATATGCTTCCAATCTTGAAACACTCTTATATCAATCTTGATATAATGTTGGGACTTAAATTTCACAAATAACACAAATTTCAGTCACTTGAAGTTGTGGATCGCGGTAGCGAGACACAACTTCAAGTGGATGAAAATTTAAATTTCTTAGCTCAGTGTTCTAAGGGTTAAGGAAAATACCCACGTTAAGACCATTGACGCTTTTAACCTTGAAGCGTTGGCATATTTTTGTCAAAACCATGGAGACCGAAGGTTTTTTCTTCTTATTGAAATCATCATTTAATGTCCTAATTAGCTCTTTTCGCTTTATTTAAATGCCTCCGTTATGCCTATTAGTCTGGTGCGGTATGTTAGAAATATGTCTAAAATTAAAAGTTCTTGCCAAAATAGATTTTATTGTTTTTTTTTGACTTTATTAGGGGTAAAATAAGCCAGAAATATTGGGGTTCAATTTTTCCCGCCCCTCAACCTCGTTTTATGACACATTCAAAATGGCCGCCATCAAAATCACATATTTGGCTAAAACTTGGGCCCTAGCATAGCTAGAGTTACGATTTTGATGACAATACCCATGTTTTTGGGTACGAGGAATCCAACAGTGCCCATAAAAAATGTGGATGTATCTTAGATATTTTAAAATTAACGATAAAACACATTTTTGATACGTTTTCGATCATTTTTTTAATTGATATTGCCGGTAATGTGTCTTTTACAAAACACATTTGATAACTTTGAGAAGTGGGCGGGATGGGTCAATGTTTTTTGAAATGAAATAAAATTAGCACACATTGTGCGCAAATTGTGCATTTCAGCAATGTTTCATATTTGCTAAACAAATGATCAGAATTAATCTTGGTGGGTAATTATGGAGCATCCCATCCATCAAATTATTGGATTTTTAGATCTTGTTTTTCTTAAATCCATAAATGATGCACAATAACAAATAAAAGGGGGACTTTTAATTCATCACAGCCTGTGAGAGATATCAGAGTATAGATTCCAGTCATAATTGGAGGGGACGGGGCCATTACCATAGAGGATCACAGCAAACATTCAATGGCTTGGTACATTTTTTTATGCGAAAGAAACAAGCAACTCACAACCACAAAGATGTTTCGCTAGGTAACAGTAAATCAGTTCCAATCTAAATACAGGAAAAGGGTAACGTGATATTTTTTTCAACTGGACAACATAATCAAAGATAGTCTGTTTACATGAGACGCCTTGTAGCCTGCCACAGATCATTAAATTAAAAAAATTTACAAATGATGTTTCATAATAAGAGAACAGAAAACATAATACATTTTGAACCAACCCAGTCATGTTAACAGATACACTTGAATGTGTTTGCATATTGTATGCTCAGTAGTAGATAAATGTGTTATCCGGTAAAAAAGTGATAATGCCTGCGAGACACAACATCAAGTGGTTGAAAATTTAGATAACCTGCGAGAAGTCTTTCTAGAAAGGCAGAAGTCAAGATTGCTGAAAAAACTGATGAACACTTTTACTAAGTACTATGTATGTACATTGTCATCCAAACCAAGTTGTTCAGAACTGGTTCCCGCTGAGTTGAGTTTTCTGCAGATTGATGCAAGTGACACAATTATCAAACCATGAGAGTAGCTCATGAAGTCAGAAGTTTGTAAGATGTCCCAATAAAAGGCCTAGATCTAGGACCGCTTTATTGGCAGTTCATGGATCACGTGTGAGTGATTACACAAGGGATGCTTCATGACAAAAGAGTAATACAAAAACCACCTCGGGCCTATCATTTGGTGGAATCAGCACTGGGTACTATGGGTAATGATATCTCTCTCTTTGTTACTTCTACTCATGGGAGCATAATCTAGAACGCCTTATCGTGACCAGAGGTCGTGTGTCTAAAACTCTAATAAGTTGAGCTTGTACTAATTTCTCCAGGACAGATGAATTCACTTTCTTTCTGCACAGGTTACACTAACCATGCTAACAGGAGCGTCATTCCTCAACAGGTGTGATTTGAACTAAATAATATTCTGGTCAAATACTGACAAATTCTGAATCTAATACTGATGCATTTACTGAGTAATTGGTGATTTGAAGCATAATTGGATCAAATATGTACTGCAACAGAGTAGTAATTTTTTTTTGTAAAGGCATTCAAGTGTACCTCACACGTAAACAGATTATATCCACATATATTGTTATTTTAAATAGCTTGTAAATTAACGTCAACACACTAATTTCAACTTGAACTCGACGAGGCCGCAACTGTGATCACCTAGTCACATTGAGAGGGATTAGACAAGGATATTTCTCTGAAAGACACCTGCGAGATCAGCACGGTTCAAACCAGGGATGCGTGCATGAATGACGTGGCAGTCCGATATTCTATCGATGCGCTGCCTCTCCCTCTCTAAATGTGTACATCAAAAGCCTTAAGCTACACCTTATGAGAGCCAACCACATGTCAATGGGAGACAAGACCTGCTTTATCAGATGGCCAAACCTCCCACCATTAGAACAAAATGTGTGGGAAGTGAAATATAGCATGTTCATTCCTGTCAGATGTCTTAGTTCACCTGCACCAAGGGCTGTTATTGAGCTCAACAAAAATGGATGCAAATAAGACCATAGTACCAGATATAGGTAAAGGAACCCCTTGGGATAAGCCATTTTCAATGTTGTCAATTTTAAAAATTTAATTTATATGAAGCTATATAGCCTACTGATCTTAGCTAAAAATACGAAAAAGTCAAAAAACAATTTTAAAGCACCGAAAAAGAGCGAAATAGTTGTATTTCCAGGTCGTATATTGCCATGTAAACAAAACAAGTCAGCAATATTAAGCACTTTCCATCACATATTCCCACGTATCAGACGGTAAGATCAGAGCAGTCGCCGCTAATTGGTGTCTCATAGTCAGGACACGGGAGGACACACCTGCAGCACCGATTGTCTACCCAACGCTGGGCCGAAGCCACCAGCATGTGACCCAATGCTGTGAAAACATTCAATCGTCCTTCAAGTATACAAATAGTTTGTTTGGGTTTCTTCTGGTTTCATAGAAATGTTGAATAAAAATATTTGTAAAAATATGGAAATTCTGAAAAAAATAAAAACATGATCCGTGGGATACACTACTTCAGTGCGGAAGTAAAAATGAAAATTGATGTCATCCCAAGGGGCTGCTTTAAAATGCTCAGCCTTGCAGACGACTCCTGTACAAATGCAACAGTGTGGTATATAACAAGCAAACCAGGTAGTGTGGCTTGTGTCATTGTGAACGACAGTCAGCTATTTTGAAATTTAAAAATTGTCAATATGTTAATATATAAATCAAAATCACTAAATTTAAACCTAAACCTTATTGTCTTTTCGATGAACCAAGCCATTGAATGTTTGTTGTAATCTGCCTAAATGTCAGCTGTGGTAATGCCCCAGTCCTCCTCCAAACTATTCCGCAATAACAGAGTTTGTAGGTATACGCGATACAGAGAGACTGTAATCATTGCGCGGCCGGGCATCCTTGTTAGGTTACAGATTTATATATTAATTGGTAATACTCGCTTTGCATCTCATCAGAATATTGCCTTGACGCGGAGATTTAACTGTCAGTATTTAAATTAATTGTTTCATGAAATTGTTGATCTCAGAGTAGCCCCTGCATCTCGGAGAATAAGTCAAATTATGACTGAAATTTAAACGGGGATATCTCTCATGGGCTGTGATGAAATAAAATCCCCTATTATATTTTTTCTTGTGCATCGTTTAAGAATTTTACAGAAACAAATCTGAAAATCCAACAATTTTGCTGATGGGATGGTTCACAATCGCAATGATCATGATGATTGATTCTGATCATTTGTTTGACAACACATGAAACATTGCTGAAACGCACACTTTGCTCACAATTCTGTATTCATTTTGTATTATTTTTTAAATTTCGATCGGACCTTCATCCCTCCTATCTACTTTTCAAAAAAGTGTGTACTTTTTTGCAAACGACACACTAGTTTTATCAATTTTCCTCTGTGACTGTTGCAAAATGTTCATTTGCAAATTAAGGAAATGTACCAAACATCATTATTGAAGCTGCACGGTTTCTACGCTATCACTTGTACGCCTTCTTGGTGGAATATTTAGGGTTCATCAACGAAACATCTACCATTCAGAAACCATCAGCAATGCGCTGTTTATATTATAATACATACTAAATAACGCTTCCAAAATAATTATCTGAAAATTTAAGTTTTTTCATATTTGCGACAAAAAATGACCGAGAACGCATGAAAAATGTGTTTTATATTTAATATCGAAATATCTACAAGACATACACATTTTGTATGGGCACTATTGGATTCCTCATACCCAAAAACATGGGTATAGACATCAAAATCGTGACTCTAGCTTTGCTAGAGGCCAAGTTATGGCCAAATATGTGATTTCGATGGCGGCCATTTTGAATGTGCCATAAAACGAGGTTGAGGGGCGGGAAAAATTGAACCCCAATATTTTTGGCTTATTTGACCCCTAATGAAGCCATAAAAACAATAGAATCAATTTTGGCAACAGCAATGGCCAAAATGACATACCGCACCAGACTATATGGCCATTATAAATATAATTTGCTTCTTGAGTAATTTTCACCCACTTGTGAATCGCAGTAGCTAGACGCAGCTTCAAGTGCGTGAAAATTTACTTTTTTAGTGTAGCACTCTAGGCTTAAAATGCATCACTTAATGTTGAAAATAAATTTAAATGTAATAGGTGGGAAGATATTGAAGTAAGCTGTTTGTCTTCACAAATTACACAGATTTAAATATTTAAAAGAGGAAGTGATATAAGTTATGAGACGTATATCGATATCAGCACATATCGCACCCCAACTGTAGTTTGAACTGCATTGTGTGGCATGTGTGACATGATTGTGTGAGGAAATACAAACGGTGCTCATTTTTCGTGTGATATGGGAAGTTAATGTGTTCGCCTAAAGGCTCACACCTTATTCATTGAGCGAGTGTTGTATTTTGTCATAGCGCACTCAAATGAACACCGTTTGCACATCTCATCGACTTTGGCACATTTTATGAATTCAGATGCTATTAAATTACCCGCGAGGCCCAGTCACACTGACCGCCATTTTGTTTCCACAGCCAGCTGTGTGAAAACGACACTCGCGTTGCCTACCAAAAAACACGGATGCCATAAAATTGAGACGAATATTTCAAGTGCCTACGAAAACTAGGCCATTTTCAACAGGCGTAAACTTTTGATCGTTTTAGAACTATTACATTTAAAAATGGAGCTGTGTCAGAGCCTTGCGATGTCATCAGGGTACTATTAAACGTACAGAATGATTAATTTTCATCAAAGTACTACTATCTTTGGCAACTGTACACCGGCATAATTTTGTTTTACAGATAATTTCCAAGCAAGGGCGCACTACAGTCTGCCTACTAGGTGTAGATGTAAGTATGAACACTGTTTTGCTACATCTTACCCCTTGGACTGCTGATCACGACAATTACCGTTTTTATCCATATTTGACATATTTTTTATCAAAAACGTGGAGACCAAAGGGTTTTTCTTCAATTCAAAATCTTCATAAATGTCTGAGTCAGCTTTTTCTGATTCATTTGAATACCTTTGAGTAATTTTCATCCACTGGAAGTTGTGGGTCGCGGTAGCGAGACACAACTTCAAGTGGGTAAAAGTGTAAATTATTTAATTTGACCGATGTTTGCTAGCCCCCTCACTCTTATCTGATTACTATACCGTGTATTATGTGACGTAAGGGGCCACCATTCAGTCTCCAGGGAGAGGGCGAGGTGAGCCACCATTCAATCTCCAGGGAGGGGGTTGAGTTTTTTTTTTAAATAAATAATGTGTCCGCGTGCAATAAATAATTTACGTGTGATAAAATTTGAAATTTTCAGCGCGCCGACGAGCCTGGTTCAAAAAACTTCCCGCGTCAAAAACTCCAGCCCCCCCCCCCTCTGGAGATTGAATGGTGGCCCCCTAATGTAAATGTGACTCATGTAGTACCATCCACTTGAGTACAATCTGTTTGCAAAAACCATTGTATGCGCACAAGCATGATGTCCAGCGTTGAATAATTAAACACTAAAACTACTTTGAGGTAATATTGTTTTAATCTATGTTTCAGGCAAATCCAAGCCAACTGAACGTAAGTTGTATTCTATGTTATACTGGATTTAATTATTTATTTACATTTAAAAAAATATTAATTATAGAAATACACCTAATATACCATTTTATGCACAATTAAAATAAATGATCAAATGAATGTGAACAACGTTGGTGTTGTTACGAATTTGTTAAAAAAAGTAATTTGCATACTTCAATTCATATACATTTTAAACACTGTTTTGTGTTATCACTAATGATACCATTGATTTTCTCCCCCCCCCCCCGTCCCCATTCAGTTGAATGTAAGTTGTAAGTTTAATTTGTGTTATATTGGTATTGAGGTGTTTTAAAAAAATAAAAATAAACGTCCAGCCTTATGAATTTACCTTTTATGTTTCCTTATTTACCCTTTATACTTTATTTACCCCCTTTTCCATGTCTTTTACCCCTTGTAAAGGACATCCCCCCCCCCCCCTGCCGGCTCTATCCGCTATTTACCCTTTATATTTTATTTACCCCCCTCTTCAGCCTGTGCCCTTGTAAATGACATCCCCCTGCCGGCTCTATCCGCTATTTACCCTTTATGTTTTATTTACCCCTCTTTTTCCAGCCTGTGCCCTTGTAAATGACATCCGCCCTGCTGGCTCCATCGTGTACATTGTTGATGGTGTGGAATACATGAACGTAGCTGATGTGGCTCTGCACAAATGCAGGGGAGCTTGCGAGGACGGCTCGGAATGTATTGTGCTCAACAACAGCCATCAAAATGTGACCGTTGGACTACTAAGCTCAGGCGGAGGTAAGGAATTAAACATCTTAGTATTTAACAATTTCAAGCCTCACGATGCATCAAAGCATCATTTCAAATCCCCGAAAATATAATTTTTGAAGGGAAATTTGCATGGAATTGTTTTAATAATAACGGTAACTTTTTTAAATTTGCCACCCACTTCAAGTCATCTTCATTCACTACAAGTCGGGAATGGGTCAACGTCCTGTGTATTGCTATGCTGCTCTTATGTTAATTATCACTCACTCACTCACTCACTCACTCACTCACTCACTCACTCACTCACTCACTCACTCACTCACTCACTCACTCACTCATTCATTCATTCATTCATTCATTCATTTTTTCATTCATTCATTTATTCATTCAATTATTCATTCATTCATTGTTTCAATTATTCATTCATTCATTCATTATTTTATTCATTCATTCATTCATTCATTTATGTATTTATTTATTTATTCATTCATTTATTCAATAATTTATTCATTCATTCATTCATTCATTCTTTTATTTATTAATTATTTAATTAATTAATTAATTAATTAATTAATTCATTCGTTCATTCATTCATTCATTCATCCATTCATTCATTCATTCATTCATTCATTCATTCATCCATTCATTCATTCATTCATTCATTCATTCATTCATTCATTCATTCATTCATTCATTCTCTGCCTTATATTAAAGAGACGTAAAACAATTTCACTCACTAACTCTGCGCATTGTATCATCATCCTGTGTATTACTATGCTGTTCACTTATGTTGTTTTGCTTAAATATATATATTTTTACACTCACTTATGTTGTTTTGTTTGTGTTTTTGCAGACATCCTGAACTGGTGGTACCCCGATCCCACCCACTGTTCGTGCCTTCAGACAGCATAAATTACCGTGTAAGCGCAGCCACCGTGTGTGAACGTGCCGAACGCTGTGTGTGAACGCATAAGCCACTGTTTGTGAATGCATGCGTCGCTATGTGAACACAAAATAGATCTTGTTCATTGGTCGATGTGCGAACGCACAGAACGCCACTCCTGAATGTAAAACGTCATCTGAACGCAAACGTCACCGTATGTGAAAGCATTATCCTAATGTGAACGCATACGCGTTACGGCGTATGTGAACGCATCAGTGGCTGTGTGTGAACGCACAAGGCGCTGTGTGAACGCATCATTCTCTGTGTTCGAGCGCATGTGTCAGGGCTGCTGAGCTGCATGCTTGAGATCTACTGTCCACTATAGAGACAGATCATGCTATACAGACCCTGTAAGCTTAGTCGATTACTACGACACAAAGATACTCAAGTCGCTGATTTTTCGCGTTAATCTTGTGATAAATATATGCTATATCTATATATATATTATGCTTGACTTGATTCATAATGTTTTGTTCTATTATTGTTTACTTGCTTGTTTGCTTTATTAAAATAAAGATCATCACCGTTTACTACCGTTTGATTGTTCAGCGCGGGGACCGTAGTCCGGCAGCTAAGGGTGGTGACCCAAAATTCTCTGATATAGTTTTTTTCTCTGCTGATTAATTTTCTTTGGGGTCTAAATAAAGATATCTAAGGTGGTGTGGAGGTGTCACCTTTGAGCAATTTTAATTATTCAAGATGGCCGCCATGGACCCGAAAAAGCTCAGAAAACGTCTCAGTTATGAAGGACTCGACTATATAAAGGGCAAACACTCGGTTAATATGTCTTGTAATAATGTATGTTTGTCAAATTTTATTCACATGAATCTGTTTTACATCTCCATAGTTTGAAAATACGACAATGAACACCATTTTGGAATCCAAAATGACTGCCGCATGGCTAAAAGTTAAGTTATAATCAAATGAAACAAAATTATATATGGGCAAACGATAACATTTATGCGATGGGATACGTACTGTGGCTACCATGCACCCCCCCCCCCTGAATGTTATGTGTGCTTTGAAATTTCACACAAAATACAAAATGGCCGCCATTTGTTTTTAAAAAAATATGTAATTTTGTGCATTTTACTTAACACTGCATTGAAATAATCGACATGAAGCAAAATTAGAGCTATGTTTTATAAAAAAGAAATAATATTATATGAAAAATATTAAAAATTGATAAAATACAAAATGGCCGCCGTCTGTTTGAAAAAAGTGATCTCGGCCAGTGAAAAAGTGATCACAGCCATTTTAAAAAGTATCTAAACCACTACAAACGGGATCTTGACCACTGAAGAAGTGATTACAACCACAATAAAAGTTATCTCAGCCACTACAAAAGTGATCTTGGCCACTGAAGAAGTGACCACAGCCAATTTAAAAGTTATCTCAGCCACTACAAAGGTGATCGTAGTCACTAACAAATTGGTCTCAGTCACTGATAAAGTTATCTAAGCCAGTTTTTTAGTGGCCAAGATCCTTTTTGTAGTGGTTTGGATACTTTTTAAAGTGGCTGTGATCAGTTCTTCAATGGCTAAGATGACTTGTGTAGTGGCTGAGATCACTTTTAAAGTGATTGTAATAATTCGTCAGTGGTCAAGATCCCTTTTGTAGTGGTTTAGATAACTGGTTGTAATCACTTCTTCATTGGTCAAGATTCCCTTTGTGGTGGTTTAGATCATTTTTAAAGTGGCTGTGGTCACTTCTTCAGTGACCAAGATCACTCTGTAGTGGCTTGGATACCTTTTTTCAGTGGCTGACATCAGCTTGTTAGTGGCCAATATCACATTTTCAGTAGCTGAGATAACTTTTAAGGTCGCTGTGATCACTTTGTGGTGGCTTAGATAACTTTTTTAGTGGCTGACACCAGTTTGTTAGTAGCCAAGATCACCTTTGTGGTGGCTGAGATAACTTTTAAAGTGGCTGTGGTCACTTATTCAATGGTCAACATCACTTTTGTAGTGGTTTAGATAATTTTTCAAGTGGTTGTAATCACTTCTTTAGTGGCCAAGATCCCTTTGTAGTGGCTGAAATAATTTGTAAAGTCGCTGTGATCTCTTCTTCATTGGCCAAGATCACCTTGTGGTGGCTTAGATAACTTTATCAGTGGCTGACACCAGTTTGTTAGTGGCCATGATCACCTTTATAGTGGCTGAGATAACGTTTAATTTGGCTGTGGACACTTCTTCAGTGGTCAAGATCCCTTATGTAGTGGCTTAGATACTTTTCAAAGTGGCTGTGAACAATTCTTCAGTGGCCAAGATCACTTTTGTAGTGGCTCAGACAACTTTTAAAGTGATTGTAACCACTTCTACAGTGGTCAAGATCCCTTTTATAGTGATTTAGATCATTTTTAAAGTGGCTGTGATCACTTCTTCAGTGGCCACGATCATTTTTGTAGTGGCTGAGATAACGTTTAAAGTGATTGTAATCACTTCACCAGTGGTCAAGAGCCCTTCTATAGTGGTTTAGATCATTTGTAAAGTGGCTGTGATTACTTTTTCAATGGTCAACATCACTTTTGTAGTGGTTTAGATAATGTTTAAAGTGGTTGTGGTCACTTCTTCAGTGGCCAAGATCACTTTGTGGTGGCTTAGATAACATTGTCAGTGGCTGACACCAGTTTGTTAGTGGCCAAGATCACCTTTATAGTGGCTGAGATAACGTTTAAATTGGCTGTGGTCACTTCGTCAGTGGTCAAGATCCCTTTTGTAGTGGTTTAGATACTTTTTAAAGTGGTTGTGATCACTTCAGTGGCCGAGATCACTTTTGTTGTGGCTGAGATAACTTTTTAAGTGAGTGTAATCACTTCTTCAGTGGTCAAGATTACGTTTGTAATGGTTTAGATCATTTTTAAAGTGGCTGTGATCACTTCTTCAGTGGCCAAGATCACTTTTGTAGTGGCTGAGATAACTTTTAAAGTGGTTGTAATCACTTCTTCAGTGGTCAGGATCACTCTTTTAGTTGCTGAAATAACTTTTAAAGTGGCTGTGATCACTTTTGAAATGTGGCACCAGAGACTGTAAAAGTAATAACAAACATTCATACCATATACAATTTACATAAGCGAGAAGTCCTGCTTGTATTCACTATAAATAAACGTTGGAAATAGTTTATATAGAGGAATAAAATACAAATTTAGTGCTTTGTTGCATACATTTCGTATTTAATAGAAATAAAATATTATATCGTCCACCGGATGACATAAGGTGCCAAGTGGTAAAAACAGGAACTGAGAAATCAGACGTTTTGCAAGGCTATAAAATTTAGACGTTATTCTTGCTAATTTGCTTGTTTGGCATCCAAATGTAAAAAAAACTCTCATGACGATACATCTTAACATCGCAAAGTGTATTTTGAAGGCATTTTCGGGATTAGGATTAGCTTTGTAGGATTCAGATTTAGCACCTTTTTACGTATAATTCTCTAGCGATTGGTTTTTAAAGAAACAAGCTATCTAAGGTTGGCTCCTTCTGTTGAATGAAATAAATCAACACACTGACATAACATGAAGGATCCAACTGTCGTTGGCACCTTTTAAACAATCTTAACTTTTAACACATGGTAGAATAAAAAGGAGCTGAAAGGTATAAGCACCCTTTTAAACCTCGCATAAACAAAGTGTGTTTTCATCTAAAAAGGTGCCAAGTGCATTTGGAACGTCGCATATATCAGATAGTTGGTTATGATGAAAAGTGCCAAATGCATTAAAAAATCGCCTTGGCACCTTCTGTCATCCAGTGGTGCAATAGTTAATGTCCAGAATCTTGCATTCGACAAAAGGTGCCAAAGACACATAATTCGCATTTATAATTATAAAAGAAAACACAGAAAGATCTATGTGGCTATAGATTATAAATCAACCAAATTGACAAATTTAGAAAAAGAGATTGTTGGTAGATTATTATCTCAACCCTATTTTATGGGATAAATCTAAGATCCAGGTTAATATCTTCAAATCTTTTTAAAGGAAACCGAATGAAAAATGTAAATAATCACAAATTAAAATGGTCGGGTCACGGGCAATGGTATTAACCACAAATAAAGGTTCTGTGGTAGAGCTCTCCCAAAACGTGATAGGCCTATGTTGAGAGTTTGACTCATTTGTCGAAGGTCACCTGTCACACCATAAGAGCCGAGTGACATGTGGGAATTAGCTGAAATTTCCAAGTGATCGGCAGACACAATATTTTCTTTATTACAGATAGACTTTCAACACATCGGCCGAGAGTTCCGATGATAACAATATACATATCACTAAAGTTGTTAATTATAATCCTCCTGCTGCGCATAAATAATGTAGTCTGCCAATCGAGAAACTGCCAACTTGAATCAATATAACCTATTCTGCTCTTTTTAAAATAAATTATGCAGTAAATGGTAAACTGAGGTACCAAATATGAATCCACCATCGTGTTTAATTATTGATTTATTTTACGCAGAATTGAAATTTATTTTTATACGCGTCTCATATAGAATATAAAAGCTGTTGTTCAGTAGAAAATTGATGTTTGGGAGATTTTTTCAACACTATAAGGACAGCAGAAATAACGAAAATTATTAGCTGTACAATGGGACTGTGGATTAACGCGTATCACATGTTAAATGAAAATGTTAAGCACAGTAAAGTAGATTTAATGGGAAGTAGAGAGAAAAGCCTAGTTCCATATAAAATTCTGACAACTGCGATATAATATGTAAAACAAAAACTTCTCTGAAAATCTTGGTGGAAAAATTGTATCGACTATTTCAACAAGGAAACATTTCATAAACAGGATACAAAATATGACATATTTTATAAATCCTAAAATATGATACATGGTCAACAAGGTTAACATGATAAATAATATAACAATAAAAAAATAGCAACATCTTGATAATATCACCAAACTGACAAATAACATTAATGTAAATGTATAACGAGCATTATAAAACATGACCTGTTACATTCGAAGAGGAGTTGTTTGTCTTTACTTCAGAATATTAGTTTTCACTTCTGCCATACATCACTTTTTTTAATTTAGCGCAAAGAGATAATAAATAAAACTGTTTCATCAGCACTAGATAGTCAATACCAAGTGCTAGTGGAGGGAAGTTAATGAGATGAGGAAATATTAATGGCAGGTGAGGCATTATTTAGGATGATAAATTACCATGTGTGGACTGCTTATTAATAAAACATTAACTGGCTATGTCAAAAAGATCCCATGTTAAACCTACAAGACAATAAATCTAACATATCAACAAATATAGCCAACAAAGAAATAAACTTCCAACTACCTGACCGATCAGTCTAATAATATAAACATAGTCTATCACAAACATAATACTTGTAAAAGTACCCTTATAACAATTCTGCAGCACACAGTTTATTTTTTTTTAAACACCAAATAAAAAGTTAGCAAAATTAATGAAAGAAGAATATTCTGAGTTTGCTTTCTGGATAATAGGTCATATTCAGTCAAATTGAAGTGTGAATTGTGGCAGAAATTCACATCTCAAGGTGAATGAAATGAAAAGAAACAAGAGTGTTGTTGTTCACATCTGATAACTGCATAACAAAAGTATTGAGGCTAATATTAATAGGTTGTGTTAGTAAGATAATAGGGATATAAAAATAGGGGTAATTAAAAAAAAAAATCAGAAAAGCCAAATCTTAGGAATGCAGAAATAATTTTGATCAATAATAATTACAATCTTTTCACACAACATGCACAATCTGTGGTAAAATCAGATAATTGGGCATCTTCATAAATGTATTTATTCATTTCTCATCCTTGCCAAGTATGTAAACTAATTCATTATAGATTCATCTATCAACTCAATCTGCTGTGGTTACAGCTCTTACACACCATTCCTATAGTTTTCAAAGGTTACACTGGGCTTTCTTTTTATTATAATTTTATATGTAGCTTTATCGTGTGCCCCTTAAATGTGTGAAATATTTATTACTTAGTTTCAGGGCATAGTTGTTACAGAGTCCCAACTTGGCTGGTTCATCCAATGTTGATATTTCAATTTACTGTTGAAATATTATTGGTTGAAACTATTTTAATAATACAGTTTAAATACATTAACTGATGATTTTGTCTGGAAAATGTCAATTTGTGACTGTCATAACAAAAATTAGGTGTTTATAATGTCCTTATGAGAGGCTAATTAAATAATAGGCATGCAAAAAATAAGTTGAGCATATCATGTGAAGCTAATTTGTTAGGATCTGTTGAACAAATTAATGATACATAGTAAAAATAACACTTTCAACGAGAACAAAGATTAGCACCTCCTCAGCTAAATGTGAATAAATAGTATGTATTTGACAACTTGTGATACTGTGTTGGTCTCAACAATATTACATAGTGTTCATAACAATTGGACCAAAACACATGATAGATAATTCATGATAGATATCTTACATCTGATTCATGATAGATATCTTACATCTGATTTATGATAGATATCTTACATCTGATTCATGATAGATATCTTACATCTGATTCATGATAGATATCTTACATCTGATTTATGATAGATATCTTACATCTGATTCATGATAGATATCTTACATCTGATTCATGATAGATATCTTACATCTGATTCATGATAGATATCTTACATCTGATTCATGATAGATATCTTACATCTGATTCATGATAGATATCTTACATCTGATTCATGATAGATATCTTACATCTGATTCATGATATATATCTTACATCTGATTCATGATAGATATCTTACAAACTGGTGTATGATGTATCAACTATTTGGCTTAAAATCAACCTTTCAATTTTAAGTACTTGAATTATTTTAATAATGTTGATGATTGTTCCTAAATGTTTTTCTCTAATCGTTACCATTTATTTGTATGAAGTTAAGATGTAAACATAGCTCACTTCAATGTAACTTCATATTTCAATGAAACAAATGTAATTTTGATGTATTAATAATAATATTACGAGGATAAGTTTTGGATGTTTAGCTGTCTAAGTAACTAATCAGTATCTTCACTTTCTTCATCTACATCTGGTTGTGGCAATCTATCGATCACCGACTGGTCACTTGGTAATGATACATAAAATGGCTTGTAAATAGAGGGTATCACACCCGTTTTGCAGAGATGTAGGAGATCCTTTTTCTTTGAAACACTGATTGATATTCTACTTGTATATTTCTTTGATGACTCTCTAACAAGATCAGTTACATCAACTGGCACGTCCCTTCTCTTTGTTCTTGTTGATGTACCACTGGTTTTAATCAGATTAATGTCCTCAAAGTTATCAGCATTATAATCATACTTAACTTCTATTTTTTCTGGTTCTGCTTTTGTGAAACGAACAACTGCAGTTTGAGACCATTTAACAGCATGTCCATTTGTGTTTTTTTTAGTATTGGGTAAACAACTATGAACTTCCTTGAAATTAATAAAGTCAAGGAAATCCAGAGGAATAACTCTGTATGGGTGACTTCTTCGAGAAATTCGAATGACATTATACTAATCGTTTGGTACATGTATCTTTAAAATCTTTTGAACATATTCAATCGCACTATGGATGGAGTCGACCTCCATTTCGGTGTGTCCTGGTGTTAAGTATTTTTGTTCTATAGTGTCTAGATGGCTATGGTGCAGAGCTTGTTGTAAGGCTGTAATTGTATATTGATTTTTGTTCTGTCCGAAACACGAATCACTAAATAGTGTCAGGTGTTTTATATTTTGTGGTAATGATGTCACATAATCATAGAGACATGTGCCGATTTCGCATGCACCTCGCTTACCATTTGTCTCATCCCATATATAGCAAAAGCCCTTCCCTGTGTCCTGTTCATAGATTGTGAAGTTATAAACACATAACTTCCTGGTATAGAATAAGGTGCTAACTCCATGACATGGCGTATGCAATACCTGCTGCAAATCAAAAGTCACAGATCGAGATGCGGAATCTGTCTTGGCTTTCCTTTTGTCATTTTCTTTTTCTTCTCTCGCTCTGTCTTTTTTATCAATGTGAACTTTTTGTTTGCCTTCTTCTTCCTTGGTATTTACCAATCGGTTTTTATAGCGCTCACAAGTAGCACAGAGATCTTATTTAGGCCTGTGGAATGAAAGATTGTAAAAATTGGAGAAAATGTTGTTATATGTTGAGTGAGAAACCACTTTTCTAGCGCTCTCCAGCTGTTTAATTTATAAGCTTCATACATTTTTCGAATGCTCCAAGATATTTTCTCCTCGATTGTTTTCTTACATAATGGACGTCCATTGTAGGAAAACTTTCTATGTGATCTTGCACATCTTGCAGCTCTTCTTGTGATAATTTATGAGCAGGATTATGTTTCCCTCGCAAGTCATCATTAACAAGACCTGTAGAATTTTTTTCCCGAATTGCCCATTCAACTGTTTTTTTCCAATGTTCAGAGTTGACAAGAAGAAATTACGGCAGACAGCAATACGCCCTGCACCTGTTGGGAGATGGTATATTCGAGTCTTCACTCTAGGATTTTTTGCCCCTCTCAATTGACGCTTGGTATCACACTCTTCAACCATGTTTACAATGTATTGTCTTTCTTTCTGATATGATCCAATTTTCCAAAAATCATAGTTGATATCTTTTCTTTGCTCTTTGGTAAAATTTGTCATGCATTTGTTGTGGCACTTACAGGCGACTGGTTGGGGGGGGGGCTTCTACGCCCTATAGCTTTACCTTTAACAGTAATATAAAGTTCACCTTTATTTCGCATCTCTTTGCGGATGTTCGATGGCCACAAATGTGGCTTGCTCCTTCTCCTCCTGGTAAGATTTTTTATTTATGTGGTAGTACATTCATCTTCAGCTTCATAGCCGATTTTTGTATCAAAGATGTCATTTGTAGTGGTATGTGTAACTATTTCAACATGTTCAGATTTAATGTTCATTGAGCATTGTGATGTGATGGGCGCAATGTCTATGGTTTTCAGGTCACCAGCAGGTATCTCAATCTGTGGGGCAGTAATGTCATTTGTAATGGTATGTATACCACCTTCTGACTTAATAATTGAGGTGTTGCTACTTTTGGTACAATGTGGGGTATTGGACACTATTGTTCCCAGGTCACCAGCAGGTATTTCAATTTTTCCTTCATATTCAGTGTCAGTGCAATGTGTCATAATGCTTTCATGGGCTTCTGTGGCTACATGTGCAACAATGTTGTCAGCCATGGTAAATGCAGATAAAATTGATTTTGTTGGTGTCATAGTTGTGGTGCAATCAATGTGTTTTTTTTGGTGTGGTGTAATAGACACAATATCTGTTGATTCTAAGTTACATGTAGGGAGTTCGATGGTCTCGTTATATTCATTGACTTTGTCAACAAAACCTAGCTCACAAGTAGCATTTTCTGTATTAGTTTTTTCAGAGGAATGATCACTATTAATTACGTTAAAGTTGAGTACATCATGCAAGGCATCCTGAATATCAGTATGGTTTGCAGCTGCCATCAAAGGATTGTCATGTAGTACAGGAGTAGGGAAGCTGTGACAGGATGCATCATTATGAAGATCTGAAACATATAAATTATTAAGCAATTACAAAAATGCCGCAGATTGAGATATAGAAATAAATTTTGTAAGTGAATTTTAACAAAAATATTATACTGGACATACCATTTCATGACATGTTTTTACTTTAACCCTATGTCTGCTGAAAACATCCACATATGGATATAATTACACCTGGGGTTCTAGTGGTTACAATTCCAGTCCACATAGCAAATCCTAGCTCAGAGTGAATGTAAATATGAGTTTAGGATAGGTAAATTGTTTAACCACTTTATTATTTTTATTATAATTCTATTACATGTATCACCTGGTATTTCTAGCAATGCATTTGTTGTATTGAAAAGCTACAGAAAAACATGTCAGAGATATGCGTAATAGTCTTATAAATTGAAAATGCATGATTGCGAATTAAGAATTTTAACTTAAGATGTATAGATTATTTTAGTTAATAAAACATGTTATACCATATGTAATCACTGAATATAATTTATGAAAATGCTACTTGCATGGTGATGATGATGGTGTTACTTTTTTGATAACGTCCCAAATATCAGGTATGTCTTTATGAAAATCTTTGTTTGGATCTGTAGGATTAGGAGTGCTAGATGTTATCACATCTTCCAAGCCTTCTTTGTCAGCATGAACTGCAGATGATGGAGGATTACCATTCACTTTACACACAGAGGGAGAAAAAACTTCTGGTGGCAGCTGAGAAGATAGATGGGGAGATTGTAATTAACCCTCATTTTTATCAGATATGAAATAATCATCAGTCTGCTTTCGCAATGTTACCACAGCATTGAAATGTTCTCGCTCTGGAATGCAGATGTATGCTACGTTGTGCGAACAACTTGATCTCTAACTATGCTGGGTCTGATTATCATGACTTTTTTCAGGCTTGTGAACAATGTGAGAGGTACTTGACACAAATTGGCAATCACAAGAGGCAAACAATCCGAAAGGTCACAATCCCAATAACCAGACTTCTTGAGGTTCTTAACATGTGTGGACATTTTTTTTCCTGCTGCACTGGATAAGAATGAGCGATATTCTTCATTGTGTGTATTGAGGTGATCTGCCACAGCTAGTCGTAGCTCGGGAATACTCATGGAAGGCAGAGAAACAGCAGCAAAAAAACAGGCCCCATCTTTAGGAACCTCCTTTCGCTCACACCCGTTTACACTTAAAATTCTATCGACTGACTTTTCATGTTTTTTTTCTAATTTTGTCAGCCTTCTCAGTGCTTTTTCACTTTTTTAAAAAGTTCTCTCTATGTTTTCTTTATCAGATTCAGTTCTTAAATGTTTTTTTTGCTCATGATTTTTCTTTTTTCTTTTCATAGACACATTTTTGGTTTGTTGAGCCAAAGGGACATTGTCGTCAGAAGACGAGTCCTGAAAAGAATAGTGATAAATTTTCAATCATGAAATTAAATCATATAAAAAAATATATAATTCAATTTAATCTACTGGAACTGATACCCATCTACTGATAAAAAGAGTTAATATGTGTTATTAGAGAAAGTAAATTATGATGACATCCAGTTTACATTTTTTTTGTTATAGAAAACTTTAGTAGTGCTACAGGGGGCAAGGGGTGCTTATTGGAGAAGTTTTTTTATGCCTTTTTATGCCTTTTAATCTTATCTGAAAGTCCTTTTAAAGTTTTGTACAGCAAAATGGACATTTTATTATTAGACCACGGTCCACCGTCTCAGGTGATTTACTGGCCCTCATGAAAGTTAACAGGGTTTGGACCAGTGTTAGTGTCAATCTTTGAATTATGACAATCAAACTGAGTGAACATGACAACACAATTTTTTCGACAATTTCCTTTTTTATTCCCACAAATTTTTAATGTGTCTAATTTCTAGGGCCAAGCCCAGACTAGCTCGGCGTAAGACTACAGCCTTCTAACATTAAAAATTCTCAAAACATGTGTTATCCAAAGTCATATTTTATGCGTTTTAAGTACACAAATTTCTTTAATATTTCGGTATATGGCAAATAAACACTTACTCCATAACTTGGAATGAAAAAGTCATTTTTGTTAAAAATCGACTTGGCACCTTATGTCATCCGGTGGACGATATATTTATGTAAAAGCCCTTGATAGTAACTGTCAACTGAGATCAAAGATGTTGGTATATTTTTTTAACTTGGGTTTTCTTTTTTGTGTCGATATATACATTTTTTCAAAGAGACGGCGGCTATTTTGCATTTTGTGTCATTTTCCATATAATATACGTTTTTTTTATATAAAACATAGCTCTAATTCTGCTTGATGTACATTATTTCGATGCAGAGTCGAGTAAAATGCACAAAATTACATATTTGTTTTTAAACAGATGGCGGCCAATCTGTTTTTGTCTTTCACAAAAATTGTGTGAAATTTCAAAGCAAATGTTTTTGTGTCCTGCAGGTATGTAGAAATCACTTGTGATATCTTTATTATACCGGGCGATGCATCATGTTCATCCCGGACCTGATGACCCCTGCCAACCTCACAAAAACAACACAGGTTACAAATAAAACATATTTATTTACATATATACATAATTTGGATTAAAAAACCTTGGCCATTATGCCAACGAGGCTCGCGGCCACGGCGTTCACAACCATACACCAGCCGTCACAGCGGCATTAATTTCGACCACGATGGTCAACGTCCCGTGTCTGTTCCAGATTGTGAATAAACTGCTACATTCATCTCAAGAAACATCTCTACCGACGCATGATTCTCTAAAGCATCTCTGCGACTCTTTTGGCATATTCTTTCAGAACAAAATTTCTAAGATTCGTATAGAGCTGGACAGGCGCGCTGCATTGGCTGCTGACAGTCAGTCATGTCAAGCTGTCAATTCCATAACATCACTTGCTTCGCTCAAACCAGTTCAGCCCAGTGACATTATAAAAATTATTAGAAAATCACCGAACAAGACATGTGGTTTAGACCCTGTGCCCACATGGATAATAAAGAAACTTCCTGGCACAATGGCGCCTATCATCGCTGACATAATCAACCATCGCACTATCAGCTGTCCCTGCTTCCTTAAAGGAGGCCTGGGTGACTCCAATCTTGAAAAAAACCTTCATTGGACCCCGAGAACTTTAAAAATTTCAGGCCTATCTCTAATCTTCCTTTTCTTGCCAAAACACTTGAGAAGGTAGTGTCATCCCAACTACAGGATCATGTGAAGACCTACAGCCTTCATGACAAGTTTCAGTCTGCATACAGACCAGCCCATAGCACCGAAACTGCTATGCTACGTATCACGAACGACCTGTTACTTGCTGCAGATGATGGACAAGTCGGATGTCTTGTACTCTTGGACCTTAGCGCCGCGTTCGATACCATCGATCACCGTATCCTCTTGCAGAAGCTGTCATCACGATTACGTCTATCGAAGTCCGCAGTCCATTGGTTTACATCGTACCTAAAAGACCGGTACCAGAAGGTGGTGATCGGAGATGAAACATCAAGTAATTTCAAACTGCAATACGTTCCGCAAGGGTCTGTTCTTGGACCCTTGCTTTTCACACTGTATACAGCTGATTTAGGTGAAATCATCAAGAAACACGGACTAAGTTATGACATGTATGCAGACGACACACAATTGTACATTTCTTTTTCGCTCACAGATGCGGAAACATTCATGCAGCGGCTGGAAGCTTGCATTCGTGACATAGATATATGGATGGTAAAAAACAGACTAAAGCAAAATGGGGAGAAGACAGAGGTCCTCCACACATACAAGGCTGGATTTTCGTCCAAACATTCTCTGAGACCATTACAAATTGGTAGAATAAACATTCTTCCTGCAGAGAATGTGAAGAGTCTTGGAGTGACACTGGACAGCTGTCTGACCCTTAACAAACATGTCAGTGCCGTTTGCAGTGCTGCTTCTCTGCACATCAGAAACATTGGAAAGATTCGTCATCTTCTGACTCAATCTACCACTGAAAAGTTGGTACATGCCTTTATCACTGCTCGACTGGACTATTGTAACAGCATCCTGTACGGCCTCCCCAAGAGGCTTATTCAGCGTTTACAGCGTATTCAGAACACCGCAGCACGCCTGGTGACACACACCAATCGAGATGATCATATAACACCAGTGCTTAAAGGCCTCCATTGGCTACCAGTGCAAGAGCGAATCATGTTCAAGATACTGCTACTCACGTACAAAACTATCCATGGCAGCGCGCCATCATATTTATCTAAGTTAGTTTCAAGCTACACTCCAAGCAGAAGCCTTCGCTCATCATCAAAAAACCTTCTCTGTCGGCGCAAGACTAAACTCTTACAGTACGGAGGCAGAAGTTTTTACAGTGCAGCACCAAAGCTGTTGAACGAACTCCCGGATTCAGTGCTGAAGTGCGAATCCTTAGATGTCTTCAAAAGCGCCTTGAAGAAGCATCTTTTCTGTAACGCCTACCTTTAATTGTGTAAAGCGCACAGAGCACTGTATGTGCGCTATAGAAGAACTTATTATTATTATTATTTTTCCCCAGGAGGATACGGCGTCCTGCTCGTCCTCTTGATCCGGGTTACATGGACAGCGACGGGCCACTCAGACCTGCAGGACACGAAAACATAAAAGTGATACAGATGTGAACATGCAGCCTGGCATCTGTCTGCGACAAAAGTCTGTTCACAACTGAATCTCGTGACCAGCAGGAAATGAGAAATTGGTGATAGCTCCACCTGGTGACCGAATGGCTGAACGCCACAAAAGTGTTTCGAACACCCACCTGGTGACCAACGGTTTAATTGCGTCTTTAAATTGATAAATGCAAAAATAATCTAATCAATTCCGACCTAATTTAAATTCCTAATAAAAATTCAACTACCTCTTTATATACCCAATACCATGCTACAATGTCGATATTGTTAGATTAAGATGCGCCTCTAAAAAGCTTTAACGTAAAGATGTACATATTTCTGAAGAACATAAGATTATTTTCCGAGAGAAAATTCTCAGATATGTATTTCCTGGAGAATTGCTAAAAAATTTCTGACGAATTTTTGAAGAAACTTGGAAATGAAAAATCTCGTTGACAAACAGTTTGAAAGGGAACATGTGCTGGTGTAATTGCTAATCATGTATCGTTTAATGTAGGAAGAAAATCCGTTGAAGCAGTGCGTTTTAATTTTGTCAATGATTATGGAAGGACTTTCATTAATCAGTTTCGGTATAGTGTAACAAATTGATTTTTTGGCAAATGCGTATTTCACTTTAGGAAGAACAAGGACATGTTTATTCCTCGTATTGTGATAGTGTATGTCACTAGTATAGTGGTGTTTACCGCTTCAAGGGTTGATGTATCACAAAAGATCGAAAAGTGACGTTAACCAGCAGGAATACTAAAAGAACAGGGGCCGTACTCTCTAACAGTAAAGTTACGAATTTTCATCTTCGTAACTTACGAAGTATTCTTACGAAATTTATTCTGGCCGAATTTTCGTATCTTTGTATTCCCAAAAAAGTTACTAGAATTCGTAGCTAATAAATTTCGTACATCAACTTCGTAGAATTGTTGATCTTTCAACTTACCCAGCTGACTGTTTTAAAACGCCCTAATTTATGAACAATGGCCCAGTGTACTCATGTTTTGTTTTATTTTGATCCTCTCGATGGCATCTTTGTAGAATATATCCCTTCCGACATTATATTTATTTCTAATCATGATTTTTCAACGGCCTATTGGTTTGACGGCGTTCTTTGTTTGTTTCTTTGTTTGGTTTTGCTGGCCCATATACATCCTGCCCTGGCCTTCCGACAATATATCAATCGGTTCAAGCCGTAGTGTAGCATATAACTAATAATGTCACGCCATGCCTAAAACGTAAAGAAATGGAAAGGATCCTATATTTTATAAAAGGACCAGCTAATTTACATCCTTGACACAACAATTCTCAGCTTGCTCTATAGTTTATGACTGCTACTTCGTAACTTATGACACCAATTCGACTTCGTAACATTATGGCAATATTTACGAAATTATTTATTTGTAGAAATTTCGAGAACAGGACTTACGATTTTTTTTTAATTTACGAAGTTTAATAAACATTCTACGAAATGTGTTTAATCAATATATAATATTTCGAAGAAGAATGTTATAGTCGAGTGTCAAATTTAACAAATATTTCAAGTGATTTATATTATATTAAATATTTCAAGTTGTGTCTCGCTGCCGCGATCCACAACTTCAAGTGGGTGAAAATCATTTGAAATATTTGTTTAAATTGTCCAATTTGGCTGTCAAGTGGGCTTTCAATGGGAGAAACACCATAAAGTAAAACATTCACGAGTTTCCGTTGAATATTGCTGTTGAATATTTTTATATGTTATTGAACGAAAGCTAAGCACGCGATTATAGTCTTTTTTTATTAGCAGGTTAAAATTTTTGCAAACTTGAAGTTACGGGTCGCGATACCGAGACACAACTGCAAGTGGGTGAAAGTTTTAACAAGGTTAACATCCAGTTTTAATTTCCAAAGTTCTTTCGACTCGATATGAATTGCAAGGCGTGTGAATAAAGCTTAGGCCTATTTCTTTCTAAATATACAAGTGTAATATATTAAATGACTGTTCAGTGTGATCTCTCGAATGTATTTTATTTAAAATATGCCATATTAGGCACGTAAGCGAAAACATTGATTGAAGAGCTGAATGAAGCTTGCGCCGAACGTGAAATAATACCTGCAAGGTGGGCCCCTCTATGGTCTCACCACCCCAAATGCCAGTCCCATTGAAACGCATGTATAATGCCAACATTCTAAGTGCCGAAATCACCACTTTCGTCCCTAACTGCCCCCCTATGTGACACGCCATAATAAAGCCTAAGCTGTCCTTTTTCAAAATCAGCTTCGAAAATGGTATGCTAATGTTCTGCGTTTTGAGCTACACTCCCATGTTGGTAAAAAGGTCCGTTTTGCCCATATCTCCCGAAATATTCTTGCGCCCATTCCCAGAAAAGACACAAATCCTTCTCACCCCATGTGTCCATCCGAAAATCTCACATAACTGTTATACCTCATATCACACAAACAGTGTGTGCTTACAATTCATCCACACAATTACAACATTCCTGTATTTTTCTTAATTCACCAGAAGTGGAAACATCCATTTAAAGCAGTAATTTGGGTGGGGATTCTCTAGTCAGTAGCCACCCCCCTTGGATTTCGGCTCATTTAGGTTGGTGAGACCATATATACAAATTTAATTTTTTTTGTTTTAGTTTTTTCAAACAAGGATGGAACAGCAAGTTGTTCTGATCAATATATTTCTTAAATTTTTCGAATACATCGAATGATGTTGCTTTGAGAGCTCTTTTATTAAGCACTGATATTGTGAAAATCAGCCATTTTTCCGTAATTTTGCACTGCAGGAAACGTGGTTAGATAAAGTTGCAATTGTTACTCTTATTTAATCACAATAGGTAGTCATGGTGACCATTTATTATTTAGAATTATGAAGAAAAATAATATATCAATTGGGATAAATGGTTATTGACATTACAAAGGATTAAACTTCCCTTATTTTTCTATTTATTTGTACCCATACAACAAGTCAAAGTAGCAAAAGAAAGCATGTTATCTACGATTTACCAACCAAAACACGCCCTCCTGGCTTGGCCTATTTTCCAGTTGTCACATCGACCCATCAATTATATGACTTTTATTCAAAATTTTACAGCCTAATTTGTTGCATCGACTATCAGAATACAATTAAACACAGTTTGAATACTTTTTCTTTCTATTCAACAGCAGAAACATCATATTATGTAATCCCAACCCTGCTTCAATGCCCTATACACACATGGTCTCACCACCCCAAATGCCAGTCCCATTGAAACGCATGTATAATGCCAACATTCTAAGGGCCGAAATCACCACTTTCGTCCCTAAATGCCCCCCTATGTGACACACCATAATATAGCCTAATCTGTCCTTTTTCAAAAACAGCTTCGCAATTGGTAAGATAACTTCCTGCGTTTTGAGCTACACTCCCATGTTGGTAAAAAGGTCCGTTTTGCCCAGATCTCCCGAAATATTCTTGCGCCCATTCCCAGAAAAGACACAAATCCTTCTCACCCCATGTGTCCATCCGAAAATCTCACATAACAGTTATACCTCATATCACAGATAGCGAAAATAGTGTGTGCTTACAATTTATCCACATAATTACAACATTCCTGTATTTTTCTTAATTCACCAGAAGTGGAAACATCCATTTAAAACAGTAATTTGGGTAGGGATTCTCTAGTCAGTAGCCACCCCCTTGGATTTCGGCTCATTTAGGGTGGTGAGACCCTATGCGACGACGTTACCCTCTGGCGACTGTAAAAGGAACCACAGAGCGACAATTAGGCTACTGATGGGAGACATCTGGTGAAAGGGTTGTGAATAATGAAAGTGGTTCAACAACAACATCCCAGCAAATAACACACGAGATGTAGAGCCAATGTTTGATCAATGTTTGGCCGCCGTCGTAGATGGTGGGCCAACATTAAGCCAACATCGGGCCAACGCTTCACGCTTTATGGGACGGTACCAGGCATGCGTCGCAGTTATTATTGAAGTACACTCTAAACAAGATAGGTTCTTAAGAAGGATCCCTTCAGTACCATTACCATGCAACCCCAGGAGAACCCTCACAGGGCTCTCCTGGGGTTGCATGGTAATAGTAATAAATGGTTCTTTTAAAGAACCTTTATTGTTTAGAGTGTATAGTATAGGCCCTATAGTCTATATTCATAATTTGCATTCACTATGACCATGTGCATTAAGATTGTCCTCTCGTTATCAGTTCGTCTACACCTCTTCAGTCGCAAGTCCCTGTGTGTAGGGGTGACCTTGAAATATAACAAACTAGTAGTAACATTTGTAATTTCATAATATATTATATTTCTGTGATTAATATCGCTCCCCTTTATCATTAGCGGTAAGCCAAGACTGCATCTTGACACATTTTCTCAAATACAACGCATCATGATCGTATGTATGATTCAAATTATAAGACAATTAAACGTTAGAATATAAATCGAATTTTATCAAGTCATCAAATATGGCCTAGTGAATTCCGAGCAAGGAAATGTGTTTTAATCAAATATAATGTTTTTTTTTAATTGAGCAAAATAGGCCTATTCCCACGACACACTACTTCCAGTATTATTTTAATAATATGGCGATTTAAACTATGTAGTCTAGACCCTAAGTGTAAAAATATTCACATCAACAAGTTAATATTTTATATATATAAGCCCTAATTTATCTATTTTTTTAATGGCGTCCCTATATACACCCATTACACCATTCTTGCATTTTTTACCTATGTTAGGACATGATTTGGAAATGGCCTGTATACAATTTCAAGAAAATCGGTTTATTAACTGATTAACACAGTTGATTTTTTAGTAGGGTCTTCTATGTACATGATGTAGGCACACTTTTTGTGGCATCATTTAATTGCGATGTTAAAATGAGTCACATATTTCCCTCTAACCCAGCAAGGTTACATTAAAACAATGTTGGTTTAACGCTGGCCCAACGTCAATCCACCATTATTTTTGTTGAGACAATAGCATTGATAGAAAATACACATGGAAAAAAAAGGTGCATTGGCAATTATTAGTAACTGTGACGTCACAAATATGGAGAATGACAAGCAGACAAGTGAATGAAATCTAAAATAATAAACAAACTCACTTTCATGACATGAACATTGATTCAAGGACACGTGGCAGAAGTTTAAAAGGGCCTACACGTTTCATGAGTTTATAATAGGGCGTGTTAGTCTCGTTTGACATGGAATCCACTTCCGGGTCCAGCTAGGTCGCCCAACCAAGGAATTTCTGAGCCACGTGGACAAAATTCAGTTTCGCAGTGTTCTGTGGTGCCGTTATTCGAGTTCAATTTTGTCACTATCCTGACAATTGTTATTGTTGCTGACTAGATATAATAGACTATGACACAATTATCTGGATCCCATGCTTTTCGTCGATTTCTCAGTCAATTCTGAACCGATTTCCTAGAAATTTTGCACATGACATTTCCAAGTCATGTCTTAACACCAGTAAAAATTTCGCAAATTTATAGATCTATTCAATATTTCAAAAGTTAGCCCATAAAATTCCAGAATTAGCGTAATGGGTTTATAGAGGAACGTCATATTTTCAATTTGCTACATGTCAAATGGTCTAACTTTTGCAATTTTTACCGATGTTAGGACATGACTAGAAAATGTCCAGTGCAAAATATCCGGGAAATCGGTTCAGAATTGACGGAGAAATCGACGAAAAGCATGCGCTCCAGATAATCGTGTCATAGGCTGTAGTCCCATCAATGAACATGGAATGTGTGAGAGAAGTACCAAGTCTATAGTCTCAGGAGAGTGTTGTTTCATCTTGTAAGACTAATTTGAAGCCGAAGTTTGTAAACTGCCGATACTGCGTCTGGGGACTGTTTTTTCGGTTATCGGGCTCTTGCAGTCTAACCCTCAATGACGGGATATCGGAGATCTGTTAAATATTACACCTCCCAATTTCAATTCCTCACACAATTCTCTTCCGTCCTGATGCAATTTGGTAGGGTTAATTTGCCACCTCTTTGGTCCACGGATTGGAGCAGTCATAATTCCAAGCGAGGTGGACGACTTTCACTGCAACATTTTTGGAAGTTAGACCATTTGTAATATAGAGTCTTGTTTCACTGCAATGGTGTTAAAGAGAGCTGTACTTTTGAAAATGTATTACATGCCAAATGGTCTAACTTCGCTAATACACAAAAAAATCCACCAAATTTTCAGGGATGCTGGGGGAAGATGAAAAAATGATCCGAGAAAAAAATTGTTAAAAAATGTTTCAACAATAATATAGTCCGACAACAGATTGTTGGTCGTATCGGACGGGGCCAATTTGCAAGTTTTTAAATCTTTGGGCTGCGAATTTACCAGTTAGGCTAGGTCTAGAAGATGTAGAGACGGTATTCATGTTTTCTTATTTAGGACAACCATGTCAAAAATTTCGTCTCTATATCTAGCCTAAGTGGTAAAATCGCAGCACAAACATTAAACAAACTTTTGCAGTTCTAGTCTATGGACATGTTTACATCATATGGTCATATTGAGAAGCCAAAACAAATCACTGATTTTTTGATGATTTTAGTCTGGGCGAGTCCCTTCAACTGTAATATGACTCACCGTCAGATTAACTTGTATCGCATGTTTATCGACGATTTCTCAGTCAATTCTCAACAGATTTTCATGATTTTTTTTTCAACAGCGGTGCTAATGCAGCTCCTGTATCAGTGCAGGCACTGCCAGTGCAGTGTCACTACGTCTCAGGGCACTGATGTTGGCCATGGTAGCCGTGAAACAACCGACAATAGAGTATTATACATTATGTGTCACGTGGGATGAATTGAGTTACTCTCATCTATTGTTACTCTGGGGACTATCCGACCCGAGGATAGCAGAAAAGTGTTTTGTAGGGAAAAAACATTGTCTCTGGACATGCATAGGGGTAATCACCTAGACATGCCTAGAACCCCTTATTGGACAAGTGAAGTAAAACACTCGCAACAACCCACCAGACCCTATCACCCCACCCTCACTTCATCATCTGTAAATCATTCATATCATCAATGGAATGCACTGTTTTTATCGTATTACAATGATTATGCTACTTAAATGAGCATTAGTGACGTAAAGCAACAATTTACTACTACTACTAATACTACTACTATTATTACTACTACTACTACTACTACCAGGCTACTACTACACATGTCGACCGATCATAAAGGTTTCTGTCTGTAAGCAAGCAATATCTGCAAATGATTTATGAACATTCTATAAATGTTAACCTTCCATTTGAAACTTCAAATGTGTTGCCATAGCTGTAGTATGCTGTAAAAGTAGACACTAGGGGCCATATTCTCGTACATTGCTAAGATAAGAACAATTATTTTCTTATTTAAGATAAGAAATGGCGTACTAGATTCTGATAAATTTGTAAGCTGTATGTCTCATCATGCTCATATATAGGGAGCCTATATCATATTTTAGCCACATATGTGTCATATAACTATGAGCAATACATTTCTGTCTTTAAGTTCAGCTGAATAAAGTAGACAAAATAATTTTATTTTATCATTAGATCTCTTCAAATAACATTTTTTTTTTTTTTTTAAAGTTTAAACCCAAAGAATTGCTCAATATAGCCAGCAAGCTCGACACGTTGACCTAATGTGTTATAATGTCAGTTTTACTGTCTAAATGGTTAGCCTGTAAAGGAACTGTGTTTTCAAAAATTAATTATATCTAAATAGTAGAAATTATAACCAACTCGAAAATGTAGAGAAAATAATAATGTTATTTATTTCATCCAATCAGGTTCACAGGCTCAAATAATAAGTATATGTAATCAGTTAATAACATATGATAACACTAGCCTATAAATATCAATGAGCCATAAATAATTTATCTGACTGAAAGTCCAAACTGTTCAGAGGCCTGGAGTGTACAGTGCTGGCTATTAGACATTAGTACCAACATGGAATTAGGAACACCTTCTGCATTCGAGTGTATAGCTGAAAGGTATCTGAAAGATAAAATTATCTTGTATGTTTTCATTTTCGGGTTTAATTTCAGACAAAAAATTAAACCTTATTTGTCTTCAAGATTTTTCTCTGCCTGTATGCGGCTTCATCGTTCAATCTTAAATCAATTGTTGCCTGTGACAGTTCTTAATCTGACCTTTTTAGTTTTATATGTCTTCTATTAGGTAAATTCACATGTTGACACTTTTAGCCCTGCCTTTCGATATCAATGTGTTTCTATTACAACCTGAATGATCTCCACTAAGACACTTGAGGATATTATATTTTGCTAATGCTACAATAGTCATGAAACTGTTATCTATAGGTTCATAAATGTTTGTGACTGCTGTCAGCTCCATTGTACACCTGTTGCTTTTGGCTTTTTTATTAGAAGAACAATCAATTAGAAGAACCAAGCCTTCACTCGAAGTTTACTCTGATGATACGCCTCCAGTGAGAGCAGGCCATGTGAAACAGACATTGTTTTTCTTTTGCAATTTTGTGATTTTTCATTTGTTGTAGAGGTTCCATCGCAAATCTTTGTATCCTCAACATTTTTTTTCTTTTTTAGTATTTTAATTCAGCAAACATTATCATCCATCATATTCTGGGGTACTGGGATGTTTGCTAGTAGTGGTACTTTTCGCCTACATCCGGCGACTGTTACTGGGATCTGGCCCGTCTGCTGCATGGTGTAATACATGGTACGGAAACACTAGTCTACAGCAATCATCCAAGGAAAGCTGCAGTCTTCATTTGTCTGGCGATAGTCTCTGGGCGGATTTCTAGCGTCTCACCCTGATTCCTCCGTTCAACAGCGGTGCTAATGCAGAACCATATCGGTTCAGGCACTACCATTGCAGTGTCACTACAGCGCAGGGCTCTGATGTGGACCGTGGTAGCCTTGAAACAACCGACAATAGAGTGTCTGGACATGCAAGGTGGTAAATCCCCTAGACATGCCCAGAACCCCTTATTGGGCGAGTGACGGAAAAAACTCACCACCAGACCCCATCACCCCACCTTCACTTCATCATCTGTAAATAATTCATCTCATAAATGGACTGCACTGTTGCTATCGTATCACAATGATAATGTCACTTAAATGACCATTAGTGCAAAAAGTGATGTAAAGCAACAATTTACTACTACTACTACTACTGATCAGAGTCTTTAATAAACTGAGTTTTTCTCATCAACTTAGTCTTACTAAAATGTCGACCGATCATAAAGTCCTGTCTGTAAGCAAGCAATATCTGCAGATAATTTATGAAAATTCTATAAATTTTAAGCATTAATTTGAAACGTCAAATGTGTTGCCATAGCTATATTGTGTTATCTCATTATGCCGTTGTGTTGCCGCGTGGCAATATGCTGACGAGAAAATAGAAAGACTATCTCTGGGAAAATCTATATACAAATGGTGAATACTTATTTCAGGATAAAAATGTACAAACATGATAAGATCGGTAAACTATATTTGACAGACTCAGATACCAATGGCAATGATACTACTAATATTGCCAGACTAGGCTAGTGAATAGAACGGCAAATTGTCACTTAAACTTAAGTTATAATAAATGTGGAAGCCAGAAATATAATTAAATGTCTAATTTCGTTGTATTGAATAATTGATAAACTAGGTTATTAAGAGTGACTTGCTCGTCTATTGACTAGCCCAGTCAAAACTTATCAACCAGATTATATACATGAAGGCTGAAGTAAGAGAATGATAGACCTAACGACACCAACCGATGTCAACTGACAGGCGAGCGCCCCTTGTAATTTGCAATGGGTCTCTATTTATAGTGGCGAGCCTCGCACGTGTGACAAAAACACCCTCGCAAGCCCCACGTTTACACTAAAACGGAGAGTTGGCCTAACACACTTTAAAATAGAATATATTATTATATTAATGATAAATCGCTGATTATACTAGATAGTCAATTATGATAACATATTTGAGTATTAAATATATATATTTAATAAAGTCACATTAAAAGTGTACAATTGAACCTGAGAACCCAAAAGGTTTGATTACAAATAATATTATTCTCTGTGTAATACCTATTGTATTATGGCGACGACATACCACAGGGGAATCCCTTTGCAGAGCTAAAATAATTAGACGTCATCAAAACATCATGAAAAACACTATAAATATATATTATTAATAGTCGCTAATACGTTAGAAATGTATTATAATATCCTGAAAGCATATAATATTATAACATTACAATCAATACACTGTCCTCATTTAAACACTGTCGCCTTACGCTGAAAATCCTGCCCGAGCGGCAGTTTCATTTAAATGAAACAAGTAATCATTTCATACAGGGGGAGGGTGGTGGAAGGGGTCGGGGAAGGCCACTTGCAGCACACGGCGTAGCAGTGTGTAGGCACACACACTGCTACGGAGTGTACACAATCAAGTGCAGAATCTCTACTTCAATCTGATTGACACTGGTTTAAATTCGGTACTTATTACAACTATAAACATGATAAAGCATCAAATCCCAACAATGCTCATATAAGCCTATATATCATATTTTAACCACATGTGTCATATGACTATGAGCAATACATTTTTGTCAGCTCATCTAAATAAAGAAGACATAGTAATTTTATTCTATCATTAGATCCCTTGAAATAATATTTCCCTTTTTATTAACTAACTTTAGCTTTTCTTTTTTTTACATTCAGAGGTATTTTCTCCCTGTCAATCGCTTTGAAAGCTGCTATTTTGTCAATATATCATGTCTTATTATATAGGCCACTATGGGAACATTTATTAACAAACAACCACAATTTGTTCGGAAAAGTCCTGCTTTCCATAATTTTTCATCAATGCAAATTACCTCTAACAAAAATCCCAGATAAGGTCTCACCCAACAAATTACTTGGAATGTATTCAGTAAAAGTCTGGTTCTGGACTACTATGATTTTTTTAACTTGATTCCGCTAGTTATTTTGTCCAGGAAGGTAATAATTATTCATGAAAAAATACTATTTTTCCTGACAACGTTCGATTTTGTATTTGGAATTCACAAAAAAAAAGAGTTGCAAAGTTGCGTATATATGAGGGACCTTTCCCAGCTCCAGGCGAGTCACTGACAATCGTTCATCTCGAGTTTTTTTAAAAGTAATAACTGATTTTGGCTGTAATCTGGTAATTTAAAAAAAAATGGGTAGTATACTAGTATCATAACACATTTCCAAAGCGACAACGACCAACAAATACGACACGTCTTCGCAGGTTTGTTTACCCTGTGGCGACGACGACTCCAGATCCATTAGCACTGACTGAGTAGTCACAACTTTATAATATTTTCATAAAATTATTATAATTACCTTTTCAAAGAGTGATACTGCAATCTAGCGCGCCGACGTGACAGCATGCTGCAAAGATTGCAAATGTCACTTGAAAATAAATAGCAATCTACCAGATTATCAACTAGAATCAAAGATTCAAGTAAAGGGTGAACTATGACTGATAACCTATATATAAATATAGGTCACCAATAACATTTCACTTTAGTCTACTACAAGACTAGAGAATAAACATGAAAGAAGGCAAATAATCTAGAAATAAGACTGCATGAGACATGGAAATCTATAATTATCACACTAGTCCCCCTTTTAAGACTAATATTTCTTCCACAAAATACCAGGAACAAATGACACATCAGAATACCTTAAATTTAATGTTTTGAAATCGATTAACTCAGCCATGTCGAGTGGACATATTTGACGATGTCCTGTAAGGAAACAATCCGTGTGGCCGATTTTCTTTCATCTCCCCCCACATCTCATCAAAACCTTCCCAAAATGTATGATGAAACCGTGCAGACTCCAAATTTTGGTGTGGAGGGTTTACTGTTCAAAGCACAAGGATGTAGAGGGTCCTGTCAATGTTCTGGAGAATCAGTTTGTAGAAGGACCTGGGGTGCCTTCGGTGAGGAGCAGGGCGGTGTAACCCCCGAATGTGAAGAGCCATGCTCCTCCAGTTCCTCGACTTCTTTATAGTCAGGGATGAATTCTTCTCCTGGCACATCAATCCTTTCTGGAGCAACGGCAATAATTGCCCTGAGACCTGTCTGTTGAAGCGCCATCTACAACATGTTAGGAGGCGTCTGTACTGCGACAGCATGACTTTCCGTTTCTTCTCTCCTCGCACTCCAGATCGGACTTGCTCCTGTTCAGGGGGTGGATGTCCGCCGCTTCGTCTGATGAATGTCCTGTGATGACGTTATATGGCTTTGGGTTGTTGAGAAAGAAGACGTCATCGTTTAGTAGTAGGGTCAGGAAGTCTGCTTTGCGGACCAAACCACCCCACGTGCTTTTGAAGATTAGCGAAGGAAAGGGTTCACAGCCCACACCAGAATGGTACTTGGTGTTCACCCGGCTTCGGCCTTCCTTCTGTCGCGATATTGCCATGATTGTGCAGAAAGCGACTAAACCAATATTCACACAAACTTGGTGTTCAGCCACATGGCTCTTTTTGACAAGCCATACATGGTCGCTCTCTTCTTGTCATACAAGTGATAGCGTCTGCATTGGTATGCCAAGTCTTGTTGTTTCCCTGGCACTTACAAAATATGAAATAACATAGTCTCTACTATTGATAGATCGACATAGAATTGTAATATTGAATAATATTTTTTTTTAACTTGTTTACCTGCCGAAGTGGGAATGTAGCGACATGAATATGGCGTTAACAAGTTATGGTGAACGATATGTACTCAGCTCCTATTGGAGATCTCATACAACACATCACCTTTCTTACTCTTGATGACATAAGAACCACCCCAGCTACAATCTAACTTACTCTTTTTAGTTTTTAGTATAAAAACTAGATCACCTAATTTGTAACTGTTTTCCACTCAATGTGTATTAATGTTTTCTTTTATTTAATAATAGATAATAGTTTAATATACTTATCCCAAACACGCCCTTTGTTTACAAATTTCCTCAATATATTTGCCAATGTTTCATTTAATTTTTGTAACAAAACTCTCTCAGTTTCAGGCAGTGAATGAGTACCAAACCTTTGCTGAAGTATGTCGATGTATTTCACGGGACCGAGGGGGGAGCAAGGTTGTACCACAGTTCAAACCCGACCCCAAAATATTATTACAAAACGTGATGGAAATTCGACTAATAAATTAAGATAATATTCAATAAAAGTTATTATAAAAGCTTCATTTATTCAATTTTCATTCAATATGTTACGTAAATATTTCAGACGTTCTTGTTCCTATTACAACTTTACTCTTTTAGATAAATATGAATAGCAATAATTACAACCAGATAATCTTGATAATTTTGACTCTAAACTTGACTGTAATTATAGTCTGTCCAACGGTAGAGGATAGTCCAAAATGAAAATTAGCTTTTCGGACAAAGTGTCTTATTCATGAAGGCCTGTCCCGGCCTTACATGGTAAAACATAACAACCTAACCCTTTAACCGCCAAATTATTCAATTGGAATTTTCACCCACTTGAAGTTGTGTCTCGCTGACGCGATCCACAACTTCAAGTGAGAGAAAAGTATTCAGATTTGACAAAATGGAGGTCGAAACTTTTCAGATCGTGCTGATTGATGTAACATTATGGCTTTAACATGCTTAAAGGTGTAGTCAACTGTCAAAATACGCGGGATAATGTGGTCCCCAGAATGCAACAGTGGCCCCTGGACATTCCACAATGACATATCACCCCACATCCACAGTTATCAGCCAAGATAATAATACTATATGCGTTTATACCCATCGCCGCATTAAGAGCAAGTTCCCAAGTCATATAAACTCTATATACTTGAGCGACATCTATGAGGAAATGATTCACCATTTCTCTCATCTGGGGTTAGTGTTACGACACAAAAGGTTGTGTTACCATGGGAGACTGGAAACAGTTGACCTCCAGCATATTGACAGTAAGAGCTTTCCCAGCCAACACGGCACACTCACCAAATGTTGGTTTAATTTTGGTCTACTCGTTGGAGTAGTATCTTGTAATCAGTTCAGTCGCTGATATTAATGCTGTCAAAGTGTACTCTATAGGCTAATGTAGGCCTACACTTGACCGACCCACACATGCGCATTTAAAAGCTGTATGAATCTTTAAAAGGCGGTACTGAATGTGATGGTAATTGAGTGAAAAACCCAATATATGCGACACCGGCGGTTAAAGTGCTAATTTTTTTAAATAAAAACCTTAAGAGACCAAAGGGTTTACTTCAATTAAATATCATCATAAACGTCTTAGTTAGCTCTTTCTGATTCATCAGAATACCTATGTTATGGGGTATCTCGAAAACCCCCTCGACCCCCTCAACCCCTTCGACCCACGACTTAATTTTAAAAACGTTTTGGTTTGTTTATAATATAATAATAACTTTTGTATAATAATGACATTCGGGAAACTTATAGGCCCCTACAGGCCTACTGTGATGCTAACCTGGCTATCAATAATGTTTGCTGGCCGTCTTCTACGCTGGTCCAGCATTCACCCGACGTTGGTTTAATGTATCTTGTTTATATTACTGGTTGTCCGCCGATTGGCGCGATGATACATGTAGGCCTACAGCTGAGAAAACACAATTTAATGTTGGTTCACTGTTTACGAGGCTTGCCCAACTTTAACCCAAGCATGCCTCTTGTTTTTTGGTGCGTAAAAAAACACTTGCCACCTTCGCCAGTCATGATCACCGGCTTTATTCAGTCACACGCATTGGCATCCGCATCGCAAGAAAGCGGTGGGCCATCGTTTGGCCAGCATTAAACCAACATTGGTTCAATGCTTCGTCCTGGCTGTGCTTAGATATCACTGGACTGGAACAATGTTGGGCCAGGTAAGTCAGTGGTGGGACTCAGATGGCAGTCTAAAGCCTTATCAAGTTCCCTCATATATTGCATGACATTGTGTCTCTCCCCAAAACATACACGAGGCGTTTAGCCAATGCTAGGCCAGCGTCGCAGACGGTGAGCCAGCATTGACCTGATATTGTTTCCCGAATTAGACCTATATAAAAAAAACAATAAAAAAAATTAAGTCGAGGGTCGTGGGGGTTTTCGAGATATCCTATGTTATGGCATTGGTCTACGGCCATTAGAAATATTTTTACTCTTACTGTGCGGGGATCGACTTTAGTCCTCAGAATCCGACGTGTACAGAAATCAGATTCTGTCGACTGATGTCTATCCCCGCGCTGTAAGGGATAAAATGTCAGTTTTGTTCTGAAAGTGACAATATTACTTACTTTGCATTGAACATACGGGTGACAGTGTTAGTCCTCTTTTCATTCTTTATAAGATTATCTCAGTATTATAACCATGCATATAAAATGTCAGTTTCGGTGTGAAAGTGACAATATTACTTACTTTTCCTTGAATACGTCATCATCAGTACATTATTCACGCTTTCATGTAGACATTTCCCTCTTTAACATATTACAGTCACTTATTGACTGTCGCGATTGAAATTTTTTGACATGGTTGTCCAAAATAAGAAATCAAGAATTTCGATTCAGAGGTGCCGTAACTTTACGCAACACATTGTATTTTGTGCCAAAAGAGCACAGAAAAGCCATGTTTGCAGCCACAAAATATTTGAACACTACAAAAACCGTCAGTACATATTGATGTTTTTCATTAAGGTATACAACATTGAAGTGTTCATGACATCCACTCACTGACACTGGTTGACTACATAACTGTCAGAAGTATGCGTGGCTTAGGCAGCCAGAGTGCCCATACAAACCACGCTAATAACAGTCACCCATCACCCTGTTTAACTGCGCGAATGATACATCTATCTTCTCTGGTCTCCTGTCTCCACCAAATCCTGCAACTATTATAAGTCCAAGAGAGGTAGATACCTCCAATGTAACGTTTCTGAAATTTGACCACTATGTAGGCTAGTGTATATAAGTTCAATAAGGAGAGTAACGTCACTGGTTCTATATGTGTAATGGTTCTATCACTCAGAAAGACAAGGAAGAATGATCAGACAAGAGGAAGCAAGCCGTATTCACAGTTTATTCAGAAGTCAACCAGGAGATTATGCCATGTGAGTGTAATATATAGTCACCAGCAATTCATAACGTTAACCAAAACATGTAATAATCATGAAGAAGATGATTGATTGCCCGGAGGCAAGTAGCGTTACGTCTACCTTCAGCGATGGCGTACTGGGGTGATTGCTAGTAGTAGTAGGCCTACTTTTCGCCCCCATCCTGGGAGGGGCATGTAACGTCCGAGCCCCAACAACGAATCTCATAAATCGGTTTTCTCTTGAAATTATTACTGACGAAGTATGACATGAACTCGTATATACAGTTTATTTACATGGAAATATACAGCCAATGCAATGAAGTACAATCTCTGGGCCACTACAGGTAATTACTTTAATCACTTTTAGGGTTTAATCTACAGGCTCTGTCCGGGTGAATGGACTGGATATAAGGTGGAATTTAGCTCACCCCCTCAGCTGACAGTAGCACTAGATAAGGTGGATCATTTTAAATTGCGATATATCTATCTCATCTAGCTAATAGGCTATATATTCTATAAGACTTACTCACTGGGTGGATACATAAAATGGCCTTAACCAGAAAATATAGATAAAATCACTCACTCATGCTGTCTGAAAAACTGGATACATTGAGAGGATAATTTATGAAAAATAGCTGTATCCGGTCAGTATTGACAAAACTCACTCACACAGTCTGCAAACTGGAAATTGAGTGGATATATAAAATGCCAAACTCTAGATTGATCTTGGTGTAAAGCTCACTCACTCAAGACTGGATACTCAGTCGATAATTTATAAGACCAGGCAAATAACCCTGCATGGGAATCACAACACATGAATGTATTAAATGCTCGGGTACGTTATAACTAATCCGGTTATAGGATTACAAGTACAAACTATATTTTAAGCTAAAGCCCAGCTCAAATAATTCCCAATGTCAATTTGAAGTTGAGGTATTCACTAGTCTACCCGTCTATGAAATAATCAATAGACTACAAGCTTTAAAATACAACTACACACTACTAGACTAGTACTAGACTACTCTCTGGACTAGATTCTAGTCTACTAGACTATAGACTAAGCATATAGCCTGATACTAAGCTACATATCATTCGGTCGTTGAAGTAAAAAACAGTTTAAGTGACATGTTAAAATTTGGACAAGAATTTGGTCTTGTTTAATTTCAGTCAATTTTTTGTAATTTTCCTAGTCATTAAATGCTAATTTTCAATTTGACCACCCCCAATCCTTCCGAAATTGATGTGTACCAGAGAGAAAAATGGCAAAAGTCCTCTGACGTCGCAGAGCGGCTCCTTATATAGGTGAGCCTCACTTCTGCAGGCAAAAACGGCAGAATGAAATGGCAGAATCCCGCCAGCATGCAGAATTCTGCAGTTCTTGCCAAGCGCAAAGATTAAAATTACACATAAAAACGTCAAGTTTATCATTTAAATTATGTATCAATAAATTAGGAATCACTAAATATTTAATAAATATAAGCGATAGACATCAATTATTACACTTACACACCAAAATATAGTTAATAATATGAAACACTGTTGGCAGTATTCTAACAGATTGTGTCCTTGAGTTTAAACTGTGCCTTACATTCGAAAGCTTCGTGCACACAAAATTAGGCGACCTTTACGAAAAACATCAGAGGTCCTGTCTGTGCTGTCAAACAAAAACCAACATTCTAAAATGTACCAACTCAAACCGATAAAAGCCTTATTTGGAAGGTTAAACGATATTTCAAAACACCCAAACCAATTTTATTCACTGCCAACAATGTTTATTATTACGACAGTAAGTGAGTCTAGTAAATGTAATTGAGTTATCAAGTAGTTAGGTATCAAGCAGTGTCTCCCACTCGCCGACCCAAGCCAGACCTCAAGTTCAATGTCGCCGATCCCACAACAAACGTCAAAATACACACTTATAATAGTTTAAAATTCACAATTTCTTCACAGTAGTATAATGGTAAGAATAAAAGTTCAACTTTAAAACAGGCCAAAAATCCAGTGCTGATAACATCGTGGATTGACTGACTCGGTCAGCAGGTCTGTTACTGACAGGTGGAACTCGCACCCACTCAGCCCCCACTGACCACAGTCTGACAAGCACACCATGCTGTCACCACTCGGTAGCAGCCTGTCACCATGACACTGTCACCATGACAGCTAGGCCTGCTCTATCCCCCGACATTACAGTCATCAGGGATCTGTTCCGTCAGTTGCATGCTGTACGGCATGGTACGGAAACACTAGTCTACAGCAATCATCCAAGGGAAGCTGCAGCCTCCTCGTATCTGGCCCTTCCTATTGTTACTCTGAGGACTATCCGACCCAAAGATAGCAGAGCTGCGCGAAATGCCACTGAGTTTCAGTATTAAATTGCAAAGCGAGACCCAAGACTCCGGCCGTCTGGGGGTAGATCCCCAAGACATGCCCAGAACCCCTATCGGGCAAGCGAAGAAATACGCTCTCAATAATCCCCCATGCCCTAACACTCCCACCCACAAATCATCATCTGTACATCATTTATCAACATGAGACATGCCCAGAACCCCTTATTCGGTGAGTGAAAGAAAGCACTCCCAAAAACCCACCATGCCTTATCAACCATCCGCATGTCATCATCTGGGCCCGGGTTCAAGAAGCGGTCTCAGTCTCAGGCTCAAATTTCGGGCTCAAACTGAGAAAATGGTCTCATTGGAGAAAGTGAGACAAACACTGGTTCAAGAAGCGGGCTCGGGCTCAATCTCACTTGAGACCGTTTTTCAATAAGAATGAGACTAAAATTGTTGTGTTTTACTAAAAATCGGATGAATTTCCGTGTTGTAATTCATGTGCCTTGTGACTTTGTCATATCGCATGATTTCGCCCAATAAATGTGATTTAAGCATTTAATCAATTTTTTTTTGTATTTTATATCGTCTAGTCTAGTTACAATAACGCTATAGACTATAAAAAATATAAAAAAACGATGTAAAAAAAATTAAGCCTTACCTGGCGTCATATAATTAAATGTAGGCCTACAAATGAGTGTATACAAGAAAATAATGACACTTGTGGGCTGGATTATCACGTCACTGAGTGAGAGTGAGATGGTCTCGTCCATCTCAAAACCACCTTGACGTGGTTTCAGTGTTTTGGACTCAGTTTGAGACCGTTCTCAAATGAGAACGTTTCTTGAACCTGCAAATGGACTCATACTCTATCTCGGTCTCAGTTTGAGACCACTACCATGGATACTGAGACTGAGACGGCTTCTTGAACCCGGGCCCTGTACATCGTTAATCTAGTCAATGGACTGCATTGTTTTCTTCGTATTACATTATCACCTATATGACCATTAGTGCCGAACAGTGACGTAAAACAATTTACTACTACTACATTACATGAGCTCATAATTATTACAATAAACGAGTAAGTGAGCCATGATGTATTGGTTAGTACTACCTCCTATCAAGCCTATTCCCATTCCACCAATACACGCATTGTAATCGAAGTCATTTAGATGGCCATACTGGCCGAAAAATGACAGTTAAACAACACTCTTGGTTATTTATTTGTTTTACTGTAAATATAGTGTTTGGCGATATACCTTTATTGTCTCTGGTGGTGAATCCCCTAGACATGCCCAGAGCCCACTCTATGTGGCATATGTAGCCTATGTCATTGATTTCATCTACCTATAGCATTGTTATATAATATTGTATAATAAAGGATGTCTAAAATGACCATTTTAGTCTTAAAGTGACAATATTACTTACTTTGCATCGAACACACGGGTGACAGTGTGAGTCCTCTTCCCGTTCCTTATAAGATTGTGTCAGTGTTATAACCATGCAAGGGTTAAGTATGGCTACCTTTAAAGCTCATCTCTAGGGCTGGAGTTTTTGTCTTGGACAAATTAAGATGTCAAATTGTATCACATGGTTATATAGAACAGTTCTTATTTATTTCACGCAGGGTTCCTCTCGAAATTATTAATTTCAAAGATACTCCAGTCCAAACTAAAATAAACTGTATTCATTGTATTCTTTGAGAATTATTGAAAATTATATAACAACTGTAGGTTGGTGTATCCGTCTACCAATCCAGACTAGATTATAATAAATAATAATGAGCTAGTAGGCTTGTGATATGTAATATTATTAAGTGACCAGCGTATTGGCCAGTAAAAGGAATGAGGAACAAAGTGGGAAATATCACAGGTCTTTAAAATGTGAAGGAACATCACTCTTGTGTTTCCTAGAGCCCCAAATGTCTAGTGCTTCTCTCTGTGAAATTCATCAGGGAAAGCCCAAAACCCTTTATCGGGTGAGTGCAGGAAACTCGCTCAATACCCTTAAATGCCCCCACCACCCCAACCTCACGTCATCATCAGTACATCATCCACCCTTTCATCTGTCCATGTACAGATTTCACTCTTTAACATATTACAGTCACTTATTGACTCAGACTGTCGCCATTGAAAATTTACATTAAGCAATAATTTGACTCGAACTAAACACATATAATTTATAGCGTCAAAAAGCTAACCAGCCCTGTTGTCCTAGTTCATATTGTTTAATTGTAACAGTATTCTAATGCGCTATACATAATCTACCAATAAGAATTTATTTATTATATCACTAAATACTAGTAGCCTAATAATATTACCAACATAATAAGCACATTCCATATACTTGAAATATAAAAATAATATAATTTAAACTTCAACGTGTTTATGGTTATAAACTGAGCAATGTATATACACAGCTGGTATGGAATTCCTCTGTAATGTCAACAAGTATTTACATAAATATGGCCTTCACCTTGCATTGGCCAAACAAAAAAAAATCCCCCGGCAAACATTGTTTGCTGAATTACGACGTCTATGCGTTAAATATACAACTTCGACAATGCTATATTGTGTTTGAAATATATTATCTAAAAACAGATTGTGTAAGTAGTTGACTTTATACATGATGGATTATTATTAAGTCAATTTTAGCAATATGAACAACGTCACTGTCAGTTGTGATTTGCGAAACTTTGTGTGCACCCAATCGACAGTGACCACAATTCTAAGTCAACAAATTCACATGACAAATGTTACAGCGTCCAGTCTCTGTACTGACACAACCACATGTACATGTAAACTATTTACATTCACTCAATAGTGACAATAATATAAACATTAAAATATGAAAAACTCTACTATCAGTGCTAGCTCGGTATCTAACTCCACATAAACTGACTAACGTTACAACGTCCAAACTTCAGTGTCCATGATGACACTATCACATGTCCGAGGATGATTGCTAGTAGTAGTACTTTTCGCCCCCATCTTGGGAACGTCACTGGAATCTGTTCCGTCTGTTGCCTGCTGTACTGCATGATAGGGAAGCACTAATTTACAGCAATCATCCAAGGGAAGTTGCAGCCTCCATGTATCTGGACATAATTTTTGGGCAGATTGCCAGCAGGGTACCTTGGTTTCTCCACTGAACAGCGGTGCCGATGCTGTTCCTGTATCAGTGTAGGCACTGGTGTTGGTCGTGGTAGACTTGAAACAAACGGCAATAGTGTTTGACATTATGTCCCCCACGTGGGATGAACCCTCAGCTATTGTAACTGGGTACTATCCGAGCCGAGGATAAGCGGGGCTGTGTTTTGTCAATTTTATGCTTTCTAGGTTTCATTCTGAAAACTAAGTTTCCTGTTTTGTAATAATGCTTGCTACTGTTTTGGAGGCATAATTGTGTTTTTGATATGCAATGAAGTATATTAGTGTATCGTCATTAATTTGATTTACTAGGGTTGAAACTATCAATTTTCAAGTTTGCAGAATTTGCATAACTTGTGTATAAACTATTGATCTAATTTATTTTGTGTATCGCCGCAGGCGCTGTCTCAGGCTTTTAGAATGTATATATTCAATATAAAACTCGCTACATATAGGTGCCAGAGGCACTATCATGTTATCAGTCCTTTTATTCTTATCACTTTTAATGTTCAAGATATGATATTATTTTAGTCTGAATTGTCATTTAAATGGCCATACTGGCCGAAAAATGACGTGAAAAAGATATTTTACTCACTTACCTCAGACTTTAAACTACACCTTGTCATTTGGTTTCTCAACTTAGATTATCATGTGTTTAGTTTACTAGGTACTAGACTCTATTTCAATAGTTATAAGCTATAGACTAGTCTATGCAAAGTCAGATACTAAAACTTTATCGTCCGTTATTAGTGGTGTTAGGTTAGACTAACGTTATCTGTTTTCTAGTGATGTGATCACTGCCTTGAAAATTGTGCTGACATATATTGTAAAGCGTAATTCTAGTAAATGTCGCCCTCTATAAACCGTTAACTTCGTTTTAGAATTTCATTCGGCCAACATGGCAAGTGGTGAACCCATAGACGGTATTCAGCATAAACCTCGCTGGTGTAACTTCTGAAATATACCTACTAAAACTTCGAAAAAATAGAAAATAGTGTGTATCATTTGATAAAAATTGGTTGACAAATGACGGGATAATCAGATAAAATAATTTACCCTAGTTAGTGTTACTATAATGATGACAGCAAATATGATGTAAAAAGAAACCAAATAAATTAAAAAAAACACGTGAAATAAGAGGCTGAAATGAAATTTGTCAAGTTTTCTTGCATTGTAATTGACCTAAAACTGAAATAACTTTATTCCAACACTTGCCTAAAACCTTCTGAACAAAGGATATTCTGAATATAGGTCTGAACAAAGTCATATGACCTTCTGACCATATAATCTTCTGAATATAGGACATTATTAATATGGTGAAACGAAACCGTAAACTACAATGGAAATAAAGGGGAAAACAATCAGTAGGATTTTATGAAATGTATATCTAATTTATTAATAATCAGAATGTAATAAAATAATAATATTAATTTAGATGTGTGCTCTAAAAAATGTTAATTTAGATGTGTGCTATAAAGTGGTGGTAGATGAATGGTCACTAATGCCTAAAGATCTGTTCAATTTGTTACCACTCACACTGAAGTCAGAATTCAAAAGCATATCACATTATACTGAAAACCTTACAAAGCTGACCATGAAAACTTTTTACAGGTCTTCTGTCTTTCTTCATATATTGTTGGTCTTTTCCACTGGTGCCCTCCGCTGCTTCTGATGATCTGCAAACGTGCTAATATGCTTCTTCAAGTGGCCCAGGCAACATGCCTGGTAACCAGGCGAAGAACATTAGTAGTAGGGGACCTGGTCTAGGGGCACGTGGCGTCTGATTACATGCCATACCATCCTTCGCTGGGCTCCAACCTTTCGGATTGCTTTACGTCACTTTGTGGAGCATAATCAGAGGAAAAATCAAACCACCTCTACTTTAATTGTGACTCCAATATCACATCTACCATAACATACAGATGTATGCCTTAAAACTAACGACCTATAATATATGAAACATTATTCCTCCGTATTCAGGTAAATTTACCTCCAACTCAGGTCGCTATTTCTAATCGAATAACTCTTAGAATAGGGTACAACGGCATCACAAAACACTGCGAAACTGAATTTTGTCTATGTGGCTCAGAAATTCCGTGGTTGGGCGACCTGGAGCCGTATTCTCGAAAGAGATAAGAATTGCGTAAGTCTAAGAATTGCGTAAGTAGGCTAAGAAATTGAGTAACTTTTTCTTAAGTGCTATTCTTGAAAAAGTTAAGATAACAAATTGGGTATATTATTGCGTAACTTTACGGCAGCATCAGAGGTGGCGTAACTTCACGCAACACAGTGTATTTTGTGCCAAAACAGCACAGAAAAGCTGTGTTCACAGACAAAAACTACACACATGTGAAACTTACACTTATTTGAAAACTATACAAAAGACAGTAAGTACATATTGATGTTTTTCATTAAGGTATACGACATTGAAGTTTGCATGCGACAGAAGCTGTCAACATAGTCAGGCACAACCATAGGCCTAGAATCTGTACTGACATGAGGTCTCACCACCCCAAATGCAAGTCCCATTGAAATACATGTAAAATGCCTCAATTCCACGGGCCGATTTTACTTCTTTTTGCCCTCCCCCCTATCTAGTGCCGCATATCATAATGAAGCCTGGACTGTGAATTTTCAAAAACAGCTCCGATAAGAGGTTGCTACCCAGACAGATTTTGAGCTAGGCCCCCTAGTGTGCAAATAGGTCACCATGGTTCAAATTACGCTTAAATTCATACCCTCTTTCACAGACCAGGCACACATCCTTTTAACCCACTGTATCCCTGTCAGATTATCACGAAACAGTTATATCTGATATCCGGGATGAAGGATTTTTAAAGATTTTTTTTTATTGCAGCGACGATAGACATCCATTTAATATAGGTTTAAAGCGCCATTTTTTTTATTAACCAGTCGGAATATGTCAATTGAACCAAGAAAACCTGAATAACCTTCTGCATACTCATATAGAAATGTATATGTAGTTGTTAATTTTTTTTTAGCCTGGGGTGAAGCTTCAAGTTGTTCTGAGCAATATATTTTTTGAATTAAGTAGATATTGTAAAAACTGTTGCCCTGGCAACACTTTGAAAAATCATAGATGTACTGAAAATCAGTCCGTTTTTCGTGAATGTCGCTGTGCATACAATATTTAAATAGAATGACTATTCCCACCACTATTTTGTCATAAAAAGTTGTCATGGTTACTTTTTATTTCTAAAAAATGTTGATGAAAGAGGACATATACATAAGGGTGGACTGTTTTTATTATTATGCGCTCTCAAATTCGTTATATTTGATTTTTTATTTGCTTCCATATGACTCTCAAATTACAAATCAAGTATTTCATCCATGAATTATCCTCAAAACACGACCTTCACAGATCTCTTTTAGGCTTAGTTATCCTACCATTTTCTCAATTATACACTTTCTAATCAAAATTGTGGATTTTTTTTATTGCAGCGACGATAGACATCCATTTAATATAGGTTTAAAGCGCCATTTTTTTTATTAACCAGTCGGAATATGTCAAATAAACCAAGAAAACCTGAATAACCTTCTGCATACTCATGGTCTCACCACTCCAAATGCCAGTCCCATTGAAATACATGTAAAATGCCTCAATTCCACGGGCCGATTTTACTTCTTTTTGCCCTCCCCCCTATCTAGTGCCGCATATCATAATAAAGCCTGGACTGTGAATTTTCAAAAACAGCTCCGATAAGAGGTTGCTACCCAGACAGATTTTGAGCTAGGCCCCCTAGTGTGCAAATAGGTCACCATGGTTCAAATTACGCTTAAATTCATACCCTCTTTCACAGACCAGACACACATCCTTTTAACCCACTGTATCCCTGTCAGATTATCACGAAACAGTTATATCTGATATCCGGGATGAAGGAGACATCGTGTACTTATTAAATATTCACAGAAATATAACTTGTTTGTATTTGTTTTGAATTCAACAAAGGTTGAAACAGCCGCATTGAAAATATTTTGTGTGATGATTCCATCATTAGTATACACCTGCCGTGATTTCGGCTTATTTAGGGTGGTGAGACCATGACTGATAGATAAGGCTAGCTTTGTGACGTCATAGTAAGATTGATGATGTTGGCGCTGTTGCCATTGCAGCAAAGTAAAGAAATTTGAATAGCAAAGAATGTTCCAAATTTTTTCGCGAATAGCAACTTACGCAACTTCTTTGCTCGACCACTTCTTATCTTAAATAAGAAAATAATTGTTCTTATCTTACCAATGTACGAGAATACTGCCCCTGAACCCCTTATCGGGTGAGTGAAGAAAAACACTCGCAACAACCCCCCATGCCCTATCACCTCACCCCCGCATCATCTGTATATCATTCATCTCATCATAGAACTATTTAGGGACATCCCTGCAGGTATTATTATTCAGTTCCTACAATAATGTAACCTCTTTTATATGTCAGATTTTTTTACACAGTCAATTTGATTTCATATAGATAAATTGACTTCATAAGTCAATCTATTTGATTATCATCTCATTTTTTACAATGTTTATGCTGTTATAGACATTTTTTATACTATTATTCTGTGTTGTAGTGCAGGCACTGGAACATGCCATCAAACTCGCTACATGTAGGTGACAGGAGCACCATGATAATATCATCAAGTGTTTTAAACTGAAAGTGACGTAAAAAAATATTTTACTTACTTACTTAGGACTGCACTGTTTTTATCGATTACATTGTCGGGCGAGCGAAGGAAAACACTCTCAATAACCCACCATGCCCTATCACCCCGACCCTCACATCATCATCTGTACATCATTCATCCCATCAATTGACTACAACGTTTTCATCGTATTACAATGTCACTTAAAAAACCATTTGTGCCGAAAAGTGACGTAAAGCAATGATTTACTACTACTACCATTAGTTCAGAAAAGTGATGTAAAGCAACAATTTACTACTACTACTTCTACTAGAATATAAATCTCTAAAATTCCACCATATCCTGCATGTTTAAACATGGCATTTCCAATGAACTAACTATCACAATGATCTACATGAACAGGGATTTTTTTTATTGAACCCAATTATACTCATGAAACCCTAACAACTATGGACTATATCCGACATATAAAAACCCATAAACTACCAGCTGTCCCTCCAGAGCTTTATATACTTTCTTTACTCACTATGAGAAACTTCTGTAATTCTTCACTCAGTATTTTTTTTCACTGGATGTGTCATTTTATTCATATTTTTCCTTTCAGCTTATGTGTCGCGGCTTGACTGTCAGGCACTATAACACATAACAGTTTAAAAAAATGTCATTTTTACCCAGCAAAGTATGACTTTTTTCTTGCTTTGAACTAATCTCATGAGAATGTCAACAGTCTTTGTAGAAGTGTCCAATCTGATGACAAACATAGCATTCTGTACTTTTCTTTTTAAATTTTGATGTCATTTGATCCTGTCAAGACATCATTTAATTATCTGCCTAAATGTTATAGACATTCTTCTGTGACGAAATGTTTGCCATTCACTCTTCTGGTTTCTACCTCTCCTGTATCATCAGAATAATATTCATCAGATATCATTTTACTGTTTTTTCTCTTATCAATACTTATTTTACAACACTTGTGTCGTGATATAATATCAATGGCTTGCTGAACTATTTGAGGCTTTTTGTTAAAAATATAATATACCCTAGCTGTGTCTGGAAAACCTCTCACAATATTTAGATTCAAGGTTATTTTATAATTTGATTATTATGAGGTACCAGCAATACATCATCTCCAAACCTCTGGTTCAGAGTATCCACTAGACATTTTATATCACTAAGCAGAGTGAGAGATTTTTGTGTTAAAAATCTCAAACAGTACCAAAATGATTTACATCTCTAATAGGTACTCTGCTTCTTAAAGGTGTGATGAGGAAATCTTCAGAGATCATCTAAGAGAACCTGCACTCTCCACGTATTAGGCTATAATATTTGGGCGTATTGTTATTAGTTTGATCTTTTCTTTACCATCTTTTACTATACAATATAGGATATTGTAATACTAAGAATTTTCACTTAAATGACCATACTGGCCGAAAAGTGAAGAAAACAAATACATTTTACTTACTTACTTGTGACAATACTTGGAGGTTTTATTTCTGAAAATGGTGTTACAAAAGCCGCAAGAAAACAGTATGATTATTCTCCCAAGATATTTAGGCCCAATGTTTCATAATATTAACTATATTTTGGTGTTTAAGTGTAATAATTGATGTCTATCGCTTATATTTATTGAATATTTAGTGATTCCTGATGTATTGATACCTAATTTAAATTATAAGGCATCTATCCAGCTCTGTTCCAGGCAAAATCTAGGGACCACAGTATCATCACTTTTGTGCAGAGTAAGTAAGTAAAATTTTGCTTTACTTCACTTTAAGTGAAAATTCCAGGTATTACAATATCCCATATTGTATAGTTAAAGTAGTAAAGGAAAGACAAAGCTAATAAAAGCATGTTCGTACTAAAATATTCAGTTAAAAGTGTTTGATATGATAAGATGACGATGCTCCTGGCACCTATATGTATCGAGTCTGATGACATGTTGAAGCGCCTGCACTACAACACAGTTTAATGGGTATAAAAATATCAGTATAAATAATGTGAAATATGAAGTGATTATAAAATGAACGACTTTTCAAGTCACTATATCTCCATGAAATTGGAGTGATTGTGTAAAAACTACAAGTCTAAGTCAAAACAGTGTCATTGTCAAAACAAATATATAATATATACTATAATACTATAATACATAAATATGAATGACATAAACAATGAACAGAGAAACCATTAAGTAAGTAAGTAAATGTCTTCTTTACTTCACGTTTCGACCAGTATGGCCAGAGAAATCATTAAATCACAAAAAAATTCCAAAAATTAAAGACTTACAGTGCCCCCACAGTTGGTAATAAGGTCTGTGATATTGGAGGACATCACAGAGCGATCACGAACCGTGAGGACACCGTAAGTCACCACAGGCTAATTGTACGGCAATGGCTTCTGTATGACATGCTGCATTATCCGCCAGGATGCCACAGAGAAACCATTAAAATAATGAAATGAAAAACTAAATATATGACAATGGTTTCTTTCGGACATCCCGTCCATCACCAGGATGCCAAAGAGAAACCATTTACAAAAACGAATACATACAATAGAAATACTTATGACAGTCCTGTATACTAATAGAACGTTAGACACACATCCACATACCGATTCAGATTATATTGAACATCACAAACCAATGACTATGCTCTGTAGTTAACGCCAAACCGATTTATTATAGATTGAAAAGTAATGCAAAATACTCTAGACCCATATGTAATAACGTGAGAAAAACACAATATTAATAAAAACGTTTGGGTGTGCTTGGCCTTCTATGAAGTTGCCCAGGGGAAACCACGCGGAGGTGACACCCATTTGTGCAGAATGGCTATGATAGAAAAGTGATAAGGGATAGGGTAGTCTTTAGTGCCTGTCTCAAAGATGCCCTGATAGTCTGGTTTTAAGTACCCGATAATTCATAAATGATATCGAATTGATGTAAAAAAAAAAGTAATAACAGCTAATAATTATTGTCGAGTGACACAGTGTAATGTCTTCGTTGTTTAGTTAACCCTTTCAGCTCCAACCATTATGACATGGGCCATAATGGACCAAAAAAAGCGCTGCCTAGTTACCAATGTTTTATTTAGTTTATGAAGCCGCTGTAGGAAACTATCCAGAAGGTAATGTTTGTGAAATATAGTCTGAATTGTGACGTCTTCGGCTATATTTATTACGCTGATAGCTGTTCGAGTGTGTGTTAAAGGTTTGACGGTATACCCGTCATAATAGTCTATAGGTTGCACAAATCCATGATGGGTATACCCTTCATGATAGACCTGGAAGGGTTAAGGTGTTAGAACCAAACGCTAAAAACTGTCCTTGTCCATTTTGAATCTGAGCCAATATTCCCACCAATTCCAGTGTCAGAAGCGTTGCATGGGGGCAGCTTGAAGCTTTATTTCCACATCCATTGGATGTGGATATCTTCTGTGAAGGCTTCATACCGACCATCCACGCAATGTTTTGCCGGTTCCCATATTGGGCTTTTCTTCCCCCTAGGTACCAGTGAACCAGAACTTTGCACTCTCTTAAAGTTACGACAGCGTCCGACCTGTCGTAACTTCTACGACGAACTAACCAGCCGACCATACACTGTCATTTCTGCTTGTGACGTCATACTTTATGCCAAGTTGACTTATAGCATGTTTTCCATAGTCTATGAATGATTTATTATCATGAAAATGTACGTCACTGGGGCGTCGCGACAACATCACGCTTCCGATATTTTTTGTAGACTGAGGCAATTAGACTAGACTATATCAGATACAGAAAAAAAACTGTATTTATTTATTTTGGGACATCATGCGATATGACAATTAGGCACATAAATTATAGTACACGTTTCCGTCACACTGAAATTTAGCCGATTTTTAGTAAAACACAGCGAGTTAAGATCTTAGCTAAGGTTAAGTGTAACTCGTTCGAGAATAGCAAATTAAGATCTTACTTAGCTACGACAATCTTAACTTGATTGAATATAAGATCTTATCTTAAAGTTTATTGTATGAGAATACAACCCTTGACCCAGATTACTTTGGAAAGATTATTTTTACGTTTCAAGGTCACCTAGAGGTCAAATGCAAGATGGCTGCCAATGTCCGACATGGAAATCACCTATTTTTACCAGTAACTGCAATTATTTTTTAGATTCTGAAATACTATGTCAAGAATAAAATGTATTATCTTATTTCAAGCTTATATGGAGAGGTTGATCGGAATGGAATTATTTGTTTTATGAGTCAAGGTCATCTAAAGGTCAAAATCACTGTCATCTTGACATAATAGGCCTAGGATATTGTGTAATACTTCATTTTGGCCTAATTTGAGTACGCTGATGTCATTTGAATTGTTATTTTTACGTGTTCGTGTCAACTAGATAAACATTAAAATATGTCCACGATAAACCTTCTTTTATTATTCTTTCTCCTAACATTGAAATGACAGCTATTCAAAAAATGTGTATATAATTTTTTTAAAATATATGCCTATTTTGAATAGTAATACTTGGGTCGGATCTGATGTGAAAATTTTGAATTAAAAAAAAGGCAAAGTTTATTATTATAAACAGGAATCTGAGAAGATGGCTGTCTCTCAAGCGTTATGGTGGCACAACATGAATGCATATAATACCTCCCATGACCTTGTAATGTCCAGTCAGGCCCCTATAATGCTTCTTTTACAACGAAACTTTTCAAAAAAGACCTGTGTATCCATATGTCCATTCAACATATGTTTGCTTCTACACTGTTATGAATACAACAATTTACAGGGTATGTATAAACCATTGATTTGTTGCAATGTTATAAACAACTTGTGTCTTGGAAAAAGAAATGCTTGGGGACTGGGATTTTGAAATGTTTTCATCTGCATATATAGGAAGACCACGTTCTACTAATTGTTTCTCAATTTCGATGAAGTTTTTCATAACTGAGTACCGGGTACAGTGTATTGTAGGCCTGCTGTGTTACTTGATTGGGGTAGGATAGAGAATAATTCAATGAATCTAATTGGGATATCCTCTAGTGTCCAGATATCTTTGCTAGCACTCCAAGATAGCACTTTATCATATATGATATTATTTACAATCATGTGTCAGGAAAATACATTGGTAGCGCCATAGCGATAATACAACAGTATACTCTAAACTTAACACGGGTCGGCAAGGGCGGCTGGCTCAGACTCGCAGAGTAAACAAACGTCAATCCCAGCAGTCAACCGTACAGGCATGCATGCATGAACAGCAACATGACAAATAATATTATGCTTGAGAAATATGTACATATTAACCTCTTTACGTCGTCTTAGGTACAAGCACAGGCCCCAAATGCAAAGCTATACTAATATTATTAACGTTACAACTCTCTGACTCTTTCAAACTTCAAAGCCTAGCCTTGCCAGCCAAGTTAACCCAACGGACTAACCGTTTTTAAGTATAATAGCTCGACCTACGAAATATTCCTGGACACTTCAATATATTACACATAAATAAAATTACCACACTGGCAGCTTGTACAGCCGCCCGGGATTCCAACTGAAGTTCTCGGAATAGTCGAGGACCAAAACTACATCTTGTCGGGTAGGTTTTCAGTCAGCTCAGAAAAAATTTCCCCTTGCCGCAATGAAAATTTGGCTGGCAAAGGGATGTAATTATTTTTCCATCTCATTGACGATATTTTTAATCGATCCCTGCTTCAACTGGGAAAGCATTTTATTGATTTTGTGTTATCCTGACACACAGATGATAGCACCCGGCCTCTCAACATTGCTTGCATATGCAGCTTGTCTTTAGTAAACAACTGGTGGAGATATATGGAAGCACAGTTGAGATGCCAGATCAATGCATGGAAGTTTGTCACGGCCTGCAAAGCGCTTTGTCTACTAGTTGATATTTGTCTGATATCCTGTTGAATGGCTGAACTGAACAAACTTTTCATTTAGTACATTCAGCTTCTGTTCAATATTTACATATAAAGAGGGTACATTAATTGAATTTTGCTGTTGAATGTGGCTTCACATGTCGAGGCCTTAAGATGGCAAACTTTGACTTTCCTATTTGTGTCCTGTTTCCGTTTGGTACATTTTATGTTTAACTCGAAAAATTGACTTCATAATGTGGGAGTACGGTCCCATTTTTCGTGCAATTTTGTGCCTGCGGGACTGATATGTGTGGCGCTTCCTAGAATGCCCTCAATTCTTCCATTTCTTTAGGAAAAGCATTCTTCGTCTTCTTTCTTTTGTGTGTGTGGATATTTTGCCAATAAAAGTGTCTTGTACCTGATGTTGTAGTAAACACTAGCCCTTTTTTAGTTCCACGAAGAAGTTTTCCTTTTAGTGAAGAAATGATGCGTTTTTTTACAAAGTGAACCAACATGCACTAATTACTTTATAATGGATGAAGGTATAAGCCTACACTCTTGGTTGGTTTTAGTTTGCTTCCATGTTTACGGAAGAGTTCAGCACCAACGCTGCTCCGGCAACTGCCTTGCGTCTTTGGGGCTGTCATCTATTCATGCTGTGCGTTACTCGCTTCACCCTACCCTATGCTCTATTCGTTTCTTTTTGTTTGTTATCTTCTTCTTGAGCCTTCTTCATCCGAGGAAGTGTATTTTCTCATTCTTTTGTTTCTCGTGTTATATCTTTTTGCTCTGGAGTATTGTGCATTATGGTTTTTGTTAAGTTTAAAGCTATATACCCCTCTATGTCCGTTTCTGGTTTTAGTTGCACTCCAATTGTCTCTATCTCTGTAATAAGCGTGGTGCTTTCTGGGCACTGATGTGTCCCGCTCTTCGTACACAGTGAACTACCCCTTTAATTTCTCCTCTGATGTCATGTTATCTCGTCTCCTTTTCATCCTCACAATGTTTTGGTGTCAAGTCGGGTGGTATTATATCCTGTGATATGGGGGGGGGGGGGGGTTGTACTGTAGCCTCCGTTTTTGCTGTGTGCGTTGGTGAGAGGGAGGGGGGATGGACCTGTCCCATTTATCTGTGATGTGCGGGATTGTAATTCAACATCAAACTCTGAGTAAGTGATATTTTGCTCAGGGGGCAATACCTCGATTGTTATTATTCTTGATGCCATGCTGCAAAAACGTTTTAATCAGATACATACAATCTAGTATATTACCACCACTACTACCAAAACCATTAGTACTATTACCATTACTACTACTTTGAAATGCATCTATTACTATTACAAGTCATCACAATCTATTGTGCATATATAATGCATAAGTATAATTTACAATCATACTGTCCCAGCACATGGTCGTGAAATATAGGTCAAAGTCAGGTCTATTTCCCCATTTGTTTTGTTTATTACAACCTGTTTCATCAGGTACAGGGTATGTGAACAAACATTAAATGGCTCTATATATACTCTGTCATCCTGTCAGATGCATTGAGTCATAGCATTTTTATAACCGTTACCAGGCAACCTTAAATTTTGGGCAGCCTTTGATCCAGTTATGAAACTTGATTTTGTTACAGACTTCATTAGAGTAATTTGAAACTAAAAGCTTTTTGTTTCTGTTTTAGGTTCAGAATCTCCGGTGATAGCTGAATAATGCAAGAACGACTCTTGACATTTGAGTTTCTGATATCTTTTGTGTAATGGTTGACTTGGCAACGGGTGGCGGGTATCTAGTCACGAGAGAGCATATTGAGTGACAAAATCTGGCGGAATAAGACACATTATATCACAGAAATATTTCCTAAATGATGGTTACCTATTGTTGTTTATTTGTACAATAAAAATATTATTAAGGTACATTGTTGTTTCTGAATATATGAATACATTTTTTGGCGGTAAAAGTACAGGTTCTCATCGGTGTTGTGATAGTGAATTCAACGTTGTCGTGTCCAAAAACCTCCTAAGCCCAGCAATGGTGTAATCGTCCAATTCCTTGATGGTATACATTCTGATACCACTTTTCATCTTTGGTTGCCCCTCGTTGATGACAGGATGGCACTTTGGAATTTGCGCATGTGCCTGTAAGTCTGACATTCGTTTGAATGAAGTGGGGCAGACCGATCAGTTTAAAATGGTCGGTGCACCGTGCAGGTTGTGGATAGCCACCTGCTGGCCAAATCTGTTGGCCTTATTTGTAAAATGTGGGCCGCAGGTTTCACAGGCGTGTAGATGGTTGTCATGCTTGGGCATTTTGAACCAGAATGAAGCCGAAGCTTCGGATCGCTGTCTTTTCAATGTTTTCCATACTGCTTCAAAAAATGTAAACTTATTTAATAATGTAACCTCATTTTGTTCAGATTTAATGCAAAACACCAATATCAGTATTTTCCACACTAATTTTCGTGAATGGCTCATATTAAAAATGTAGTGTCCTAATTTTTCGTTCAACACCGTGGCGGACCATATTTTTCTTAACCAGGCTTTGACTTTTCAGTATAATTCATTTATAATTTCATTTATAATTCAATTAGGGGGCACAGCTTTTTTTAGTAAATTTAAAGTTCACAGGAAAAGGCTGCATATTTCGTCATAAAAAAACTTGAAAAAATGTCAACTCCATAGCACAACTTCTATAATAAGCAGCTCCATCACGTCACATGGATGATTATGTTGGGAAAATAAAACTATTGTGTTGGGTAATCAATATAATTCACCAACAAAAACAGCCAAACGTTCAAGTATAAAGTCCAATCCTGGCTAGATTTACGATAATAATTGATGTTGATATTCCCATGGATTATTATGTCATTTCCAGCAATAAAAGGTCCAGCCTAGTCCAATCAAGTCCAATCTTGGCAAGTATTACGATAATAATTGATGTTGATATTTGCATGGATTATTATGTCATTTCCAGCAATAAAAGCTTAAGCCTAGCGAAGAGAAAAGCTTTTGTGAGATATATTTACCTCACACCTCGAGGCTTAAAGGCCTGCTTGTGTTGGTTAATCAATATTATTCACCAACAAAAACAACCAAACGTTCAACATCAAGTATAAAGTCCAATCCTGGCTATTGCTGCACAATGGCCGCCATGCGAAAATTGATATCCCTAGTATTATAGAATATATAATTCACCAACAAAAACGTTCAAGTATAAAGTCCAATCATGTCTAGATTTACGATAATAATTAATGTTGATATTTCCATGGATTAATATGTCATTTCCAGCAATAAAAGCTCAAGCCTAACGAGGAGAAAAGCTTTTCTGAGATATATTTACCTCACACCCCGAGGCTTAAAGGCCTGCTAGTTGATGTACTGGCTTCATTATACTGGTAATTAGGATAAACCACTCTACTAGGTTGTGCACTCATTTCTTGCTGTTGATGTTCGGATGCCTGGCTGTATTCATTGAAAGATTGAATGATACGATGGGGATCCCGTCAGCTGCATCACTTGAGTAGGTGTGACGTTCTTATGCAGTTATTTTATCATGTCTTTCTGCCACTGTGGCTTGTTTTTCTGTCAGAGAAACCGGCTTTAAATTTTTGACATCAATAAAGCTTTTTTTGAAATATACATTTTTCCCATGGGTTCACCGTTGAAACAAATATCACCCATGTCTCCCCTTTAGCTGCAATTGGAGATAAAACCGACTTTCGGGCTGGCTAGCTGATTCCGGGCAATGCTCCCTGTAGGCCATATGTTTTATACAAATAGATGGGGCAGAATTATTGATGGAAGGATTAGTTTTATTTGAATTTATAGACTACAATATGCTACCACGTCATTAACCAATTAAATGCTTAGACATATAACTAGTCTACCTATTATTTTACTCTGTCACATATTTTTAGGAACTTGCAAGAAAAAAATTGCCTAAAAAATATATATATGTAGACAAGACCTAGACTAGTTTAAGATAACTTATTGACGAAAATGAGATCGAATAATAATTAAATTATTAGCTTTTTTATGTCTCTTTTATTTCATTTAAATCATTAAAGAAATTGCATATGGCTATTCACATCGTATTTACATAACTTAATAAGATTTAATAACAGGCCTAACCTTGGATAGGCAAGTTTTTGTCCACAAAGTAGCATTAAAAAATAGGCCCACTTACTTGCACAGATACATGTTTTTTATTTAGAACAGTTATTTCCGTATCTGAAAACAGGATAACCCTGTTAGGCCTATTCCCTTCCTTGTCATTCAAGCTGTCCTTTGAGTTGTTCTAGCTTCGCCTGCAGCAGGAGTGTCTGAATAGTTCACTAGTTTTTATGTTCTCTGCATATGCTAGGTTTACACAAGGGGCCGGTTTCACCAACTTGGGATGGACAAACTTGGGAGGTCGTGATTGCCGTGCCAGATTTTAAAACTGTCAAAAAATTGCCACGGCAGTCAAGGTACGAATAAGAAACCTAGCAGGCCGTAGTAAAACGGGGTGAACCCAACAAACCGTGAAAGTGCGTAATAAGCCGTAATGGAACTTTGAGACGGTCCCTAGTGGGACTGGAAGCATGTTTCCGGACTTTTTGGTGATTTTGATAGCTGCCATTTTGAAAATCGTTCTTTGGTCATTTATTCTGTATTGATTAAATGTTAACAGCCTGATTCTGACTCGTTATAGGTCCCTGAACAACATGATACCACTCAATAAGAGTCCTGGGATATTTTAAATCACAAATCTTAACTTTAAAAGTGCATAGAGTTGAAATATGTAATTTTTTTGGACGCCATCTTGAATTACACAAAAACTATTGTAATTTAGCAATTGAAAATAGTTTCAGCAGATTCCTGGACCTCTTAAATGTAGGATTAGCCACCATTTTTTTTTTTAATTGATTAAGAGGCAAGATATGTTCAAACGCGCTCCAAAGCTGTCCCGTGTCCACGTTTGATCCGCAGAGAGTCTTGAGAGAACTTGAAAGACGCCTCAATCCTTGATCAGAACGTAAGAAACGCGAGGAACCCCATCAAACCGTGACGGCCCGCGAGGCAACGTACTGGCATCCGTAATAGATCGGGGGCCAAACGGGCCGAACCGTACCGCGCCTTTGAGCCTCCGGGAATCGACCACCTGCGACCCGTCACGGCCCGTCCCGCATACCATGAGAGACCGTTAGAAAACGAACCAAACGTAACAAAAATTGAAAGAGGGCTAAAATCACACGGTGCACTACGTTTCGGGCAAACGTGGCCGCCGTAGCCGCCCGGAACATAATGTAAACCTAGCATTAGGCTATGCATGATCTTGCAAATAACGGCTCATACTCCCTACTGATGTCATCAAGGTAGAGGTCAGGATGAGCCGTCTCAGCTATTTTAGATTTTATCAATGTGCAACGGCGACTATTTTGAAAAACGTCGATTTTGAAAATTTTCCCAATGCTTTTAAGACGCTAATTTTGCTCTAAAATGGTTCTACTAGCCAAATCCACTGAGAAACTAAAGTAGGAGAGCAAAGTGGTCACAGAACCCCCATATATGACCCTACTAGATGTCGTCGCTAAGAACAATTATGGCCGCTGTGTGTAGTTAGCAGCTTTTGATAATGTATTGATCGCTTTTGATTAAAGTCCATTATCATCAACATTTTGGCAAGTTATCTTTTACTTTGTTGAAGATGTTGTGGAAAGGTCACACCAACTGCTGGTTGAATGACCTGTCAGATAAGTTTTTCAATCAGCTCTCCAGCAGTTGTCTTGTAAGTTTCTATAGAGATCGTCTAAATAGATTACCCTCCTTGGTTTAATACATTTCCCCAGAAATTCCGGGTGCATGGTGCTTCTAGCTAGACCAGCATAGTGGCTGGTTTAGTGTCGCCAAAATTATGACATTTTTTACATTCTCGAAACATACATTTTTAGTTAGGAATATGTGAGCTGTTTTGCACATTTAAGTTTCTAGTTAGGCGATATTCATCTGGAATCTTCATAGCTGCATTACGTACAGACACTGATATAGCTCTATTAAGGGATATTAAAACACACCGCTACATCATTTTCTTTGTCCGACCACGACATTCTAAGCCGGGAATGGAGTTATTGTTCATCAAGTACAGACCAATTATCATGGTAGGCCTATGGTGCTATACCGAACTGTTGATTATGAGGGATTTTCAGTATGGACGGATGTGTTTTAAGTGAGCTAAAACCCTCGGATCTCTACATTCCTAACTTCGAAAAAGGTATCGGCCCTTGTCAAAGCTAAGAATGTAGAGCTCATCGGGCTTTATCCTATATGTATTTTGTAGGCCACTGGATGTTCAGACAGTAGGGACATAAAAAACGTACTTGCCTCTTTGAAGGGGATAACAGCTTTACGTTTTTAGGCATAAGCAATTCGAACATGGCGAGTGCGGTTTTAAAATCTGAATTTTCTTTTTTGTATAGCTTGAATGCTGCTCTTAGCATAATCTGAAGGACATGGGCACGACCCTATTTATTTGTTGCATAGCGTTTATTGGGAAGATGTCTTGATATATCTTATCGTTTATAAAAGCGATTTCTTATTTCGGACATGCAAATGTCCAAAAAAAGAAATACCGGAATTTCGTATTTATATCTTGCTTAACTGGTAAAGCGCAACACAAATAATAAAAAGCTTTTACAGCTCTGGTCTATGGACATGTTTACTTCATATGGTCATATAAAGAAGCCAAAATAAAAAGACTGATTTTTTTGCTGAGTTTAGGCTGATTGTGTCGCTTTAAGCTACTATTTTTTGTACAATGTAACTAAAAAAAAGTCAATCAAGTAAATGACAAGGTACGTATGCATATGTTATAAAATTCATTTTAATATAAATCATGCACATTTCCAAACAATTTTAAAAATCTTATTATTAAACAAGATATTATCGCCGTTCATGATGTGAGTATACACTGTAATACATGTCAGTTTATACTGTAAGCTTATACTAACATGTATTAGTTTATAAGTATGCCACGCAACAAACTCTAAACATTAGTTGTAACATAAAGGCCTAATAAACACAATATTTAAAAGGAACTAATTATCAATGTAAATCGTTATATATTCGCATTCACATTATCTTTCTTTGTAGCAAGATTACATTCTACACTTCGTACAATTAATATATCTATGCACTTTAACTCTATGCACTTTAACTCTTACAACGCTGAAATTACTTTGAGTAAACCAAGGAGACCATATGATTTTTTTTTCAATTTGAAATTATCATAAATGTCTTAATCAGCTCTTTCCGCTTCATTTGAATACCTACGGCCACTATAAATATTTTTCTCTTTGCCATTTTGATTTTGTGTCTCGCTACCGCGACCCACAACCAGTAGGTGCAAATTACTCATAATTGTTTAACCCGTGAAGTCCCCACGATGCATTAAAGCATCATTTTACATCTCTGAAAACATACTTAATTTTCCTAGAACTAAGGGTTTTAGAACGAAAATTTCCATGAAACTGGTTTACCAATACGTGGTGATTTTCTTCAATTTTTAAACCACATCAAATCATCTTCATCCACTACAAGTCGAGAATTGCGGCATGACAATTGTAAATTCAGGATTGAAAAGGTCAATTAAAGACCAAACATTTGCAAATCGTGATTTTAAAACGCTCATTTCATTCCCCCCAACAGTATTTATCTGCCAATAAAACGAATTACAAACGACTAACGTTATATCCGCGCTCAGCGCTTAACGAGTTAAAACCCGATGCTATTATTACATGGAGACAATTCCGCCGGCTTTCTTAGCCCTTTTTATCATATAGAATACCGGTGTTTGAGAGATAAATTGATGTTCAATCAGTGTTTGGTCTCAAAGTAAATATAACTGAGCCAATGAAGTTGTTGTAGATCAACTGTAGATCGCGGTAGACATCCAGGCACACCTTCAAGTGAGTGAAAAATTCAAAAACTTAGCGGGTATATAAAGGGTCAACTGAGAAGAATGTCAGGTGAGAAAAAGCACTGAACATTAGAACACAACAGAAAAAAAGAAGATTGATTAACAAATGTCTTCAACGGAGGTTAAAAAGGACCAATTTTATTGCGTTTTTGACATGTAAATACTGAATATATTGTTGATGATCAGGGGCCCTTTTCAACATCATTCTCGCTCAGATATAGCTCATCTGCATATGAGGATCGTTGAGATTAAACGAGTGGGTCATCCTCCGTATGCTTGTTGAGGAGGGAGTCAAACGAGGAAAGTCAACGACTTTTTCATTTTCGTAAGCGGCAGGAATTAATTCACGAGAAATCTGGAAAATAAGGTACCAAAAACGCGCCCCAGATCTTTCCAGTATCCATCTAACTCTACTCATTTTCATCCACCTCGTGATGACAATTGTTGTTGTGAATTAAAATTACATGCTTTTGCACAACAAACAAATGATAATATCGCAAATTAAAGCTCAGAACGATTTATTATGACGGATTATATCATCTTTCATTTGTGAAATTTTACACGAGATATGACACGTAGTGCATAAATACGACGAGGGAGCTCTAAGGGGTAAATGGCTGTACCCGGCACATTGTAAAGTGGCAGACACGACCCTTTTAATCGCTGAAATACTTTCGTATAAACCATGGAGACCAAAGGTTTTTATTCAATAACATTCCCTATGTTTTGGGTCTACGGTTATAGCCCTGAATACGTTAGCCCTGAATGCAAGACTATTTCGCCCGTGCTGCATATGCAGCTCAGGCTAAATATCCTTGTATTCAGGGCTAGTTATACGATCCCCGCGCTGTAAGGGTGAATACCAAGGTCACGATATTATGTACATATATATTATAAAGTGAGTTGCTGCCTTTGCTGATGACCAGCGAGCTTAAGGTTAACATAGTAAGCGGAACATCAGTGAAAAAACACATAATCACATAAGTGAAAAAACACATAATCATAATCACAAAAAAAACTAATAGGTACATTACGATATTTAGATACAAATTGTTCACACCTGTGAATCCAGTTTAATCTACAAGTTTCAGAAGAAATATATCCTAAAAAACATTCATTTATTCGCTGTTATAAAATAAAGCCGATTGATGACCCACAAAGGTAAAGCTGTGTCATTAATTGATTGTTATCCAATGTAACCTACTTCATAATATAGAAATAAGCCTACATAAATTATATGAATAAATGATTGGATATAATGCTCATGGTGACAGATTGCACTATTGTTATCTATAGTTCCAATGATGCTTAACAAAACATCTAAACCTGCCTGATGAGCAATTGGTGAATTATATTTGTGAATATTATGACATTAATTTATTTTAACAATACAAGTTAAAATCCAGTGATGCACCTGAAAATGTTTTTGACAACCATTACTAAAGATAGATATGTAGGCCACAGATTCCAAATTTTAGCCACAGATTCGAATTATTTCCCTCATATTGTAATCTGCGGCCACAGATGGAACAGTTTCTGTTTTTTCCAAAGTCCCTTAAAAAAAATCTTTGTAAGAAGTCGCATATATACGTCCCTAGCAGCTCAAGGGTTCAGCCGCTATGTAAAGTGAATGAGTTCAAATTCGCTAAAGTGTACAATGTGCGACCACTAAATATCTGGGGCCAGTTTCTGTATCTTACTTAAGTAAAAAGTGTGAATTTTGTACTAAAGTATGTTATAGAAACTGGCCCCTGCGGCCAATTTCTATAACATACTTAAGTAAAAAGTTAACTTTTTACTTAACTATGCTGTGTAAACTAGCCCACTTCATTTTTTACTTAAGTACGTTACAGAAACCGGCCCATGTTTGTTACATAAAAAATACTTAGTGTTTTGATACACGAATAACATATACACGAATAATTTATTCAGTTCAAATTAGTATCTTTCTTTTCGAAATTATACCATCTTCTTAATAACTATCTGTCTATTTCCACTAGTTCTAGCTATTATTTTCTAATTAAGTGGCTAATTATTCCACACATTATTCAACGCTGTACAGCAGGAAAAGCTACGACACATTGTTAGATATGGGACGATAATGGTAAGCGTCAAACTCACAACCAATACTACTTAGTCATGTAAATTCACACCAGTACTGTTTTGTAAACACAAAAGGCAGTATCTGCTTACTTACACATACTGCCTTTTGACTTTGCACGGCAGAGTAGTCATTTCTAATTTCAGTCAGTTTTTCATATGAGCACAGATACAGGTGATCGTTTTTTCTCCTTAGGATATAAAGGGTGCATCTGCCACTTTACAAAGTGGCAGATGCACCCTTTCTATCCCAAGATATGTTGTCCTTTACTGTGCATAGTCCTGTGTGATGACGTGTTCCGTCCCACACACACATTGCTCCATCACGTCAAACAGGCTAGGGTTGGGGATATCTTATCTTTACTGTGGATGGTCCTGTGTGATGACGTGGTCCGCCCCACACACGTTACGTTCATGTCATGTCACGTAACGTTCTGCATCCCCCCCCCCCTGGATCCGCCACTGCATGACGTCACATAGGTGATGGCTAGGGGTATGTGATACAGGTTTGGGTTTGGGTTAGAGATATGTTCTCCTATATGACCTGCTGTGCATAGTCCTGCGTGATGACATGGTCTGCCCCACACACGTATCGCTCATCACGTCACATAGGTGTGGGCTAGGGATATGTGACACATGTTTGGGTTAGAGATATGTTCTCCTATATGGCCTACTGTGCATAGTCCTGCGTCATGACATGGTCTGCCCCACACACGTCACATAGGTGTGGGCTTGGGATATGTGACACAGGTTTGGGTTAGAGATATGTTCTCCTATATGGCCTACTGTGCATAGTCCTGCGTCATGACATGGTCCGCCCCACACACGTATTGCTCCATCACGTCACACATTGAAATCCAGCTCGTCTCTGAAACAATCACATGTTAGATACTGTATTGTTAACAGGAAAAATGGTATGTATTTAATTTATTTATCTATTATCGAAAACATACACATAAAAGTGATATAATATAATTATTGATATTGACTAAAAGTAAGCACATACATTAATGTGAATAAGATTGTGGGAAAGATAGATTTACTGCCAAACAGGTGTTTGATTAATGGTATCAATAATTCTATCTGTTTTATTTTTATCATGAATATATGACTATCACTTTCTGTGTGATTAGTCAATTCAGGTTTATTATTTTGATCTCAATATTTCTATTTGTCTCATTTTATGTCAGTTTCGCTATTCAGTTTATTTCTGATCTTTTTTTTTCATTCGATTTAAGATATTATATTGGTTATAATAATACAATCGGTTATCATTACCAATTTATTTATTTTATATATCATGGACCATAATGAATTTCTAAATAATTTCATCTTGTTTTTTGTGAGTCAATATTACATTCTGTTCAATAACACAATGACTCACAAACTAAAGTGGCAGGTTGGCTCAGAACCAACCTGTCCTGTCTGTATGTACGTCCTCGGTGTCTGTAGCGGTGTCTGGAGTGTTACAGCCCAACTCCTGTCTGCCCATCATCCAGGCCGTGTACGTGAGCACCACAGTGGTGTGTAGCTCTGTGGCAGGCCGGCAACAATCACTGATACTCACAATCCTGGTGGCCAGAGTCAGCCAGTGTAGACATCTGAAATAAATAAATAAAGTCATTGTGGACATCTGCAGCCAATAAACCCATTAGCGTGGATATCTGAAACAAATAAACATCTAAAACACATAAACGCACATTACACAAGAACTCAATCGGTGCAGTTATCTGAAAAAAAAATAAACTCAATCAGTGTAGACATCTAAAACATATAAACTCACATTACACATGAACTCAACCAGTGCAGTTATCTGAAACACATCAGCTCAATCAGAGTAAACATCTAAAAGAGGACTGTGACTAATAAAGCATCTGAAACCATAAAATAGAGACCAAATATAAACATGAATATAATTAGGACACATGGAAACATAACTCAATCAGTGTGAGCATCTATAGTCGCTGTTAAATTAACTTGTAGAGCATGTTTTCTCACAATTTTTCAGTAAATTCTCAACCGAATTCAAGAAATTTTGCAATGAAGATTTTCTAGTCTCCCCGCCAACAACCCTAACAATTTTATGGAAAAAATTGTATAGTTTTAGGCTAGTTTCTATACTATGTATGTGAAGATAAACTCTTTTTAAGTCCTGAATCACATTACATGTTCAAAAGTCTAAAACACTGATTACAATTTTGTGAAATTGGAAAGGTAGCTGCCGGACAGCACTTGGAAAATTTCTTGAAGTCGGATGAGAATTGATTGAGTAATCATAAACAAATTTGCAAGTTATTGTGATGTCGACTGTAAATGGAGATAAGACTTCCTCATTTCTTATTTTGGACAACCATGTCAAAAATAAGAAATACGAGAATCTCGTCTCTATATCTAGCCTATATCTGACTAAGGGGGATATGTTACATCTGTAGACGTACTTCGCTTGTAACATCAGGACGGCGTCGGTCCATCGTCCCATACTGACTAAGGGGGATATGTTACCTGAAGATCCCTGTGGTGATGAGTAATGCTTTGATCCAGACGAGGAGGGCTGAGTCACACTGCGTGGTCGCCAGCAGACAGCTGATCAGCAGCAGCAGGCTGGGTGCTGTATGAGCCTGGACGAACCTCCTGTGTAAACTGTGAGTGTCATAACGACTCAACAGGCTCACTGTAACATAGAGACAGAGACTCACTAAACATAGATACAGACTCACTGAGACATAGATACAGACTCACTGGAACATAGAATCACTGAGACATAGATACTGACTCAATGAGACATATATACAGACTCACTGAGACATAGATACAGACTCATTAAAACAAAAATACATACACACTGAGACATAGATACAGACTCAGCTAGACATACAGACAGACTCACTGAGACATAAATACAGACTCACTGAGACATAGATACAGACTATGTTAGACATACAAACAGACTCACTGAGACATAGATACAGACTCACTGAGATATAAGTACAGACTCACTGAGCCATAGACTCACTGAGACATAGATACAGACTCACTGAGACATAGATACAGACTCACTGATACATAGATACAGACTCACTGAGACATAGACATAGACTCACTGAAACATAGACTCACTGGAACATAAACTCACTGAGACATAGATACAGACTCACTGAGACATAGATACAGAATCACTGAGACATAGACTCACTGGAACATAGACTCACTGAGATATAGATACAGACTCACTAAGACAGGGATACAGACTCACTGAGACATAGATACAGACTCACTGAGACATAGATACAGACTCACTGAGACATAGACTCAACGGAACACATACATAAGCTCACTGAAAAAAGAAATAATCACACCGAAAAAAATAAGCTGACAGAAACACAGACATAATCTCATAAAAACACAGGCATACACTCATAGAAACACATAAATAAGTCCACTGGACCACAAAGATAAGGTTACTGAAGCACAGACATAAGCTCACTGAAACACGTACATAAACTTACTGAAACATATACCTAGGCTCACCGAAACACACATCAGCGTATATGAAAGGGTGTATCTGCCACTTTTGCAGATACCCCCCTTTCATATCAAAGGGGACAATTTTTTATCTCACTGAAACACATACATAAATGTACTGAAACTCATACACGAGCTAACTCCACTGCGATGAAATCTGACTATAAAATGAATTAAGAACGACTATGGTAGTGGTTATCTGCTTGAGGGGCTACTATACTGGGACTCATTGCTATAGGTGTAATGGGTTATTATAATGGGACTCACCTAGAGCTATAGGCAGCAGCATCCAGACGCTGGTGTTGAGCACATACTCCATTCTGTCCTGAGAGCTGAAGGTGTAGCCTTCTGTATCCATCAGCAGCTGGGAGTAGAGAAGGTAGACACAAGACAAGAACAGAAGCTGTCCACACCAGGCCAGAAAGTGATGCTTTAACGTAGCCACAGCAGCAATCACCAGGTGGCAGCCTATGCTGCAGGCCTTCTTCACCAGGTGGCACCCTCTGCTACAGGCGCCCTTTAGACACCCTGACGAAGTGGTCCAGCAGCTGATGAAGATGGAGCCTATCTGACTTGGTCCCTCTGTCTCCTCCTCATCATCATCATCAGTCATCTCCTCTACATCTATCTCACCTGCTTCGTCTGTCACCTTAATCAGCCTCTCCACCGTCTCCGCCGCTACCTTGCTCTTGTTTTTTTTCTGGTTGCTGGCTGGTGCCGCCGCTGTAGTCGTTGCCTTCACGGTCTCTGGTAGCTGTATCTTCACTTTCCTCGCCTGCTGTGCTTTCTTGCCTCTGTTTCTGGCGTTCTGCACGCTGTCTTTGTTGGATTGAGGTTTCGCTGGCTCCTGTTCATTGGCCTCGGGCACAACCTCATCATCTTGAGTTGTGTGGAGATTTCCATCCATCTCAAGCTCGAGGTGGCTCTCATCAGATATTACTTCAGTCATGATTTCAGATTTACCTGAAATATAAACACAAGACCAGGGATTATAATAAGATGGGAATCCCCATTACATTTTTTGTTGTTGTTCACGTTTTTTCGGTCATTCTTTTGTTCGCTCGTTAGTTAGTTCGTTGGTTTGTTGATTTGTTTACTTGTTATTTTTTGCTATATTTCATTCGATTATTCATTCATTTCATTTATCAATTCGCTCACTCAGTCACTTAGTCATTCACTCATCCATTCACTATTCAGTCGTTCATAATTTCAGTCATTAATGCATTCATTCGTTTGTTCGTTCGTTCATTCATGCATTCATAAAATCTCGCTCGTTCGTTCGTTTGTTTCTTTATTCATTCATCCCTGCATTAATTCATCCATTCATTCTTTCATCAATGTATTTGTTCTTTCATTCGTTCATTCATTCATCCATTCATTCCTACGATCTTTCATTCATTCACTCATTTATTCATCCAGTGAATAAAAATTATAAAATTTTACAAATTATATAATATGTGCAATAAATCAAAACGAAAACTTCTCGACCTTGAAGAGCTGTCTCATTTTTATGTGATTTTTATTGAAAATATAGAATAAATAATAACAATAGCATAAAAAATAGCACAAAAGTGGCATAAAGCCCCATTCATTCGTTCATCCGCTCATTCATTTATTCAGCAATTCATTCGTTCATTCATTCATTTATTTATTTATTCACCCACTCCTACTTTGTAGTGGGCGGTGGACCACTTTGTGAATATCTTATTCTAACACATAGTACCTTGAAATGACCTTCCCCGAATACCCCCTCCCCCCCCCCCCCCTCTTCACACACACACCGAAAAAGCTGTATCTAACGGTAGCCTAAATCGGTTTGTCGTGAACGGTTTTGGTTTATTTGTAAGTATTATTGCATTGAAAATAGATCTAAGTAAATAAAGATAATCCTTTTCAGTATTAGGTATTGTAGATGAGAGGTTTTTACGCTATCGTCATATATTACGTGTAGTTGAATATTTATATCACGGCATAATAAAGTAGTGGAATCAGTGTTTCTGGCTGTGTACAAAGTTATGGTGTTATGTTTTAAGCCTTACAACGCTGAAATATTTTTGTATAAACGATCGATAGAGATCAAAGGGCTTTTTTCAATTTGAAATCATCATTAATGGCCAAGTTAGATCTTTCCTCTTTATTTGAATACCTATGTTACTGGTCTACGCCACGGCCATTATATTTGTTTATTTCGTGCTGTGAATGAATCTGAATCTGACGTATAAAGAGGGTCCCCTTGCTGAAAGGGTTATAAGAGGTGATAAAGATTACTATATTTAAGATGTTCAAGCACTATCATCGCCTATTACATCCTCAATAATCGCACATATTACGGATTATTTTCACTGGCTCTGGGACTAAAACACACTAGAACTCAGCTGGAATTACCAAGATCAGCTGCTCTCATTGTGTACAAAGTTATAGACTTAGTAATTCACAATGTATTTATCAGCATCACTCACCTGATATTTCACACAGATAGATCCAGATAGTGGCCCGTGACCAGATAATCAGCTGCGTAATCTTTATAGGACTTAGATTATTAGTAAACACCAAGGTCACAGTAGTGACCTAGTTCTGGCTTTCTTCTCGTTTCAAATCGTGAGCTGCTGACTGGGAAGTAAACAGTAAGAGGGATGTAAACAAGGCGTCCCAGCCAGGGCTATTCTGGGAGGGACGGGAACGCTACACTCCTGGCCGAAAGTATAGCACCCTCTGTATCGTCTACTCCGTGCCTATAAACGAATCCTGACGGCACTACCGTACAAAGCCCAAATGCAGTATCTGCCTAATTTACAAGTAAGCAGATACTGATATTTTGAAAAAAGTAGAGAAAGTAGCAGGGGGAGTTTTTGCAACGTGGAAACTACCACGTTTGGAATTAATAATTAACACTATTACTTTTTCAACTATAAATTAAATAAGCATACTAGTATTCATAATACTACTAATTAAATCGTCGCCTCGGAGCTAAAGGATCCTATCTGCCACTCTAACGAGTGTCAGATAGGATCCTTTAGCTCCGAGGCGACGAAATTAGATGTCAGATTCACTGTAACATAAAATGCCAGTGGGTAAACAGTAAAGTAGTAATCCGAAATGAAACTACTCCAAATGTATGCCAGCTTTAGTCCATCCATGTAAAATAATGCTGGGTTACTAAAGCCAAGGTATCTAGATTCTTTGCTAATATGAAATCGTGTTGGTCTAGCTCACTCCCAGGCGGTATGGTGTGAATTTAACTTGCAGCAAGGCTTGTAAAAGCTCGCCATTTATGAGTGATTATCAAAACATTATGAATATATTTCTGCCAGCAGTGTAGCTGCCCAGGTCACTGAAACTCAATCCGACAGTAAGATCCAAGACACCATACGGACGCCAATGTAGGATTATAGTCTGGCCAGAGTAGCCAACATTAAAACAACATGACTGAACGTTTATGTTTGCTCTGTAAAGTAAAAAAGCAGTAACTGCTTGCAGTTACTGCTTTTTAGCTTTGAGGAGCGGAATACCACTCACCGTGTTGATAAAGTGCGTCTCACCAAGGATATCCCTAGTCTGACACTGACTACTTCAGCCCATCAATCTCCCAGATAACTCTATTAAATTACATTCATGTGGAGGTGTCAATTGCTGCCTGAATTCCAACAAAAATATGAATTAAAATTACTTGATTTTGTAATATCATATGCAGCATGTTCATATCAAATAAAAACGCCATGATTTTGATGAATTTCGTTATTTATTTTTGTATTAATTGTATAGAACGTCCTTGGCTTTAGTACTTTAAATAAATCAGTATGATCAACCTCCTTGGTATGATACATAGTGTAGCTGGGTAATAGTTTGTCCAGAAAATTTCCTCCAAATTTAAATTGCGTTTAACACTGGGCCATCGTCTACGCCGCTGGCCCAGCATTGAGCCAACATTGAACCCAATAACAGTGATATGACGTGCTAACTAGAAGGATTATAAATGATTACCGTGATTACAGTCGGGATCTACCCTGAAACGAGGCAGTATATTTGAATCTGGATCAGTCAATTTGAACATGAGACGTTAGCTCAATGTTGGATTATTGTTGGCCCGCCGTCTACGACGGAGGCCCACCATTTATCCAACATTGAGCTAAGGTATCACGAGTGTTTTCCTCCGTGCTCGTTCTTTGTTTGTTGGGGCTGATCCCCGTTTTAGCTGGGAAGGGGGGGGGGGGGCTACGGGAAGCTGAATGCTAGCTGAGGGGGGGGGGGGGCTCGGTGATGTGGTCCCGCTGCTCTACCTCCGTGACCTCTACACCCGTGACCTCACCTGCTCCACACGTTCTTCAATGTCACGCCCCTCAGGGACCGTCTACTATTATCAGCATCTGCTCATATTCATTGCTCATATCAAGGACTTCATATAGTTCTTGCTCATATCAAGGACAATAGAATCTGATTCTATTTTCCTTCGTCATAGCAATCAGGAAAATGGATAGCAATGTTACCTGACCCTAATTAAAGCGCTGAAATATTTTTGTACAGAACATGAAAACTAAAAGTTTTTTTAAATTTAAAATAATTATCATAAATGTCTTAGTTAGCTCTTTCTGCTTCATTTGAATACCTGTGTTATGGGTCTAAGGCCATTAGAAATATTTTAGTCTTGCAGCGCAGGAATCGACTTTAGACTTCAGAATCTGACGTCTATTGACGTCAGATGAAAAACTATTGACTGCTGAAATTAATACAGTACGCTGCACTTAGGCTACATTTCCGCCTTCAAATACAAGGATTTGGCTAGTGTACGGTTGCTTTATAATTTCAAATTAAGATATAATGACACTAAGAATGTTGATAATATAATACGACCCCTTTGGCTGCTATGCCTGCGGCCACATACCTATATTCCCGCCATCCCGTACATACAGCGCGTATCCAGGCAACACTTCAGTCTTGAACATAAACAACACAGTCATGAATTGAGCCCAGTTCTACATGCGAAAATTATGGAACGCCGAAGTGGACTTTATTCCTTATTTTCTAATATTAGAAAATCATTTATTAATATTAATAAATCATTTATTAATATTAATAAATCATTTATTAATATCAATAAATCATTTATTAATATTAAGAAATACGACGAGCATTTATTAATATTAATAAATGATTTTTTAATATTAGAAAATCAATTCTTAATATTAGAAAATCATTTATTAATATTAGAAAATCATTTTCTAATATTAAGAATTAATTTATTAATATTAGAAAATCATTTATTAATATTAGAAAATCATTTATTAATATTAAGAATTCATTTTCTAATATTAAGAAATGGAGTGCCATTTCTTAATATTAACAAATGATTTTCTAATATTAATAAATGATTTTCTAATATTAATAAATGATTTTCTAATATTAATAAATGATTTTCTAATATTAAGAATTCATTTTCTAATATTAATAAAGGATTTTCTAATATTGAGAAATCATTTTCTAATATTAAGAAATGGTTTGTTTGTAAACAAGGTGTTGTTGACAAGCATGTTGCCATCTGGTGACCAGCTTGGATTTTAGGGTATCACACAACTATTTCTCTAGCAGATAATATTTTGCTTTATGTAGGCCTCCTGCCTATACTATCAGCATTGATTGTATACAATTACTGCTATCAGTTATTAAATCGAGATTTTAAATCATCATGTTGGCACGATACAGAATGTTCCGTAAATTATTATATCAGGCAATAACTGACTTTTATTTATTTTAATGTTTTTTCAATTTCTAATAAATGTAGGCCTACATACAGCCCTAGGTAATGTATGTTAGGCCTATGGGCTACAAAAATATAGTTAGCTAGGCCCCTACTGTAGATCTGGTAATTTTCGCGTGTTCAAATTTTCGCGAATTTCTGATTTTTGGACTTTTCACGAAGTTTAGAATTCGCGAATTTTTATTTGTACTTTAGTAGCGCTATTATTAAAATAATTTTCGCGAGATTCTTGAGCTCGCGAATTTGTCCTCCTCGCGAATATTACCAGATCTACAGTATTAAGCCCTATAGTTTTTTCAACACACGTAATAATTGCTTATTTTTACCCGCCGATCTGAGCCCTGATGTTTATGGACAGTGGAAAATAACCCATTTCATTTATACACGCTTTACACCAGTCACAAATATATCCCATTAACGTGACATAGGGCCTATACCCTGAATCATGTACGGATATAATATGGTAATAAAATTTGATTTATAAATTGATCGATTGATCGTAAGGCTTAAAGATTACCCCTTAGGGGACTATGCCCGATTTTCGGGACACGGACCACTTTGCGGCGCTAAAATTAGATCTGTAAGAGGCCAACTCATTCTTTTGAAGTAAGAAAAAAGCAGCAGGAGCCGACGTATGACAGCAGGAGCATCCGGTAGGCGACAACAAGAATCTCATGTTGGATAATTGGACATGTATATCGATATCTGGAGCGCCCTCTTGGGGTGACTTTTCTCTCAACCCCAACAGGGGAGATGTAGTATGAAGTGTGATAACCTTCCTTGTGATAACGTGATGAAAGCTGTCTGTGATGCAATGTTTCAAGAGCAGCTGAACGAGAGGGGTGCTACACCGACTACGACCACCATTGGGCACGTCACTGGAATGACTACCGCAGCAATCTTGATTGAAAATACAAACAGTATTACTTAATATTACACTGAATGGACAGTCCTTTCAATTTTTTTCTGCAAGTGCAATTTGTTTATAACAAGTGTAGTCTCAAATCTAGCGCTGTAAGGTATTATGATAGTCGTATTTTGACAATTAGGCCTGCGTTTAAATTCATCGTTTTTGACATGTACAGTTTGGACAATTTTAATGAGCCATTATTAAAAATGACTGTTTGTTTAGAGATTCTTATTGTTCTTAACTTTTTTATCGACGAACTTGTGTGCGCAGATTATAGTAGGCCTAAGCCTGTGGGACATTGGCGAAAAACACTCTAAATTAATCAGTTCAGCAATTGGCACAGCGTTTTAAAATGTGTTACTTTGAGGCAGTCAGGGCAGATACAGAAAAAGTATTTACTTGGGTTTTCACTTTGACAAGTAGGATTCGTGAAGGCAATTACAATTGATAAAGAGTTTGATGATATGATATGTGATTTTTTCGGGTGGACAATAAAAAATGCGGACAGTGGTGACCCCTTCCCCAGCCCCAGTTTTAACAGATAATCCAATAGGGCCTATCCCTACAATCATAATAATATGACGCTAACCGAATGTTGGGCCAATGTCGTAGACAATGGGACAACACTAAGCCAATGTTGGTTTATTGTAGGCCTATCGTGTTTCTTGATAACGTGTTTTCGTAAGCTGTTCGTCTTCCTTCAACACCGTGAGATATCAAAGGAACTGATTTTAGCTGTAGGATAGGCCTATCTCATAAATCGCATAAGCCAAAACAGGGGAACTTCCGAATGCAGCATATGCCTTGGTACTACCAGTGTAGGACTACATGTTGTACCTATATGCCCCGATTTCACATTTAAAGATTAAAGATATAAATGTAATATTTAACCCCAAGCCTGCTATAAATCACCACATTTTATAAGAAATATCGTAACTCTCTCACTGTGAGACCTTAAATGTGACGATGACAACAGATTTATGACAACACTCAACAGACGGCAATTGTATTTTGTTCAGTGAGAGCATTCAGATGTAATATTGTTGATTTTACAGTCACCAGGTGGGGCTGATTTATTAATATTAATAAATGATTTTCTAATATTAATAAATAGACCCATTTTCTAATATTAATAAATGATTTTCTAATATTAATAAATGATTTTCTAATATTAATAAATGATTTTCTAATATTAATAAATGATTTTCTAATATTAATAAATGATTTTCTAATATTAATAAATGATTTTCTAATATTAATAAATGATTTTCTAATATTAGAAAATGGGTTTATTTCTTAATATTAGAAAATGATTTCTTAATATTAGAAAATGATTTCTTAATATTAGAAAATGATTTATTAATATTAGAAAATGAATTATTAATATTAGAAAATCATTTATTAATATTAGAAAATCATTTATTAATATTAGAAAATCATTTATTAATATTAGAAAATAGGGAATAAAGTCCACTTCGGCGTTCCATAGAAAATCCCTCACTGCGGCCTGTCAGGATTTCATAATAAAAAATAGTATTGTTTAATGTTATGAATACATAAAGTTACATAGTTCCCAACTCCTGCGTGTCCCGAGCTCAAAGTTTTATTTATTAGGCTTTATATACACAAATATATACAATAATCGTACAAATATGCAATTGTAAGTAAAATTGTGTACAAAAGGATGTCGAATACTGGTGACCAGCACTCTAACTAACCAGCACTCTAACTAAGTTCGACATCCACGATAAAATGTATATACATGGTAATTACATTTGAAATTACACTTAAAAAGAAAATTAAATAGAAATATATTATACATATGTTTTTGTTTTTCGCGCTAAAACCAGACATAAAATAACTACATATTAGCATAAAAGTAGCAAAAAAAAAAACATCTGGAAAGCGTAGAAACTTAAAAAACAACTACAAGTAGAGCAATATTTGAAAGCATGCAACTTTATACATGGTAATTCTACTTAAAAGTAAAATTAGATAAAATTATATTATGCAAAATTGTTGTTTCCCGCGTTAAAACCAGAGATAAAATAACTACATGATAGTATGAAAGTAGCAAAAAAAACTACCTGGAAAGCGTAGAAACTTATAAAACAACTACAAGTGGAACACTTTTAAAAGCATGCAACTTCATAACAATATCATTATTTTAGTTTTATAAGGTCTTGGCAATTTCATCGTTGTAGATATTTGCTTGACTGCGGACCAGGGTGCCCTGAGCCACCACACAAGTTTAGTTCATTATGCACTCGGGCCAATCAGTATCGTACTTATTATTTCATTCCGGATCGCCAACTCAGAATGCCAGGGGCCAGTTTCTGTATCCTACTTAACTAAAAAGTGTCAGCTTTGTACTTAAGTACGTTACAGAAACCGGCCACTGCGGCCGGTTTCTGTAACGTACTTAAGTAAAAAATGAAGTGGGCTGGTTTACGTAACATACTTAAGTGAAAAGTTAACTTTTTACTTAAGTATGTTATAGAAATCAAACACAGGGCCCAGTTTCTGTAACATACTTAAGTACAAAATTAACACTTTTTACTTAAATACGATACAGAAACTGGCCCCAGGACACAAAGGAGCTAGAACAAAAAAAATGGTCAAAATATTTGTTTAAATTATTTGATCAAAGATTGCACTGTTTTAGAAGTTCTAATTTCACAAGAAAGACGATTCCACAACTTTTGTGCCGCCACGGAGAAAGATTCTTCGCCTATCTTGGTCTTAATTCGGAGAACAAATAACACATTTTGGCCAGATGAGCGTGCACAATTCAGAGCCCTAAGCATTGGGTAATGAAGCGAGTAAGTACAGTGATTTGTACCCAGTTATCGCCGTGGCAACAAACACGAGACGTTGACCCGATTACGGATTAATGATTAATGTTGGGCCAGCGTCGTAGACGGTTTGCTGGGGTGGCATATGGCACTGCAGGAAGTCGCCGCGCTTTCTTACGTCGAAATTTCGTCTTCTACACCATACAACGAACCACAGCCCCACAGTGGCTGTATGGGGGCATAGCTAGCAAATAGGACACCATCTACCCAATGTCTGTCCGATGATGGCCCACCGTCTACCACGTTGGTCCCACATTGGTCAAACATTGGGGTGATTTTGTATTTGCTGGGAGCTAGTCTGCTTCCACAACTGAGTGGCTACTACAGTTTCCACAAGTTTTCTTTCCACAGCTGGACCTGGTGTCATCTTGGTAAATAATCTCCGCTTGTATTGTGAGGCCAATCTCCACCGGCCTACAGCTGTGAATATGTGGTTTCACAGTGTAGATACAGCCCCACAACCACATGCACTAAATCAACTATCCAAACAAGCATCACAGCAAATGCAAGTCATACCTCAACCTTGTCCCGAAGGTTTTCCAAGCCAATGGTCATAGACGTCACCCTGTTCCGATAATAACCCTTTAACCGCCGGTGTCGCATATATTCGGGTTTTCATTTTTTATTAGCACATTAAGTACCACCTTTTAAACATGGTAAAGATAAAATATGACATCAATCAGCAAAATTTGAAAACAGTTGACCTCCATTTTGTCAAATCTGAATAATTTTCACTTACTTGAAGTTGTGGATCGCGTCAGCGAGACACAATTTCAAGTGGGTGAAAATTCGGATCGAATAATTTGGCGGTTAAAGGGTTAAGCACTTACGATGCATTGAAGCTTCATTTTACATCCCTGAAACCAAGGGTTTTGAAACGAAAATGTCCATGAAACTGGTCTACCAATACGTGGTAATTTTCTTCAATTTTTAAACCACACCAAATCATCTTCATCCACTACAAGTCGAGAAGTGCGACAGCAATTAGCGGTTTGTAGTGGATGAAGATGACAATGGTAAATCCAGACTTGAAAGGGTTAAGACACCATTGCGTTAACGTCTTGTGATCGTTATGTTAGAGTACGATACAAATAACACGCATTAAAAATGAAATGAATCGGGCTTTAGGCCACCTTTGTGCACATATAGGCTAAACTGGGCCAGGAGAACCTCCTGAGGATGGTGAGATGATTGAGATGACACTGTCCTCCAGACACAGGATTTGAAATTCGAGCCCTGGCGGTCTGAGGCCGAGCACGCTACCTCTCGGTCACGGAGGCTCCCCACAATACTGACTTTCACACGTGGATGGGGAAGAAACATTTTTTGTTTCTTTCAAACCGCCGAGACCCGGAACCGAACCCCGAACTCTGGCGTGAAAGGCAGCGGTGCTAACCACTACCCTAGGGCCCCCGACCAACACGCACTAAATCAACCAACGAAACTAGCATAACAGTAAACGTAAATCATTGCCTCACTGATGTATAGGATAACCCGTGGAGCTCTACATATTTAGGTTTGAAAAAGGCCAAGGCCGAGGGCTTTTTCAAAGCTAAGAATGTTAAGCTCTGAGGGTTTTAGCTGACTTAAAACACATCCGACCATAATAAAAAATCCCCAGTAATTAACAGTTCGGTCGCGCCAGACTGATTTTAGTACCATAGGCCTACCATGGTAATTGGTCTGTACAATAACTCTATTCCCGGCTTAGAATGGCGTGGTCGGACAAATCAAATAATGTAGTGGTGTGTTTAAGGATCTTAGATTTGCAAAATCGGCCAGCGAAGCTGGTAGGCACAAACCCCAGACCAGCATTGCACTAATTATGGTCCAACGCTAAATTAGTTCGGTCTTTGACGCAATGCTAGGTGTCGGTAAAGCTCCAGTAAATAATAATTCGAACACTTGTCTTAGAGAAGAATTAAAAGAATTTAGCCTATTTTTTTTCTTTTTTTCTTTAGCATTTAGACCTAGATATAATTAAATTATTTAAATTTTCACCAACTTGAAGCTGTGTCTCGCTACCACGACCGACAACTTCAAGTGGGTGACAAGTACTCACGTTTATTTTATGTGAGACCGAACATTTTCAATATAAAGATCAAATACAGGCAGTATTGAGTTTGTCGTCTGCTATTCGACTCATTCTGTTGTCCACCTTGGTGTATAATGTAGTTGGGGAGGGGTGGTTGTGGAAAGGGGGTGCCTATGATATATGCGACCTTGTTTTTTGAGAAATGTTCTATGTGGTTCTATGTAGGCTAAGACTGGCCGTTACTAGCCTATCACAGATACTTCAAGCACTCAAATTCTGGTCAATTGCCATTATTATCATGAATATCAGAGAATATAAGCGGGACACAACTTCCACTGGCTGAAAATTGATTTTTTTAATAAGGAACTCTTCATAGCAGTCTAAGTCCGAGCCCAGCTCGGACCCGGAATTTATGACGCTGCAGTCTAAGTCCGAGCCCAGCTCGGACCTAGCAACAATGCTTAGCCATTCAATAGATGACATCACTTGCGCAACTATGAACACATCATGGGGAACCTAGAACATAAAGGGTTGATTTATCTGAGTCACAACCGTTTCTGAACTAAAAATAAAACTCCAGGCTCAGCTGAATACAGGGCTTTCGGTATTTTACAGATGAGATGGGAATGCCATCTCAAAATATGAAATATGATATTGCCCCTCAGGGAATTCAGAAAGATTACTATATCCCATGGTAATGTTTATTTACCCTGGTAATTTGTGCGCATAGACCCATTGAATGCTTCTTCGAGTCGTCTGTGATCTATTTTAATATATTTTATGTGAATTGATATAATGTTGTACTCCTGAATCTCCGTGAATCTCAAAAATACCATTTTTAAACAAAATTCCGGAAAATTTGACTACCTAATTAGCATATTCAAAATGGCGGTCGGTCACCATGGCAACATTACATTGGCCAATTAAATGAAGTGTATTCTGGTTATATATTATATATCTGTTCCTGTGGTGTATGGGAAATGCATATGCCATCATTCCAAATTTATATTAGGAGTATCAGAATATGTCTCAAAATCGCAAAAATGGCCAGACCACACAGACGTCCAATGGCAAAACTGCCAGACTGCTATGAGTTAGGGATTAAATACTAGTCCATCACTAAAAAGTCAATGTTTTAGGAATAGCACTATTCACAGCCAACCCGTGTGCCACCATACCCGACGCAGGCACAACTATGAGACAACAATGCCACAGTCTTGCATTGTAGCTAGGCTACTCTGTAAAGCTAAAACGCAGTAACTATTCACTTAACCCTTTAAGGCCCCACGATGCATTAAAGCATCGTGCTACATCCCTGAAAACAGATCTAATTTTCCAGCGACTAAGGAGTTTTAGAAGAAAAAAATTCCAGAAACTGTTGCCAATAGATGACAATTTTCTTCAATTTTTCACTCACTTTAAGTCATCTTTATCCACTACAAGTCGAGAATTGAAAGGGTTAAAGCAAGCATTTGCAAGCAGTTGCTGCCTTTTGTGTCTGCACGGCAATACAATGATCTCTGTCGTTGCGACATCCCAGGATAAAAACACGTGTGTATTCACCAGGCGGCTCTGGATCTATACCAATATCTGGAATTGCATAAAGTTAAGTCTCCGCTCCTGGAAGGGGTCCTAAAGATATAAAATAAGTTCTTAAATAATTATTTGTAAAGGATGTGCCACACGTGCGAAGCAGGATGTCAAAAGTAATAGTTTCCTATTGTTTTAAATCCAAATTGGCCGTCGACCCACTTCCGATTTTTTTGGGGGAAGGGGATTATTGGATTTAAAAAATATTTATGACACTCAACCCTTTGAAGCCTGAATTTACCATTGTCATCTTCATCCACTACAAGCCGCGAATTGCTGTCGCAATTCTCGGCTTGTAGTGGATGAAGATGACTTGAAGTGGGTGAAAAATGTAAAAAAATTATTGTTATTATTAAAACAGTTCAATGAAAATTTTCCTTCTAAGACCTCTAGGTGTAGGAAACTAAGTTATTCTTCAGAGATGCTAAAGTATGCAACGGGAGATTTTAAAGGTTAAATTGGCTTCGACTGAAAATTCATTAACCACAAAATAACTCCTGTGCTTTTATTGTTTGTTTATTTTTCATTCATTTCACGCTGAAATGGCTAACGCAATTTTCTGCTTTAGAACATGTTTCTTTATGCAAAGTAGAGTTATTCCAAATTGTGTAATAAATAAATTAAGGACGCTCTTAATCCTTTAAACGCTCACGATGCATCAAAAATAACAGTATCTTTTTTCCATTTGCCACCCACTTTAAGTCATCTTCATTCACTACAAGTCAAGAATTGCGACAGCAATTCGCGGTTCGTGCTTAGCAACTTTAATTTGCTGAATGTAGAATCAATCACAATTCTATCCATTTTAGTGCTGTTGTCTGTGGTTTGGACACTATTTAAAAACTTATATATCGCAGCCTTAGTGCGCAAAGTGTGTAAATCCAGCGCTAAGGGTGCGATATGTGAGTCTAGCAGGAAAAGTGTCGATAGTACACCGGAAAAAATTCAAACACCGCGTTGTTAAATGGTGGGGGGACATATAAATATTAAAAAAGTACAACAAAGACAATTATTATCATATCGAGAAGTTGATTTTTCCACCATTGTTGTCCTTTAGATGTAAAATCTGTCAAATTGGGTCTTATCTGTGCTGAGAGCTATCCGGGTCGAATGTTAGATAATGTAGATAACCGTTCAAGATGAACAACCAGTGAAATGTGGGCAGGCCTATATATGTGTAATCATCGTATAGAGCATTAACCCTCGATCACTAGTGTCACCTAAATGTCCCCTATGGATTTTTTTGAATAACAATGGATTTTCCCGTTGACTTGTCTTATATAAATTTTAACCCACCTGAAGTTGATCCACAACATCAAGTGGGTGAAAATTACTTATTTTTGTTCAATTCGAGACACAAAATTTGATAATCGTTATGTTAAAACACATATTTCATTCCCAATAACTGGTATTTAACCTGCGAACAAAACAGATTAAACAATCGATTATAGATAAAAATGTTAAAATTAATTTATCGACACAAACCTATACATCCAAGCACTTTATGAAAACAGTAGTATATAGTAGGCCTATAGTGCATGGCTAGTGCTGGGGAAACTATTATATATGGATGCGTTTTTTTCTAATATTTTTAAACCTTTGAACTCGGATTGCGTTGGACGATACACGTCAAACTTTTGGCAATGACAGCTAAATATTGACAACCTGGCAAACACGAGGCGTTCACCCAATGTTGGTTTAATTGCGATCACCCAATGCGACGTCTGGCCAACATTAATCTAACATTGGGTGATCGCCTCCTGTTTGCCGGGTAATGAAATGACCACTATTGACAGAATGATCCTGTCAATAATTGAAAATGTTCATATTAAGAAGGTGTCTTCGGCCATAGATAATATTCATAAAATAAATATTCACAATAGATATGGATTGAGAAGTGGATTTTATCCTAACGTTATCTCAGTAAGTACTTGACAGTAGTACTCTTAACACTATGCCAGGGTATAATCAATCAGAGCTTGCTTTCATTATCTCAACCCTCATTTAAATTATCAACCTGCACTGATATTGTGTTTCGGTACAGCGATCCACAACCTACACGTGGTTGAAAATTGCCTATATTTAAGACCAAACATTTGCAAATTTGACTATATAAACACTAATTTCATTTCCAATATCAGTGAATTTATCGACAAGTAAAATTAAAAACAAACTTAAAACGACTATAGGCGGGCTTAGCGATGAAAAGGTTAATCCTGGCTTCGATCGGTATATGTGCCTAATACTCGCCGTCAAATTAAAAATGATCAACCAGGATCGCATGATTTTCGGCGATTTATCCATCAGTTTCAAACCGATTTCCTTGAAATTTTGCAGAAGCCATTTTCTAGCAAAGTCCTAACAGGGGTAAAAAATTTGCAAAATTATATTTAATATTTTAAAAGTAAGACTATTTGCCATGTGATACAATTCTAGAATTAGTTTAATGGGGTTATAGAGGGACGTCGTAATTTCAATTTACTACAAATGTCAAATGGTCTAACTTTTGAAATACGCTATATAATTTTACGAAATTGTCAGGGATGTTAACCCTTAAAGAGACGAATTCTTTTTGTATAAGACTTGGAGACCAGATTCTGACATTTAAAGTCGATCCCCGCGCTGTAAGGGTTAACCCCTTCACTGCTACATTGCTACGTAACAATCTTCATTCATTTCACTATCCAGGGGCCAGTTTCTGTATCGTACTTAAGTAAAAAGTGTTAATTTTGTACTTAAGTATGTAACAGAAACTGGCCCCTGTGGCCGATTTCCATAACATACTTATGTAAAAAGTTAACTTCTTACTTAAGTATGTTACAGGGGCCGGTTTGTGTAACGTACTTAAGTACAAAGCTGACACTTTTTACTTAAGTACGATACAGAAACCGGCCCCTGAAATTGTGACCAAGAAATCACCCAACAGTTGCTGTTTTCTCTAATATTAACTAAGTTGTGGCAAAGTAATTGCCGGGTTCGCCAAATGTAGCCGACGCCAACTGTCCATTTGGAGCTATATGCCAATCAGTGAATCACTTCGACCAAGGAAAATAGAATCTGATTCTATTTTCCCTGCCCTCACATACGCAAATAATTTATTTTAAAAATCTAATTTCATTATCAGTATTACCGGTTGCATTTTTATGTTTTGATAGATGTGATCCAAGATGCCTGGACATTAGTTATAGGATTGGGTATTACCTCAACATATAACATAGATTATCACATATAGTAACTAAACACTTCAAGCGCAGTAATTTTGCTATAGTTGTCGCTGACTAAAACGCATCTTTACTATCTACTTCACGTTAATTGTATTCGTTGATGATTCTTAGAGTGTCGACTAAAGTATTATTTCTGTGGTTTGGTTTTGCTTTGTATGAACCATTTTTTCAAGTTATCTCTGTTTTAAATCCGTCATACTGATATTATGTTGTGACTTTATTTTTGAAAGTTCAACGAATTTTCATCGCTTGAAGTCGGGATCGCGGCAGCGAGACACAATTTCAAGTGATTTGAAATTTAAACTAAGTCTGAGTTCTGAGGTGTAAAGAAGTTCGTCTTGCTTTTGCTCGCGTGCGCACATGACCCTAAATCAGGATGCATTTTTATGTTTTGATAGATGTGATACTTATTAGTGATTCCAGATGCCTGGACATTAGTTAGAGGATTGGCTATTACCTAGTGATTACTACGTGCTTCTTGAGTGAACAAAGAACCTCCGGGGGTTATGATCGAGTACTATATTAAATACTTAAGAGCGCAGGATGTCAGGCATAATATATGACATAGTATGCCATTGACCGAAACGTATCTGGGGCGGATCCAAAATTGTCAAAGGAGGAGGCCCGATTGGAAAAATTAGGTGCTAATCAATGTTTAATCTTCTCAGTTAAAAAATCCTGTGAGGGCTTGACACGCAGAATTTACTAAGTTAGTTTTAGACATGCCTCACCCAGTTTCAAATATTAATTTTGGTATATATTCAAATACCAATATTTTGGCAAGTCTGATCGATGTTGAGGCGATTTAGTTTTGAAAAGAGTGGGTCCAAGAAATAAATACGGTGGGGGGGGAGGGGGGGGGGGCAAGAAATACGATACATCCCCCAATATTGCTGTAATGTTGGTTTCAACATAAATTATTTCACAAACAAATTACAAACAACAATTGCCACAAGTTTCTTTCCGTGAAATAATAAGTAACACAAGATATATAACTGAGTCAAATATGGAAAAAAATATACATGAAAAAAAATTATACAATGAGATGATAAAATATATGATGATGATGGAATATTAAAGATAGATAGATAGATATTTATTGACGACGGTAAGTCTATGCAGACTTATGCGTCATTAAAATGAACATATGTACAAGACTATATACAACAGGATTAGTTCGGTAAAATAAACATGTTAAAGATGGCTATGGAAATCTGCCACAGGAATATATGAAATTGTGCAATATTTTAAATAGTAAGTGATTGGTATGGTCATTAGTGGTCTATGTTTTCTGAACGCATACACTATCATTATTTTCAACTTTTTTTGCAATATATCAGCAGAAAGTATTCGGTTCAGATCTTGGGTCAATGATTGACGAGAGACAGTATAAGCTGGACACACAATGTGTTGTAATGTTAGTCCACCGTCTACGACACTGTCCCAACATCACAATAACATTGGCTCAGTGACTCGTGTTGGCTGGGTCTGATCTATTGATATTAATTATTAACGAGACCATCCCAGCTCTCTAGTTTAGGGGGTACTTCAGAATCCTCTGAGTGGACTTATATTATGCCCAGTGTATGCATGGATAATATCTGATGTATATCGTTTATGAAGTGCTCTCCAGTGATGTAGTATTAATAATGGTGTCACAAACGCCGCGAATACACCCTTTTCAATAACGACACGCCACATAGGGACGAAAAGCTGAACTATTAAGTTGGGACTCCGGTTACACTCTTTTCAATAACAAAACGCCACACAGTGACCAAAGCTGAACTACTTAGTTGGGACTACTGTTTAATGCGCAAAATCGTGCAAAGAGTGTATTGCTGTCGCAATTCTCGACTTGTAGTGGATGAAGATGACTTGATGTGATATAAAATTAAAGAAAAATGTCATGTATTGGTAAAACACTTTCATGGAAATCTTCGTTCCAAAACCCCTAGTTGTAAGAAAATTAAGTCTGTTTTCAGGGATGTAAAACGATGCTTTAATGCATCGTGAGGGCTCAAAGGGTTGGGTTGAAAAAACCCAATGAAAACACATCTAGTTATTTAGGCCTAGTGCGGCACGAAATGTAATGAAATAAATCGGGCTTTAGGCCGCCTTTGTGCACATGTAGGCTAAACTGGGCCAGGAGAACCTCCTGAGGATGGTGAGATGAATGAGATGACACTGTCCTCCAGATACAGGATTCGAAACTCGAGCCCTGGCGGTCTGAGGCCGAGCATGCTACTTCTCGGTCACGGAGGCTCCCCACAATACTGACTTTTACACGTGGATGAGGAAGAAACATCTTTGTTTCTTTCAAACCGCCGAGACCGGGAACCTAACCCCGAACTCTGGCGTGAAGGCAGCGGTGCTAACCACCACCCAGGGCCCCCGCCCAATGAGGCACAAAGGAAAACAGCAGCAATTAAACTATGTTGGCATTATTTTCTTACTTACTAATGAGGTAAAGTTAAGATAATCTTAATTTAAGATATGTAGTGGGGAGGGATCCAATGTTATAAGATATTCAAACGGTGTTCATTTGAGTGCGATATGGGGAAATACAGCACTCGTCCAATGAATAAGGTGTGAGCCCTTAGGCGAACACCTTATTCATTGGACATGTGCTACATTTCACACGAAAAAAGAACAACGTTTGTATTTTCTCACACGATCAAGTCACAATCATCATAGGCATAGGCCTAACTGCCATAGATTGCAGCTCCACTACAGCGGGAGTGCGATATGGGCTGATACCGATATACGTCTCACAGTAAAAATCACTTTACAGAGTGTGAGAACACCACCGTAATCAGGAGCCCCTGGAGCAGAGAGGGTGGGTCCACGTCAGTGAACCTCTGAGGGAGTGTAAAAAGATATATGATGGCCGTTGGTGAAAATGAGCTTTAGCCCTTAAAGCTCTGAAATAATATTATGTAAACCATAAAGCCCTAATGATTTTTTTAAATTTGAAATCATCATAAATGTCTTAGTTAACTATTTCTGTTTATTGGAATACCTATGTTGTGGGTCTGCGGCCATTATAAATCTGTATTTCTTTCAGTGCGGGCATCGACTTTAGACGTCAGAATCTGACATCTATGGATGTCAGATTTTGACGTCTAAAGTCCATCCCCGCGCTGTAAAGGTTAAATGTCACATAGTAAGATTAGATAATACCAGGAAGAAGTAGTGGTGATTTCGTCCCCGTCTGAACTCGTCCTGTCCTGTTATCTCGTGAATCAGGGAGTTCACAGTGTAAATCACCGATGAAGATGAAACAGACGTCATATTCTGAAGCTCAACATTCTGGTACAGTTTGATAGTCATCATACAAAAGGTATTTGATATAAATGTTAAAATATTGTGTTGCTGTGTGCATTGAAAACAATTGTAGTGGTTTTCTGTGCATTTTGCAGTGATATGTTGTAGATATTTAGACAATTTCACTGCAACGTGCAAAAAGATGTTCGTGATTGTTCAAAGTGTATATGTCAGTATAAAACTGAGAATGTATTGCTGTTGTCCAAATTAACGGCAAATTAAAAACTACATAAACTTTTCATTTATTGTAGTAAAAAACAAGTAATTTGACCGTATTATGCATAGACTATTTACAGATCTACTTTACATAATGTAATTTAATATATTATAAGCCCCTACTCACTAAAGTATATTTTACAGTATAATATTCACACATAAAGCGCATAATATATTTAATTTTCCACCCACTTGAAGTTGTGTCTCGTTAGCGCAAACGGCAACTTCAGATGAATGACAATTACTCATTTTTATTAACCCTAACAACGCCGAATTACTTTTGTTTAAATCTTGGTAACCAAAGGGTTTTAATTAACTCGAAAGCTCATAAATGTCTTAGTTAGCTCTTTCTGTTTCATTTGAATACCTATGTTATGGGTCCACGACAATTAGTAATATTTTTATTTTTACAGACGTCAGATTCTGACGACTAGAGTCGATCCCCGCACTCTAAGGGTTAAATTTGGGACTAAATATTCGCAATTATTGATGTCTATGGCTAAACTCTCATTTTGTCCGCAATAATAGTGATTATATACGGAATATATACGATAAGATACGATACGATAAGATATAGTTACTTCTATGGGTCCAGTGTCTCAAGAATATTCAGACTTATTGGCGCTTTTGGCTAGAATCGGTGTTTTGTGACATGTCAGTTGTCGAAAAAAAGTTAATCATATGACAATCAAATGAGGATGCTCAGGTTAAGATGGTGGGCCCAATGTAAAAAGGTGTGTTATGCTTTTTTTGGCTGACTTGGCTTCTCGTAAGTTTTAATTTTTATCAGGTAAATTATCCCACAAACTTGGTGCGGCAACCAAATAAATGCATGGCCACAATTAATTTTGTCTGAGCTCCATAGTCTCGTATCTCAGTGTTTGCTGGTGATTCTTGAAATGCTGTAGGCTAAATAACTGATATGAGATGTGAGGTTGCAAGTCATGTGTCGTGATATGTGACCCATCTGCTCAAAATAAGGTATATCGCGCATTTTGTCAGAAAATAAAATAGTGCATTGTGAAAGAGAAAAGATGTACTTGTGTGGTCAAAACCATTAGGATTTATCTGTTCAGACATATGTCTGAAATCTTTTATGAGAGACGCAGAAATGTGAATGCAATGATTGTTTAAAAATCAGGATGTTTGATCGCAAATTAAACTTGAAGTTGTGGGTTGCGTAACAAGAAATAACTGAGTGATAAATAATAAACTATTTAATTTAGCGCTTTAGGGATTAACCTTTGTGCTGCTGAATTGTTTGTTTCTATCTTTCATTCCTGTTTTATATATCGTCCCCTTAGATATGAAAGGGTGTATCTGCCACTTGACAAAGTGGCAGATACACTCTTTCATATCTAAGGGGACGATATATATACTCCAAAAGGGTTCCATTCACCATGCAATTTTAAATGTTATTTTTTTATTATAGTTTGATCAAAGCCATTTACAACAAATAAATCGGTCTGTAAATCCATGAAGTAATCACTAACTGGTAGATGATAAAAGGTGAATTAAATTTCCATTTCAAATCAGTCAGCTGGAAATATTGCCATCTTTGAGTTGAGAAAAAATAAGGAGGTTGTTTAACCCACACCTTTTATTGATATTGTATAAATTACAAGTGATATATATTTTTTTTAAATGTCTAAAATTACAACTAAAATACATTTACAACGTCTATATAGCAGAGGGGAATATAAAACTAAGAACAATTTTAGACTGTTGCGAAACCATTAGGCTTTAACGTATTAAAACTAGATTGGCTAACCAACCACCACAAGCTATTTTATAATTTTCAGTATCATTTGATTTTATTTCAGCCTTGTTTCAAACCGTATATATATACATAAGATTATCACCACATCAGGGAATATTATCTAGCCCATTATCTGCACCATTTTGGATATAGTCCAGGAGATAAGTCGAATTAATTTCTAAAGGTTGTTCCTAATTAAAAAACATGTCATGAATCTAAAAATCCATTTCTTACAAAATTCTACTTGGTATTTTTTCAGGAAATCAGCGTAAAGTTAGGTACCCTCCGATTACAAAAACAATTTTCGCGTAAGTTTTGAATCTGACCGATGTTACATTTTCGGTTACTCTATTTTCCTCAATTAAGCACACAAATAATTAGAATTGTTAGCTAGATCAGGGGCGGTCCCAGGAATTTAAAAGGAGGGTCCAGGTTACTAAAGGGGTCTAGACTTTTTCTACTTTTTCTACACTTTTTGCATTAAAAACGATGGGGGCAAACATTAGATTAATATAACTGTCAACAGAATAGGAGCATATTCATGATTTCTGTGTCTATTATAAGGTTATCAGGTATGCCTAGTAATGTTGCCACTAAATACTTTGGACATTGCATTGTGGGTAAAACATCCAGGATGGCTGCCATTTGGCCAAAGGTAAAACGTTAAATTGATATAGCTTTCCACAGGAGCAGGTGCATGATTTTGGTGTCTACCATGGGGTCTTCAGATATGCACGACATAATGATGTGCTCAGAAATGACATTGCATTGTGGGTAAAATCCAAGCTGGCAGACTTTTGCCAACTGTTAAATAGTAAATTTGTATAATTTTCGACGTATGTTTATATTTTCTGTGTCTACCATGAAGGTTTTCAGGTATGCCCAACATCGCGGTGTTGTCAGAATTTTTATAGACGTTGCATTTCAGGAGGAAAACCAAGATGGCAGCCATTTGCCCAAGGTCAACCAGTTAATTTATATATCTTTTGGACTGAGTAAACGCAGGTTCGCGATTTTGGTGTCTACCAGTGTGGGTAAAATCTTAGATGACTGACATTTATCCGAGTTCAAACAAAAAATGTGTATCATTTTTGACATACTAGAAGCCGATTCATGATTTTTGTCTCACTTATCGCGTTTGCAGGTATGCCCGATCAAGTGGTATGGTCTGAAATAACTTTTCATATTGTATTGTAGGTAAAATTTAAGATGGCAGCCATTTGACAAAGGTAAAATAATAAATTGCTCACATTTTCAACAGAATAGGAGCCAGTTCGCAATTTCTGTCTGTACCATGGGCCTTTTCAGGTATACCCGGCCATGTGGTGTGATCAGAAAGTGTTTGCTGGGATAACCGTAACGTAGCATGTATACTGTCCAATGCAGAAAACTTTGGTTCAACACAGCGTTTCGTCCTTTTTATGTTTGCTACTTACTTTAAACAGTGATTTAATTATCTAAAATAGAGAAATACAACACCCATTGTCATGATTATATATATATTAGAAACCACTATCACAGATTGCGGTATGTAATAACTACTAACGATGTTTATACACTATTATTATACTAAAAATATGTGGGAGTTATATGTTATATTTAATCAGACAGTTGTATTCGTACATTATTATATTGTCTTTGTGTAGCAGTAGTGTGGTATTCCGTGGAGCTCTTCCAGATGAAGAAGTGTTTCACATATTTTAGTCACACTGCTTGAGTTACTTTTGTTATTAGTTTCCATGTACTTTATTACTGTAATTATTACTTACTAATATCTTTTAGAAAACTTACTTAAATAGACAAAGTTAGGATCTGATCAATGCTAGGATGTTCAGTAAGATACGCCCCTAATGCACAGAACAACGTTAAAGAAGTGTTGTAGTTCAATAGTTTACACCGGTACGTATATTCTTATCTCATAATGTTATAATAAATATCAGTCCGATCCTGCTGCACTAATATATGATCGTTTAACATCGTAACAACTAATAATTTATACCACCGTGATGTAATTGTTTTCATCCTTTATTTGTTTTGCTGTTACGATTGTTACAAATTAATCAAAGATTTACCCCGTGCATTAATGTATGATCATGTCCCTCTTTCTAATGTTTAACAACAATCTTGGAATTTAGTCCTAATGCAATGTTTGAAATACACAACAAATACAAATACCGGGCATACTTGAAAATCCGATGTGGAGACAGAAATCGCAAACTTGCTCCTATTTTGTCGTAAATGCTAGCAATTTATTATCTTACCTTGGACAAATGACGCCCTGCTGAATTTTTATCTAGAACACGATGGGTGAGCCAAAAATCACAAATTTGAAAAAAAATGAGATAACATTTTCTGTCCGCTAGAGGTCATTTTAATGTCAACAATTGCAAAGTTTTCAAATATATATATTATAATATATCGGTCACCATGCACCCCCCCCCCCCACTACTCACCCACACCATTTTTTTAAGATTTGATATGTCCAAAACATGAAATGAGATGTTACCAATAAAAAAATAAGGAAGAACTTTATATTTTGACCACTTTTATGGGGGAACCCCCAAACCTGTCTGGAATTAGTGGGTAGTGTTACATAAGCGTATGACGTTGAAGTTCTGATTAACCAATCTGTCATATAATCTGCCAATAAACTATATAACTGATTAATAAATTCTCGTCCTAATAATACATCACTCATTGCAGTAGAGTAAATAGTCGTCTCTGCGCATACGCTCAAACATGTTTTTTTATTATAAAATATTCAGAATAAACAACAAAACAAACTAGTTAACATGGTCATTATAAAAACAACATAGTAAGTGCTAGTTATTGGCCATATCTATATCTGGCCTATGTTTTCTGAAGATATGTATATACTTAAAATTGTGTGTTATTTATATATAAATGTCATACATATTTCTCATTGAAATAATATTGCAGCCTTTCATGAAAATAAGTCTACTTAGCCTGGGCTTAAATCTGGAACATGGAAATTAGCTCGGGATTTTAGTGTATACTTTTGTATTAACTTGTTTTTACATAATTTGTGTGTGCTGAATGCGAATCTGTCGGATAACGTTCTATATTTGGAGACATTCACCTTCGAATTAGCAATACACAAAATGGCCACCAAAATGTTAAGAAACCCCTATATTTTGTTTATAATTTCTCACACATAAACGCACAATTTATGGTTTCTGCAGGATTTTAATTGATATTTTTTCTTGTGTCTTTGGAAAAAATGACCTTTATTTGACCTTAAAATCCAAGACATCCGCCGTTTTTATATATTTCGTGTTACTATAAGTATACTGCTAAACATGTTGACGATAATATGAGGTATTTGTGGTAACACAGTGGATTAGGACTAAACGTTACTGACGAGTAAATTGGAAAGAAAAAATCCAAAATGGTCGCGAAATTTACCTTTATAAAAAACAAGAAGCAAAATGGCTATGAAAATGTTAATTAAACTTCTTTTTTTATTTTGTGGCTCGGAACTGCTCAATTTATAGAGTTCCTGTGACTTGGAGGCCTTTCTAGCACTTCTGGTATTTCTGGTGTTTATTGTTCATCGCCTGACCTATAGTTTATTGTAAAATCCAAGATGGACGTCATTTTGCATATTTACTATTAAAATAATGATGTCATTCTAAATACTAAGCACAGCAAAGCATGTTTAAATATACTGTACTTAAACAACGTTTCGAGTGCCTTGCAACCTAATCTGCCGTATTACGTCGTCTATTTTTTAGATTGCCATTAAACAAATGTTGTTTAAGATATTATAGTTAAAGTGCATAAAAAACGCTTTTATTTGTTTGGTTGTGGTAACCTTTTAAAATTGAAGGTCAAATAAAGGTCATTTTGATCAAAAAACATGAGACATAGATTTGACAACTCAAAATCATGCAGAAACCAGAAATCGTGCAATAATTTGTAACAAAAATATAGGTTTTGGCGGCCATTTTTTGTTTTGTTCATTTAAAGGTGAATGACTTAAGCACACACAAATTATGTAAAATCAGCCGGGAGAAAAAATATAGACTTAATGCACAGTTCAATGTTTCATATTTCAACCTAAGATAAATACACACATTTTCGAAAAAAGTCTGCAATATTCTTTCATTTAAAAATATATATGCAATGTACAAATCTAAATACCACTCAGTTTTAAGTATATACATATCTGGGTTTAGAAAACATAGGTCAAATATATATATGGCCAATAATTATGTTTTATTAAGTCGTTTCCATTGACCATGTTTACTAGTTTGTTTTGTTGTCGATTATTTGTAATAAAAAAAGTTGTCTAAAGGTATGTGTAGAAATAATTCACTGCATCATGCAATACATCAGTAGAGCGGAAATCTTGTGTATGGTATATTGCATGTTTAGACTGGTCAGCTAGAACTGCAATAACGGAAATTTGCGTGACATCACCCTCTAATTTTCGACTGGTTTGGGGTCTAGGGCAGTTCATTAATTATTCATGAACACTATTTGCTGGAATGGTTCATGAATAGTTCAAGTCACACAGACGTCACATTCACATGAATAGTCCATGAGCACTTCATGTGAATGTAATATCTATGTGGCATGAACTATTCATGAACCATTCCAGTAAATGGTGCATATGAATTGATCATGAACTGTCCAGGGCCATTTAATGTTCACGGACATTCCTTGAACAGTTCATGAGCTCTTTTGTGAACTGTTCATGAACTAATCATGAATACAGTTCATGAATAGTCCAGGATATTTAAAAAAAAGTTCATGAACTGTTCACTAGTATCTCACAGGGGATACCTCAAAATCATATAGTAGACACATAAATCACAAACCTATTGTTCGACCATGGCCAAATGACAGCCATTTTGGATTTTTTAACCACAATGCAATGTCTAAAATATTTTATGACAATATCACGATGTCGGGCATACCTGAAATCCCATGATAGACACCGAAGACATGAATATACCTATTATTTCACAAATTATATAAATTCACTATTTAACTTCCGGCAAATGTCGGTCACTTGGATTTTACCCATTTCTGACCACATCATTAGGTCTGGCATAGCTGAAAACCATATAGTAGACATCAAAATCATACACCTGCTCTTTTTCTGTGGGAAATTATATCAATTTGGTATAAGCATATTTATATCAATTTAATTTTTGATCTTGGCCAATTGGTAGTCATCTTGGATTTTTCACCCACAATGCAATGTCCAAACGGAGCGGGGGGCACCGACTCTTTACTAGAATTTATCTCCACCACAGTGAGCACAGCTATATGTTTGTTTAATTTTTAGCATGACGTTGTGGACTAGATGGATTGTGAATAACAATAAATAAAATAAATAAACAGCGGACACAGAAAACCTCTTATATCCTTTAGAGGGGTAAGGGGGCATGCTCCCCCCGGAAATTGTGAGATCTAGGGCTTCAAATGGTGCATTCTACAGCATTTGTTGGCTTGAATATGGTCGTTTTTAATATAATAATAACATGATTTAGAAAGGCGCTCAGCTGTTTCAACCCTCACAGTGCAGGGATGAACATTAGTCGTCAGATTCTGACGTCTAAAGTCTATCCCTGCACTGTAAGAGTAAAAATCTTTCTAATGGCCGTAGACCCATAACATAGGTATTCAAATCGGAAAGAGCTGAATAAGACATTTATGATGATATCAAATTGAAATAGACCTTTTGGTCTCCAAGTTTTTTTTTTAAATCAGCGCTTTAAGGGTTAACGGCCCGCCATCAATGTCTAACAGCCCACCATAGTCAAGAGCAACCCGAGGCGCCCCCTTCTGGAGCCGTCACTGTGTCTGATTAGCCTTATGTGTACTACAAAATGTGTAGGGAGGGGATAGGTCCATAGGTATTCTACTCCAGAGGGGTGTGCGCAATCGATAAATAAGTTGGAAATGTATGTCCACATCTAGTCTATAGTTGGTCCATTTAGACATAGAATCACACAGTTTGTGTAGAGCAGAATACAAAATAGAATTATGTTAGTATTAAGGCATTCACGATTACACATAAAAGTGGTCAATAAAGTATTCATATAACTTAATAATTGATGGCTATTGATGAGTTTGGTGTCAACATCTCGCATATATGGTAGAATTTCCAGCCCAGACTAAATAATTTTAGACTAAACTATAATCACCTATGATAAATAAATGTGGTTATAATAGTAATAACATGATTTAAGTCGGGCATTGAGATGTTTTAGACCCGGCCATTCACCAATGTCTAACAGCCCTTTATAGCCTACAGCAGGCCTCAGCTTACACCTCAGACTGCTATGGTGGGCTGGTAGACATTAATGGCGAGCCACTAAAACAGGTGAACGCCTATCAGAATCATGTAAATTATTATACAAGGCTATTTAAGTGTGGCTATTGTTTGTGATTACAGATGGGGCTGTTGGTGCTTGTGATGCTGCTGTCCATGATGGCACAGGCCGCTGCTACATCCCAGGGGATAGACCTCACGCCCAGGTCCGCACCCAGGGATGGGGAGCCAACAGTCTACCCCGACCTACCCCGCACCAGGGATTCAGCAAATGACGGTCTCACAGGACTGTATGATATTATGCGCAGTTTCCTTGGCAACGGGGTGATGCCCAAGACTATAGGTGACCTGATTGATGAATATGAGATCAGATCATTTTCGGATTTTCAGGAAGATGATTTTTTGAATGACTGGCAATCCTGGATATTCTACTTAATAGGTTTTATCATTTGCATTGTGGTGGGCCTGCTGTTCTGCATATTAATGCCCCTCTGTGGATGCTGTGCTTTATGCTGTGGCTGCTGCAAGAAATGCTTCGGGTTATGCTGTAAATGCTACAGACGTAAGCCTGATGTGGAAGGTAAGAGAGATAAGTGTAAGAGTGTGGTGTGTGGGATCTTCCTGTTTGTTACGGCCGCTATGCTGCTCGCTGGGGTAGCCATAGTCTACGCCACCAATGACTCGTTACGAGTGGAGCTGAGCGACGAGGGAGTCTTGACTGACTGGGCAGATAGTATATATAAGACAGGAGAGTACCTGAACGACACCGTGAAGGATGTAGATGATTACCTGCTCCAACCACTCTACCTGACCACAGATAAAACCGTAGACAAATTACAGGACATACCAGAAGATAGCTTTTTCACGATAGACGAGGCTCTAGGCATCTCTACCCTTCTGGTGGACCTCAACACGTTCGCCTTTAACTTGATACCTCTAGAGGGAAACCTCACCTTGGTGAAAGACAATACTGAAAACCTTGACATGGCCAGTACGGACTTGTCTGCACAGCTGCAGGCTTCTGCTGGAAGAATAGAAACAGCACTTGTTGGATGTAGCACCTCGGATTGTGACACTGCTCTTGATTTACTGCCCCAACTGGACATAGACGCCACCTACGGCCACCTTGATGATGTCACTGCGGTATTAGCTGCTGTAACCTCGGCCCTGGATAACGATATAATAGGCGCCACTTCACAGAGTCTGGCCATCTACAGATCTCTACAGAAGCAGATAGAGAACGATACATCAGAGGTGATAGAAGGTGTGGTGGCTTCTCTGGAGGAGTTTAACGTGATGCTTTCTGACGGCTATGACGAACTCAGTGATAATATCTACGCTGTGGATATGACGGATGCCTTTGACTGGTTGGACGAGCTCCAGAAGGAGGTAGATGTAATAGCTGGTTACTACACAAGCAGTGTTATCGTGGTCACCACGGTCTTTCTCATCATTCCGATTCTGATCCTTCTCGGCCTCCTGGTTGGTGTGTTTTGTCCTAAGCCTCGTAAGTCTTCCAGTAGGTGCTGTTCCTGCACCACTCATCAGTCCGCTAACCTGATGAAGGCCGGCCTCGTCCTCACCTTCCTGTTCACTTGGCTGTTCATGCTGGTCACCACCCTTCACTTTGCTGTTGGGGGTTTGGCGGAGACTCTAGTCTGCAGACATCTCAGGGACTATGATGACACCATGGTAAAGCTAGAGAAGTTGCTGATGGTGGAGTGGAAAGCTGGTGGGATGACATTTAACGTGAGTATCCAGCAGGTGATGGAGGAGTGTAAGGCTGATAGCAGTCTGTATAACGCCATGAACTTGGAGGCAAACGGTAAGAACATCACAGAGATGCTGGACCTGGAGCAATATGGAATATACGACGCCATGGACGACCTGGCAGACCTACAGTTTGACTTCAGTGATGTAGAATTCTACCCGGCAGAGCTGAATGATGCGCTACTCTACCTGGATGAACAACTCAAGTTGGTGGATTATGAACCTTATAAAGTAGAACTGGAGAAGGACGTCACACAAATTGACCTATTGGCCTATGCTGATTTACTCGATGATATTGCTCGCGACCCGACCTACTCTGCCCTTGAAGTTGAAGCAGACATCCTTAGAGGCTTATATGACACCCACGTGACACCCATGGAGGACGCACGTGACATACTGGAAGATAGTGTGGCCTGGTCATATTACTACACAGAGGTCATCACTCTCAGTGACCTCACCGGTGACCTGACCTTATCCCAGGAGCGTCTGCAGACAGAGGGCGGTGACCTTGTGGGGGACATGATAGGTGATTATGTGGATGACCTGATTCAGATACTGGAGGACTACTGCCACCTAGCGGATTATAATGTACGAGAGGAGATCGGTAGGTGTCGCCCTATGTATGACGCCGGTGACCTTTGTGTGACCTCATTATGTCAATATTTCCTGGAGGCTTTCAACGGGCTATGGTTCTGCTATGGCTGGGCCTTGTTCTTTATCATCCCCGCCATGTTCTTCAGCTCAGGGCTCATCACGTATTACAGGAAAAGCAAGAAGCACAGCACCGTGGAACATCAAGACGATATGATAGAAATAACACCAATACCAGCCAATCGAGCAGTGGTGACTGAGATGCCTACACTTGATGACAGTGGTGTGGTACAGGCGACTAATGAACCCATGGTGGGCAACAATTCCGTGGTTTTTGAAGACGAAAAAGTAACAGAGCCATCACCAGGGCACAACGAAGATGAAGACATTAAGATGGAAATAACACCAACACCGGACAAACAAGAGGAGTTAACTGATACACCTACAGAAGATGACAATGATAACGGACCCATCGTGGGTAAGGCTTACAAAGGGCATCAGGACGAAGGAGTAACAAACCCATTACCCGTGCAGAACGAACCCCAAGACGAGAAGATAACACCAAGACCAGTGCACAATGAACATCAAGACGTTAAGATAGAAATAACACCAGATAACCAGGATGTGGTCGCTGAGACACCTACAGTAGACAACAATGGTGTGGTAACTGCCACTAATATAGGAGCAACACCAACATCAGACAAGCAAGAGGTAGTGGCTGATAACAGCGATGTGTTACCGGTGACTAATAAAACCACAATCGCTAACAATTTCGTGGTGCTTGAAGACGGAAAAGTACCAAAACCATTACCGGGGCAAAACGAAGATCAAGGCGAGAAAATAGAAGTAACACCGACAGCAGACAAAAAAGAGACGGTAGCTGATACGCCTACGGTAGATGACAATGGTGTGGTCACGGCGACTAACGAACTCGCGCTTGGTAACGACAATGAGGGGGGTCAGAACGAAGAAGTAACAAAACCATTACCCTCGCAGAACGAACATCAAGACGAGGAGAAAACACCAGACAAGCAAGCGTTGGTGGCTGAGACACCTACAGCAGACAAAGATGGTGTGGTTCCGGCGAATAATGAGCCAATCATGGGTGACATCAACGAGGGGCAGCAGGAGGAAGAGGTATCAAAACCATTACCAGTGCAGAACAAAGGAGAGACAAAAAAAAGAAAGAAGAAAATTAAGAAACAAATATAATTTTAAAAGCGTTACTAGAACGATTGAAAAGAACAAAATAATCATAGTCAATAACATCAAAGTGGAACACCGGAGGAAAAAAATGGAAATGAAAAAATAAATGTGAGTAAAAACAACTGCAGTGGTATAAAAATAACCATGCTCGATAAAAATAACGTGGAACATCAGAACAAGAAAGTGGAAATTGAAAAAAGTACCAGTACAAAGCATACGTGGTTGAGACGTAGCCACAAACATAGCCACAAACAGTATATCTAAGAACATCTAAGAAATAAAATACAATCAAAACTATTACATAGGCCCAACGATTGGCAGTGGTAAATACAATTGAGAAACTGTGGTGTGGAGCATTAAAACGATAAAAATCAAAATAACCAAATGTCGTGGGGCAGCAAAGGAGAGTTGATAACTGACAGATCTTGCTCAATCAAAGTACAGGGTAACGTGATGTATCAGGACGATAAAGGTGAAATTACAAAAATTTAACAATGAAAATGATGAGGTAAGAATAAAGCTGGATAGACGTTAAGCAGCAGAATAATCTCTTACAATAACAGAGTATAAAGGGCACTCACCCTGTTGTGACCGTACATAAACGGGTTTGCGCTATTTTCAAACCGAATAAAATCCCACCGAAATTGATAAAATAGTTTGTGATAGATGCTCAGTTAATCAAATAATGATAAAAATAAATCCATAGAAAGATATATTTTTCGTCATTTGAAGCTGGAAATTGCATTAGTATTCGAATGAATGAAAAATAGAAGCCAACAAATCAGCAATCTAAACATTCAACGTATTTTTCTATCCAAGAAAAAAAAGTGTTTAGACAATGGCCGTTATGATATTATATTCAAGAGTAAAATATACAAATTACACATTTAATTTTCACCCACTTGAAGTTGTGGATCGCGGTAGCGAGACACAACTTGAAGTGGGTGAAAATTTAAATTTGCTTCTGTTCTGTATTTATTCTCCTGATTTTTTATACCATCGGATCATTAGCAGGATAAACCAATCTGTTATCATTTTTAACTTATTTTTCATGTGAGAAATAATAATGTTAGGAAACTCTATGTTGACAATATATACCAGAGTAGCGATATATTGTACGCAAGAATAAATCTTTGTAATCCGAAATGCGTGATACAGATCATGCTATTATGTTCATGCTCAAGCTGAATTATTCAGACGTGTACAGGATTTAAACTTTTATTTTGTTTATGCCAATAATTCTACCTTAAAACGATATTTGCTTGATATTTTTCTGTTCTCAGATGATAAATTTATATTCGTTTTATCCTTTAACCTGGTGTCATATTATAGTATTTACGTTAATATTTCATCATTTTTTATTAAGAATTCATGAGAGAATATTTTAAGATTTTGAGATATATAAATCGATGTATAGTAAATTGGATAAAAAGAAAACCTGTATTTGTTGGAAGAGATATATGTCGTATGGTATGCCTACAGTTTTTATATAATTATGCACTTGATATTTCTTCTATCGTAAACGTACTTTATTTTGTAATTGCAATACATTCTACCTAATACTATGTAATACAAAGGTCATGTTTACAATTTTAAAGTAAAAATATATATATCATAACATGTTAATTATTTACATAAATTGTAGTTTTATATTATTGACCCCACCTATTTACGCTCCTCTACAATACATTTGTAGGAGAGACATTGCAATAAATTTACCAGAAATGTGTTGTATGTGGCATTGTAGAAAAGCTACATATTGACTGCTAGAGTCATAAGGTCAGAACTGTCAATTTAGACGGCACTATATACAAAGCTTCTTCACTGGATCGCGTGTCCATAATTTTTCTGGAATTCTGAAGGTTCTAAACTTGAAGTGTTGTGTACTGTGTAGCTCTCATAAAAAGTTGACATACTGACATACATATGGACCTGGTAGGTTTATATTCTCATCACAATAATGGTTAACATTTAAAGCGCTAAGGGCGACGAGAGTTTTTTTTTAATACGTTTTATTAGCCTTCCTAATCACAGTTATTGGTGATGAAATGTGTGTTTAAACATCAAAATTTGCAAATGTTCGGTCTCAAATTAAACAAATGCTAGTTATTTTCACCCTCTTGAAGTTGTGAATCGCAGTAGCGGGACACAACTTCAAGTGGGTGACAATTTAAAATATTTACCTTAGCGCTTCAAGGGTTAAGTAAAGCATTACTAACCCTTAAAGTGCTGTAGCCGTTCCTTTTTCTTTCAAATATGAAATTTCAACCCTTTCAGCGCTGGGACCGTCTTCATAGACGTCAGAATCTGAGGTCTGTAGAATTAAAGGAGCTCTTGGGATGACATCAGTTTTCGTTTTTAGTTTTGTAATAAAGTAGTGTATCCCCCAGATCATGATTTAATTTTTTTGATTAAAAAAAATATTTTTTATCAACATTTCTATGAATCCGCTTGAAACCCAAACAAACTTTTTGTATACCTAAACACTTGCCAAAGGACGGTTGAATGTTCCTACAGCATTGAGCCACATTTTGGTGGCGTCGGCCCAGCGTTGGGCAGACAATCAGTGCTGCAGGTGTATCCCCCCATGTCCTGACTATAAGACACAAATTAGCGGCGATTGCTTTGATTTCACCGTCCAAGACGTGGGAATATGTGATATAAAGTGCTGTATATTGCTGACTTGTTTTGTTTGCATGGCAATATACGACCTGAAAATATAACTATTTCACTCTTTTTCGGTGATTTAAAAGGCCAAGATCAGTAGGCTATATAACGTCATATAAATTTAATTTTCAAAATTATCATTTAAAATGTCTCATCCCACGGGGTCCCTTTAAAAAATGTATAGTGGTCGTAGACTCATAACACAGGTATTCAAATGAAGCTTAAAGAGATAACTAAGACATTTATGATGATTTCAAATTGAAAAAACCCTTTGGTCTCAATTGTTTATACAATTTTTAATCGTTATTAGGGTTAAGGAGAAGTAAACATTACATTTCCTTTATTGATAAATGTTTTGATTCAAATTATATATATGTAAGTAATTTTTACCCACCTGAAGTTTTGTCGCGATAGCGCGACACAACTTCAGGTGGGTAAAAATTTACATTATATAATTTAGGCCCAAATGGTTATTATTGTTTATGTTTACAAACGGCGGATAATTTATGATTATATGACAATGCAAATATGTTACTGCTACAATCACACACGCTCATTTGCCTAATATTGATGATTTATTTTGATACTGAATGACATGATTTTTTGTTGTATTTAAAGATTTTAATTTGTAATACAAATTATATACAAAATACAACACATTTAATGTGTCCAAATGAGTCTTTTTATCCAAGTATAGGTTGTTGTAGCTTGTTGCTTCAATATGCATAATGATGAACATATTCCGTTTGTTGTCATTTTATATTACAGCACCATAATTCTTCGGAATCAGCAGACAATATTTATAGCTCGACTTACTCTTGATTATTGCGTGCACAATGCACAATATCATATAAGCTTTTTTGTTTCAACTTTTAAAATATTTTTTTACTTTTTCATGTTGACATGTCACATGCAGCCATAAATGAAAGAATAATAAAGAAATGCTATAGACCGCTTGCACGAGTTTGCGCGTGAACAGTTGTCTGATTAAAACAGTTCAGCGTTGCTCACTGTGTGGCGTGTTGTCATTGAAAAGTGTGTAACAATTGTCTGATTAAAACAGTTCAGCGTTGCTCACTGTGTGGCGTGTTGTTATTGAAAAGGGTGTATTTGTGTGATTTTTTTGTTATGATAGTGTGGGTTCTGGTGGCCCTAAATGCACTGTGCTCTTTATTAAAACGGATGTTTTTATTGATAATGATAAGGCGTTTTTTTAACCCTTTCAGTGCGGGGACCGACTTTGGACGTCAGAATATGACGTCTGTACATTTAGTGCGTGGACCGACTTTAGACGTCGGATTCTGACGTCCACAGACGTCAGATTCTGACGTCTAATGTCGACCCACACACTGAAAGAATGAAACATGTATAATGGCCGTAGACCAATAACATAATTATTCAAATGAAGCAGAAAGATCTAACGAAGACATTTATTATGATTTCAAATAGAAAAAAAGTTTTTTCTCCATGGTTTATATGAAAATATTTCCGCGTTGTAAGGGTTCAGATGTGTGCCAGATTTGCTATACTATTCTGTATTTGTATATTACGTGGCAGTACGCACTAATGTGCTATCGCGCCACGGGAGTTACTTAGCAAGGCCTGTTATCATTCATGATATAATTCATAGCCTTAATTGCATGCCAAGTACTCCACATTGTGGATTTTCTGGGGTCTCGCCGGATGGAAATTGCGCCTACGTCCATTGAGGTTCTTTTACGTTCAACTGAAAGTCAGTCAGACGAGCCATCTGATCTACGTGGTTTTCTGAGCCCCACGACACGACAAAGCTGCACGATGTCCTAGTGTATACGGCACCTGGCAGTCCCAGGCGGCACCCATCCAATTATTAACCGGGCGCGACGTTGCTTAACTTCAGTGATAGAGCCAACACCGATGAGACAACGCCGTATTCCGTATATAAGCCGTATTCCGTATATGTTTCCGTATAATGTTTTTACGGCAAACACCAAGCAGCAGTAACAGCCTCCGAGGGCCAATCTTCGTGGAGTAACAACAAAAGCCTTCGACACACCACAAAGAGTGTCCCTGATTTGATTGCTTAAGACACAACAATAATCTTAGCAATTGTTGGGGTGTGGCCACTACCACAACTACAATTTCGTCGATTTCCGTCGGAAGCTGTCGACAAAACCGAACATGTTCAAAACATGAACAGTCTTTCTGGTGTGTGATTTGCGAAAACCTACCACGACGATCACGTTTTAAGCAATCGCAAGGAATCTTTGCAGTGTGTGGAAGGATTTAACAGTGTGTCCATTGGTGGAGGATGGTCCAACATGAACGTTCGCTTTTCGTTGATTATTCAGTGAATTCTCAAGTGATTTTCACGAAACGTTGTATTTATTATTATCTAGCCATTTGCAAAACCGTGAAATTGTAGCGAGTATTTCAAACGTTAAATCATTTGAATAAACCGGAATGTAATTGATAGCTTTATAAAGGGGCGTCATAATTAGAAATTTACTACACGTCAAATGGTCTAACTTTTGAACTATATAATACATTTTCACGAGATAGTCAGGATTGATGCCACATGGCTAGAAAATAAAGCTTACAAAATTTCAAGAAAATCGCCTGAGAATTGACTGAGTAATCAACAAAAAGCTCTGTTTTATTATAGGCGATTCTCCACCGTTCGACAGACTATAGCAAACAGGATGGATGCCAAATGAAAATCGCTCAAGAATTGACTTAATCAACGAATAGCTAACTTTCGTTTTGCACAATCTTCCACCGTTGAACAGATTATAACATGTAACTCGACACAACACAGATTAGCTCAGTGTTCAAAAACTCAAGAACAGTTACGTGCGTTCACCAGCTTTCGCTCTGAATTTACTAGTTGAGCGAGATATAAAGACTAAATTCACAATTTCTATTTCGTACATGCATGTCCAAAATTAAAAAAAAATACAGGAATTTCGACTTTATTTATATCTAGCCTAACTGGTAAATGCGCAACACAAAAAGCAAAAAAACGTCAGCAGTATTAGTCTATGGACATGTTTACATCATATGGTCATGTTAAAAAGCCAAAATGAAATCACCGATTTTTTTATGATTTTAGCCTGATTGTGTCGCTTTAACTTTATTATGACGTTCACCAGGGCTGACCTGACGATCACCGACGGTCGCGACCTTCAAACGATATGAGCGAGCCCCTAACGCCGACTTGAATGAACATTTCCCAGAGCTAGGGACGAGCCCGAATGTTCCGACATGACTGACTCCAACCGCTCAGTTATCAGAATTGAATTTTCATCCCCAGCTTTATAGACAGGGATATATCCTAACCAATCTAATAAACATGTCTGTCAAACTTTTCTCAACGCTTTCTATTGTGTTTTTTCCCGTAGATTTCAAATCTGCCAGATACCATTCGAGATTTTGCATATTTAATTAGCTAATTTGCATATTTCCAAAATGGCCGCCACAAAAAAGTAATCTGCTATGAATACAGTCACGGCAATCATAGAAATGTGTTTTTTTGGCCCTAAGTTCAGGTTTTGAGATCCCATAATGCCATTTTGACGACAATGTTATTTTTGGGGGTCATTGGAAGGTCATAGGTCACGTGACCATTGAAATACAATATCCCACCTTTACGTTTTAGCAAAAAGTGCACAAATGGACTTTTTGGGGATAAGATGATGATTAGAATGCCTGATATTATGTATTTGATTTCAGAGAGTTACATCTCATACACAGGACTATATTTATTAATACAAGATGGCCGCCATAATTCAAAATAGCCGCCAGCCGAACCTAAGATCAGGATATCTGAGCTTCTAGATATCATATTTAAGCCATCTTAGTGTCTAAATTGGGGTTTTGTGGATCAAGGAATACAATGTCAGACATCATTATACTTTCAAATGATTTTTGATGTCTTTTTGATCTCTATAGTTTGATATTTTGGCAAAATTGTGTTATATCATAGTTATATTTGAATAACTTCCTCCCAGAATGAGCTTATCATCCGCACACTGAATTCACATGCTAACATGATATAAAGTAAAACCATATACATCACATGTATATGACAGCGATAAAAGAGATAAATAGACATATCATTTACATTATAATACGGCACTGTTATTTTGTAGCGTATGTAGAACTACTACCTAGAACTACTACCCAAGGGGTAAACATCATATTTTCTGGAAAACTGACACGGCGTGTTGTAAAAGTTTGGGCACCTGAAATGATATCTACATATATTTAGGATCACAACCTCGGTGCACAACCTTGCAAATCGACTATTAGAAATTGGTAGGAAGCCAATAATGGCGGCCATTACCGAAAAACTTGAATTTGTCAATATCTCTGTCAATATTCAAGATAATTTGCTTTTAAAGTTGTCTAGACCAATATTTTCAGGGTCAAAGATCAATATAAAACCAGTCCTGAAGTGATGTTATATCTTGTAAATATGTATACCAGTAGGCCTATATACACACAACGCTGCTTTTATGTTTTGGAAATAATGTTTCACACTGTATAAGAATAATCACTTTTGATAAGAAAACATCATGAGCGTTCGATGTCATAACAATGATAATGTTTATTGATCAAAAACTATAGAATAAGTATTAGTCCTTGCAGTGATATAGCATTTGGCATTATAATCACTTCTTAACATAGTCAGTCTAATGGTCTGGGATGATTACTAGTAGCAGTACTTTTCGCACCCACCTGGGGAGGGTCATTTGGGCTCTGTCCCGTCTGTTGCATGTTGGGGAAGCTGCAGCCTACACGTGGCTGGCTATAATATTGTGGTGGATTGCCAGCTGGGTAGCCCATTTCCTCCACTCAATAGTGGTGCCAATGCAGCTCCCGCATCAGTAAAGGCACTGATGTTGGCCGTGCTAGAGCCTAAACTACAGGCAATAGTGTTTGACATTAGGTCTCTCATGTGGGATGAATGGAGTTACCCTCAAATATTGTGACTCTTGAGGACTATCCGATCAGAGGATAGCGGGGCTGTGCTAAAGGCCTCTGTGTTTCAGCATTAAATTGCATATCAAAACCTAGGTCTTTGATCGTCTGGAGTGTAAATCCCCCTAGACATGCCCAGAACATCGGAACATCGGGCAGTAACCCACCATGCCCTATCACCCCACCCTCACGTCATCAAGGTCTCAAGGTGTTGTACGCAGCAACTTTGCTTAGATATCTCTGACAGTCTTCTACATAGCAGGGGATTTTTCTTATCTTACTCGAGCAGTTTTTGTTGCAACCCTACTTGCAGCCACGTGTCATTGTGTGTGTCATATATGGTGGCCTTGGTGGGTTTGTAGATTTATCTGGGATCAGCTTATCATTTTATACTCGTCCATAGTCCTCAGGCTTGCAGGTAAGCTTGGCGATGTAAGCTGACTTGTCAAGTGCTGTTGCCAATGCTGCCCGCTTTAGATGATGTTCTAAAGCAAAAGAGTGGCAGTAATTTCAGCAGTGATTTGTTATTATAAAACTTGATGAATCGGAGTATATATATAGCTATATCACAGCCTTCAAAGTTGCATTATGTGTTCACAAGAAGCTACTTTGCCTGGTCATACACATCTACCGGTATTTCAATGTGAGCACCATGACATCATCAGCTATCATGCTATTTCCGTTTTCTGCGAACAATGATGGATGCATATTGCTACATTCATGATCACCAATAAAGGTTTTAAAGTTATTAATGTTAATGTCTCCACCACTTACATTTTGTGTGTTATTTGCCGAAGAGTAGAAATGTCATTACTCTTGTCAGACGAATCAATTTCGCTTATATACTATTATATACTAATTTTACTATTTTGGTTTCTGGTTCTGAGTCTAGTCATTCACGGGTGACAAGAGCTTCGTATAATTATGATCTTCAAAGTAATGGCAGCTTTGGACACCATTTCTTTCACATCAAGACCAGAAGCTCTGCTAACATAGCAAAATAGCTAACAGGGAGCGATCCAAGTGGTTTTCAAGAGTTTTTCCAACAAGACTCGCTTTCTTGCTTTTCTATGTCAGACATGGTACCAAGAGAAACAAAGTGATCCTTGCATTTGCTCAACTAAATTTCACTTAGGTGGTGGATAAAACAGAGTGTACTAATTACAGTCACATACATTGCATTGTATATTTGGTAATTGGTCGTTCATCTCAAGACAGCTATCCATTCACGAGTTTTGCCGCTCCAATGAGTCATGCAAACTTCAGGGCACTGTCATTCATTCACATTGTCAACGGACGAGATACCATCGGCTATTCATTCTCTACTGGCATGTTAAAGTTGGCTGAATGATACAACTACACTGGTAGACTTTGCTGATGATGGTGCTCCCACTGAAATCACGATATATGTGTGTGACCAGTCACAACAGCTTTTTGTGAACTCATATTTCAACAAGAGAAGGCTGTGATAGAGATACGCTCAGAGACAAAACGTTCTTAAATGATATTAATAAGTCAACACTGCTGAAGTTGTTGCCACCCAATGCAAATGCTTTCCAACAGCATATAAAGCATGCAGCCAAGCCATCCTCAAGCCTTAGGACTATGGATGGGTTGTAGAAAATGGCAAGCTGATTCCTGTTCAGTCAAATGTTTTCTTATCAAATGAGATTAATAATATCTAGTGCAAAACATTAATTTCACACTATCAAATGCATGGTTTTGTGTACTATCTTGTTAAGAAGACATAAAATCACTTCAGGGTTGGCTTTATATTGATCCTTGACCCTTAAAAGATAGGTTTAGACAACTTTAAAAGCAAATTATCTTAAATATTGACCGAGATATTGAGAAATTAAAGTTTCTCGGTAATGGCCGCCATTATTGGCCTCCTGTCAATTTCCAGTAGTCGATTTGCAAGGTTGTGCACCTAGGTTGTGATCCTAAATATATGTAGATATCATTTCAGGTGCCCAAAATTTTACAACACGCCGTGTCAGACTGTCAGTTTTCCAGAAAATATGATGTTAACCCCCTGGGTAGTAGTTTTACATACTCTACAACATAACAGTGTCGTTTTATAATGTAAATGATGTTTATTTACCTATTTTGTCGCTGTCATACACATGTAATTTATATGGCCTAACATTCTGGGAGGAAGTCATCCAAATATAACTATGGTGGCGTAGATGGATCACACAATTTTGCCATAATATCAAACTATAGAGATCAAGAACACGTCAAAAACCTCTAAAAAATCATTTGACAGTATATTGATCTTTGGTATTGTATTCCTTGGTCCAAAAAACCTTAATCAAGCCACTAAGATCGCTTAGATATGATAACCAGAAACTAAGATATCTTGATTTTGGATTCGGCTGGCGGCCATTTCGAATTATGGCGGCCATATTGTATTAATAAATATAGTTTTGTGTATAAGATGTAACTCTCTGAAATTAAATATATATTATCAGGCATTCAAATCATCATTTTATCCAAAAAAAGGTTGAGTTGTGCACTTTTTGCTAAAACGTGAATGTTGGATATTTCAACAAGTTTTTCATCACAAAAATATCTCAAATCAGACAAAAACTTGATTCTGATAGCTGCACTGATATAAGTTTCACAGGTATCTCTGACATTAAATCTTCTGATATTTCTTTGGACAATTTTAGACCAGCAACTGAAGAGGAGGTGTTTAAGATTATTAGCAAAAGTCCTAAGAAATCATGTGCTTTAGATCCAATACCAGCTGGATTTTTGATGGATATTTTACCAACACTGCTACCAACAATCACAAAAATTATTAACATTTCACTGGAAACAGGAACGGTACCTCATTCAATGAAAAAGGCGATTGTCAGCCCACTTTAAAAAAAACTAACGCTTGACAAGGATGTTTTGAAAAATTATCGTCCTGTGTCTAACCTTTCTTTCATTTCAAAGATTCTTGAGAAAATTGTATCATCTCGGCTGTTAGACCACATAGAATCAAATAATCTTGGAGAGCCACTACAGTCGGCTTATAAACGCCATCACGGCACAGAGACTGCACTTTTGAAAATTCAGAGTGATTTGTTGTTGGCAATGGATGATCACAAAGCATCACTAGTTGTATTTTCGGACCTTTTCGCTGCATTCGACACAATTGATCATACCATTCTTGTTAATCGTTTGCGAAATGACTATGGCCCAAGTGGAAAAGCACTTGATTGGTTGGAATCATATCTCACTGATCGATATCAATCTGTACATATTAAAGACAACTCCTCTGAATACACAAAATTGAATTGTGGTGTTCCTCAGGGTTCAGTCCTGGGACCTTTACTTTTCAGTTATTATACAAAACCTATTAGAGCCATAGCAGCAAAACATAATCTAAAAATATATCTATACGCAGATGACACTCAATTATATGTGTCGTTCCGATTTTCAAGCTACACAGAAGCAATCGCTGCACTGTGTCGTGTAGAAGCTTGTATCAATGAAATACAGTCATGGATGAAGAACAATAAACTTCAACTAAATGCCGATAAGACTGAGTATCTTATTGTTGCATTTCCAAACGTTTTACCAAAGATAACATTACGCCCTATTAATATTAGTGGAATCGAAATTGAGCCATCAGTGTGTGCAAAGAATTTAGGAGTGTGAGCATGTGAATCAAATTTGCAGAAAAGCACAATTTCTTTTGAAAAAGATCGGTGACATTAGAAATTGTTTATCGATTGTTACCACTGAGCATCTCATCCACGCCTATGTGACATCTCAACTTGACTGTTGCAACTCTCTCTTGTATGGCTTGCCAAATAGCTGTATTTTAAAACTACAACGAATTCAAAATAGTGCAGCAAGGATTATATATCGAAGAAAGAAATTTGATCATGTGACTCCTCTTTTGAAACAATTGCATTGGCTGCCAATCAGACAAAGGATAGAATATAAACTTCTCCTTCTTTGCTTCAAAGCGCAACATGGCCTAGCACCCAGTTACCTTCAAGACTGTATTATCCCTTATTCTCCATGTCGCCCATTGCGCACCAAACATCTGTTGGTGGTGCCTCCCACAAAGTTAAAAACATATGGTGATAGATCATTTAATAAAGCTGCCCCCTTACTTTGGAACAAATTACCATATCACATACGAAGCTGTAACAAACTTGATCAATTTAAGCGACACTTAAAAAATCATTTGTTCAGTATCGCATACTTGTAGAGATGCTATGATTCTTTCACCTTAATGTACCAAGTTGATCATGTTTATTGACATTTTTGTTTGTAGCGCCAAAGAGCAACTTGAGGTTGGATATGGCGCCATATCAGTGTATATTATTATTATTATTTATTATTATTGTATTCAATGGTCACGTGACCTATGACCTTCCAATGACCCCAAAATTAATATTGTCGTCAAAATTGCATTATGGGATCTCAAAACCCCAACTTAGGGCCAAAAAACACATTTCTAGGATTGCCGGAACTGTATTGATAGCCGATTACTTTTTTTTCGGCGGCCATTTTGGAAATATGCAAATTAGCTAATTAAATATGCAAAATCTCGAATGGTATCTGGCAGATTTAAAATCTACGAGAAAAAATACAATAGAAACCGTTGAGAAAAGTTTGACAGACATGTTTATTAGATTGGTTAGGATATATCCCTGTCTATTACTGATACCCAGCAAATACGAGACGTTGACCCAATGTTGGGTTGATGTTGCGCCATCGTCGAAGACGGTGGGCCAACATTGACTCGACATTCGGTCAGCGTCTCGTGTTTGCTGGGATATTTATTTAATTTGAAACCAAATATTTGCAAAATCTTGATGTTTAACCACACAGTAACCCTTTAACCGTCGGTGTCGCATATATTCGGGATTTCATTTTTTATTAGCACATTAAGTACACCTTTCAAATATGTTAAAGATAAAATGTGACATCAATCAGCAATATTTGAAAACAGTTGACCTCCATTTTGTCAAATCTGAATAATTTTCACTCACTTGAAGTTGTGGATCGCGTCAGCGAGGCACAACTTCAAGTGGGTGAAAATTCAGATTGCATAATTAAAGGGTTAAGCCTTTCAAGCGTGAAATTACCATTGTCATCTTCATCCACTACAAGTATGGAGAAAGTAGAGTCTCCATGCTACAAGTCACGAAATGATGTCGCAATTCTCGACTTGTAGTGGATAAAGATGACATGATGTGTGTGGCAAATTGTTATTATTGGAAACCCCTATGTGTAGGAAATGAATTCATACTCCAAAGATTCAAAATGATGCATCGTGAGGGTTTAAAGGGTTAATTTTCTTTCCGAATAACAGTGATTTGACATGCTAATAAAACGGATTAATAAACAATTACTGTCGTTTTTGGCGGTGAGAGGGTCAACCCTTTAACCGCCAAGTTATTAAATTGAAATTTAATTGAAGTTGTGTCTCGCTGACGCGATCCACAACTTCAAATGAGTGAAAATTATTCAAATTTGATCAAATGAGGGTCAATTATCTGAATATTTTCTAATCTTTTTCATTTATGTCACGTTTTACTTTTAGCGTGTTTAAAGGGTGGTACATAATGCGCTAAACAAATAAAAAAAAAACGAATATAATCGGGACCGGCGGTCACAGGGTTAACCCCTACATCAGGGCTTAGAACGTCAGATTTTGTACGTGCAACGATGTGTATAATTATCAAACAAGTGACTGGGTTTAGGGGTCATCTACAAGGTAATATGATTGTAACAGAGTGTTTTTCATTAAATGTGCCTTATCTTGACAGTTCCAGGTTTTTCTACTACGAGTATTCTGCTCTGCAAAGGCATTAGGCAGTATCTGCGCACTTGTAAAGTTAGCAGATGCTGCCTTTGCACAGAAATATGATCATCAAACAAGTGACTGGGGTTAGGTCAAGCTCTCATCTACTAATTAATATGATTATAACAGAGTGCTTTATTAAATGTGCCTTATCTTGACAGCTCCAAACTTTTCTACCTCGAGTATACCTCTGCTCTGGACAGGTAAAAGGCTTTATCTACTTACTTGTAAAGTAAGCAGATACGGCCTTTTGCCTTTGTACAGCAGTATGATATGCAATGCTTGAGTGCACCGTGTTGATATAGAGTACTCGATGAAGGTGTGTGTGAAGTGTGACTTCGGAATAGCGGTTTTCTTTCAACAGATCACGTTATTAATGGGTTGTTTAACACTTATACCTCCATGCGCGATTATAGTCGGTTTAGATTTTTTTATTAGTCGATCAAATCACTGATATTCAGAATGAACTGGGTCTTTAGGAAACGAAATTTGCATATGTTTGATCTCAAATTAAACAAATATGAGTATTTTTCACCGACTTGAAGTTGTGGGTCGCGGTAGCGAGACACAGCTTCAAGTGGGTGAAGTTATTTTTGCTACATTTAGCGCTTTACATGTTAATATCACATGGGATTTGAATATGAAATACCAACTTCTGTAATAATTACGGAAAATAGTTTTATGCTATTAGATAAATGTTGAAATCTTTAAATCTAGAATAAAAATACTATTCTACACATGCATCAAATTCATGGTATTATTAGAAAATACTGATTTTGAAATTGTACTTAGTATATAGTACTTAATATATTGTACAGGATCCAGGGATTCAAAGTTTTGAAGGAGTGGACACGGCTTCCTGTACCTATTTAATGCTATTTTTCTGTTAGCTTGGAGCCTTGGGAGTAAGTTTGACTTGTCTTCTATGCAAAATTCCCCGCGAAAAAATTGTTATTTGCAAAAAAAATTTGCAAGTGTAATTTTATCACAAATATTAATTGTATTATTGCGAGTTTTCAACCACAACCCCCCTAAGTAGGACAAATTAGCGTGCGGATGGAAAAAGTTCATACAGCATGTTTGAGACACTTAACAAAGTTTTACCAGATTTGAATGAAACTGATTACTATATTTGGCCAAAGCAATTGGTAATCCAAGATTCAAGTGATTTAAAGAATTACTTTTTTTTAAAAGATACAATTTAGTGATAAAAAAGATGAATCTGAATACACCTAACGTAGAGTATATATTAAAGATACGTTTGGTCAATGACAACTATGTCATATATTATCTACGAAAACCTTACTAGTCCAGTTGCTGCTCTTGTATGTTCAATAGGGATCTAAAATTATGAGAAGTGTAAGGTGTTTCGATTGATTCATATTCCTTTAATTTCACAAAACAAATTTAGGTTTGTTGCCCAAGTGGCAACTTTGGGCAACTGTTTTATTGGCATAATTAAATAATTAACATTATCGGCTTAATCTGCATTATGATCTAAGGTAAGAAAACGTAGGTGGTTGCTGTTCTACTTTATCAATCTACACATGGGATCATGAATCAATCAAAAAACATTACACTTCTCACAATTTCTTAGCTTCTATGGACGGCAACTGGACTAGACTGCGTTCTTTAATATTTAATGTAGTACTATATAATAACAAGTGGTGGATCTTTGCTCACTCAAGAAGCACGTAGTGATCACTAGGTAATAGCCAATCCTTTAACTATATGTCCAGGCATCTGGAATCACTGATAAGAATCAGAAACATAAAAATGCATCCCGTTTTAGGGTCTTGTGCGCATGCGAACAAGAGCAGTACACTCCTAAGCCCTTCGAATCCTCAGTCGGTCAATTCAAATTTTCATTCACACGAAATTGTATCTCGCTATCGCGATCCACAATTTCAAGCGATTGAAAATTTCCTGAATTTCTAAAATTAAATTCACAGCATAATATCAGTGTGATAAAACCACAAGAAATACTGTAGTTGACACCAGTGCTCAAACAGGTCAATATTAGTGTAGTCGACTCCAGTGCTCTAAGGGTTAAATATCCCTGTAATGGACACCAGCTCTCTAAGGGTTAAATACCAGATTGGAGGACACCAGGGCTGACACACCAATTAATACGCTACCGAAATTAGTAAAAATTGTGAAACTAAATCAGGTAATAAAAAACACGTCTATTTCTCATAAATTTTAATATTTTTTCGTAATTTGAAGCTAGATATTGGGTAAGCAATTCCGGCTTCAAATGAAAAAAATATAAACAAATAGTTCATCAGCACAAGGAGTTAAATGAGATGTAAACTGACCATCACGCATCCGCGAAATCCAATAATTAATTTGGCAGCTCCATTTATGTCAGCAGGTATCTCAGCGATACTATAAATACAGTTATGATAGCTGAACTGAACACGACTTATACTCATTTTTGGCATCATTAAAGCATACCGACTCTATTACAAAACACTACTAAGACAACAGCCGAGCACGGATAAGCCCGCAGCTCGCTTTTCATGAAAAAAACACAAGTGAAATAGCATTGAATAGGTCATTTATTAATGACAATTGAGTTATATAATGTTCTGACATAATGTTGACACAAATGAAACTACTATACGTGATACATCATCATAAAAATGTCAAAAATTATGCAAATCAGAGAGTAATCACAAATAATGTTACAATATGCGTTATTAACTGTAACATAACATGAAAACATGAAAAGGATGGGGTGAGAAAAAACGCCCCGATAAATTAGTTGCTTCGTATGAAGATAATTACTATCTAGATAAATGTACATTTATTCAAAAGTAGTTTTTTATAGCTGGTTGTGAGCAGGGGAAGGTGGTGGGTTTCCAAAAAAGTTTGACAAAATTTCCAGAGCGTCCGAGCTGAACACACATCTGATACCGAAAGATAGATCCCAGTTTGTGTGCACTACTCGTCCCCACAGCGCCATCTGCCGAATAGAGAAATATATTATTCATGGTGGAAACTCTGTACCCTAGTACCACCTCGCGACTATCAGAATATACAAAAAAAAAAATCATGTGTGTCACTTCACAGCATAAAAACATTTCTCTTGTCATCTGGTCATAGAAATTTGCATATATGGGGTTATTAAGGAACGAGAGGTCAAAACGTGCTTTTTTTTACCTCGCATTCAAAATAAAACTGGAAAAAATGTTGCTGGCAATTTTTACATGCTTCAAGAACATGCACACTCCCTCCGCTGAGAAACTTCTATTATTCCCAATTAGGATTCTTAAATATGTAAGCTAAACTATCACTCGAGAGCTAATATACATTTAAATATTAAAAAAACCACACGTTGAATTTACCTTCAAATACTTGAACTGGGAATCCTCGAGATGGGAACTTGGCTGTTTTTGTTAGTCCATGTGGTAGACAGGTGGCAACATCTCAAAATGGGCCAAATAAGCAATGCAGGGTGGACGGGAATACTAGACACATTTTAGGTGGATGACAAAAAAATAAATCGTTATTACAGAAATAGAGCAAAAACAAAATGGCGGTCATTTTCAGCCCTAACAACTCATCTATATGGTCAGGTCGCCGAGGGTGGAACTTTGAAAATGGGTATACACCAACTTTTTTGCGGATTATTGATGCATGATATGTCTCGATTGATATGAGCAAGCATGCCAGACTGGCACCTTTCAGGTATTCATGGTACCTGTGCGTCACCTGGTGATTGGCCTGACAGTTGTTCATGGGTTGTGGAGAAAAAAGCCCGTAGTTCATCAGTCACAATTAGAACCCGCCAGACACGAGCTGGTGAAACAATGCTGTTTTAATGTTGGCCCACCGTTTTGGACGTTGATTCAACTTTAAAACAACATTTGCTTTACGTCTCGTGTCTGCTGAGAAGCACGGGACCAACCATTTTATCTCTAAACATGATTACGGTCGTTTTTCCTTTGTTTTATTAGTCGTTTGTTTTGTTAAAAGTCTATGCCACATGGGCGAGTTGGTGCCGCAGGGGCGAGTTGGTGCGGCAAGGTGGAGTTGGCGCCGCAGGGGCGAGTTGGTGCCACAGGAGCGAGTTGGTGTCGCAGGGGCGAGTTGGTGCCACAGGAGCGAGTTGGTGCCGCAAGGGCGAGCTGGTGCCGCAGGCGGGGGTTGGTGCCGCAGGGGGGAGTTGGTGCCACAGAAGCGAGTTTTGTGCCACAGGAGCGAGTTGGTGCCGCAGGGGCGTGTTGGTGCCGCAGGGCGAGTTGTGTGCCGCAGGGACGAGTTGGTGCTGAAGGGGCGAATTGGTGCAGCAGGGTCTAGTTGGTGCCACAGGGGTGATTTGGCGCCGCAGGGGCGAGTTGTTTACCGCAAGGGCGAGCTGGTGCCCCAGAGGCGAGTTGGTGTCACAGGGCGAATTGATGCAGCAGGAGCGAGTTGGTGCCGCAGGGGTGAGTTGGTGCCACAGGGGCGAGTTACGTGCCGAAGAGGCGAGTTATGTGCGGCAGGGGCGAGTTGTTTGCCACATGTGCAAGTTGTTTGTCGCAGAGGCGAGTTATGTGGCGCAGGGGTGAGTTGTTCGCGAGACAGGCGAGTTGTGTGCCAGAGGGGCGAGTTTTGTTTCGGAGGGGCGAGTTGTGTGCCGGACAGGCAAGTTGGGGGCCGGACAGGCGAGCTGTGTGCCGCAAGGGCGAGTTGTTTGCCGGAGAGGCGAGTTGTGTGCTGGAGGGGCGAGTTTTGTTTAGGAGGGGCGAGTTGTTTGCTGGAGGGGCGAGTTTTTTTTTGGAGGGGCGAGTTGTTTGCTGGAGGGGCGAGTTTTGTTTTGGAGGGGCGAGTTGTGTGCCGGAAAGGCGAGTTGTGTGCCGCAGAGGCGAGTTGTTTGCTGCAGGGGCGAGTTGTGTGCCGGAGGGGCGAGTTGTGTGCCGCAGGGGCGAGTTGTTTACAGGGCAGGCGAGTTGTGTGCGGCAGGGGCGAGTTGTTTGCCGGAGGGGCGTGTTGTGTGCCGGACAGGCGAGTTGTGTGCCGGACAGGCGAGTTGTGTGCTGCAGGGGCGAGTTGTTTGCCGGAGGGGTGAGTTGTGTGCCGCGTTGGTGCCACAGGGAGCGAGCTTATGTCAAATAAACGTCCCACAAATTAAATCTTTTGATTAACTGAACTTCACCCATATATTACATTATATTTATGTCTCCCCTCTCACAGAGAGGTGGGGACATGTTGCTTTACCTTTGTCCGCTCAGTTCGTCCACTCAGCTTGTGTCTGTGCGTTTCCTCCTATTTTGCAGTCGGTCAAACACGAGTCGTTGACCCACTGCTGGACTAATGTTGGCCCACCGTCTAAGACGAAAACCAACATAAGCACTGTATTGGGTTACTGTGTAGTGTTTGGCTCAACGCTGAATGAGGGCCAGCGTCACAGACGGCGGGCAACATTAATCCAGCTTAGGTTCAAAGCATCCTGACTGTACTATACCGCCAGCATGCAGGTACGGCAGAATGAAGTACTGACTGAAAACTGACCAGCACCGGTGACGCTGGCCCAACATTTAACAGACATTGGATCGGTGTCTGCTTGTGATCGCTGCAAGCAGTAAGCTGCAAGGGCGGGGGCCCTAGGGTAGTGGTTAGCACCGCTGCCTTTCACGCCAGAGTGCGGGGTTCGGTTCCCGGTCTCGGCGGTTTGAAAGAAACAAAAAATGTTTCTTCCCCATCCACGTGTGAAAGTCAGTATTGTGGGGAGCCTCTGTGACCGAGAGGTAGCGTGCTCGACCTCAGACCGCCAGGGCTTGAATTTCGAATCCTGTGTCTGGAGGACAGTGTCATCTCAATCATCTCACCTTCCTCAGGAGGTTCTCCTGGCCCAGTTTAGCCTATATGTGCACAAAGATGGCCTAAAGCCCGATTCATTTTATTTTTTAGTAAGCTGCAAGCAATACCAGACTACCCAACAAACACGATATATTCACCCAATGTAGGGTTAATGTTGGCCCGCCGTCTGTGATGTCGACCCGACATTAACCCAGCATCGGTTCAATACATCTGTTTGCTGGGCAGCTGCTATTCCCAGTAAACACAAAACATTTGTATAACATTAGTACAACGTTGGACCAACATTGTACAAATGTTTTGTGTTTACTGGGTTGAACCAGTGCTAGTTTGATGCTGGGCAAGCGTCGCAGATGGTGGGTCAGCATTGGACTAGCATTGGGTCAACGTCGTGTTAGCTGGGAGTGTTGACAAGTGTTTTGCACCAAAACGGAATGATTTCCGCTTAAGACATCGTCTCTACTGTCCACAGAAGCCATTTAATAACATTAATCACAAAAGCCATTGACACTACATCTATTAGCTACCAACCTATGCTGCTGGAGGGGAGACATCTCCAGTGTTTTGTTCATAAAAAACTAGACCCTTCTAGTTATAATTATGTCTCCCCCCTGTACACAGAGGTGGGGCCATGGCGGTTTACCCCTGTCCGCCCAGCTTTGGTTCAAAGAATCGTGCCTGTACCGCCAGCATGAAGTACTGACTAGGGCTGAATGGATACTGCCCAGCACAAGAGTCTAGTTTTGGACATGGGGCTGTAAAGGTTTCTTAGATTGTTACTTGATAATGCAGTAATGAAGCTGTGCCCAGTGGATACGATGTGTTTATTCCATGTTGCGGTAAGGTTGGGATAGCGTCGCAGACGCTGTGTTAACCTCAGAGCAAAATTGAATAAACACATCGTGTTAATTGTGTTATCTAATGTATATACCGATAGAAGTAGTCTAAGAGCCTTAACCCTTTTAAACCTGAATTTACCATTGTCATCTTCATCCACTACAAGCCGCGAATTGCTGTCGCAATTCTCGACTTGCAGTGGATGAAGATGACGTAATGTGTGCTGCAAATGAAAAAAAAATGTCGTTATTATTAAAACATTTCCATGAAAATTTTCATTCCCAAACCTTTAGTTGTAGGAAAATTAGTCATTTTTCAGAGATGCAAAAACATGCTTTAATACATCGTGAGGACTTAAAGGGTTAAGATAGTGAAAACAAGCTGTGATCCAATGTGCCCTCTTACCTGGCATTGTGTGTAGAGTGGTGCCACTACTGTACCACAGAAACTAGTTGGTGCCGCAGGAGCCAGTTTATGAGAAAAACATCTTCCGATTTAAATTATTTGATTAACTGAGTTTCTCCCACCCAACAAACATAAAACATTTTGTAAAACATTATGCGCCGAGCGTCTTAACTAGGACACAGATACCGATAGAAGTTAACCTTCGAGCATGGGGATCGACATTAAACGTCATATTCTGAAAAAGTTGCTCCCCGCAATGAAAGAGTAAACTATTTATAATTAGACCCATAACATAGGTATTCAAATGAAGCGGGAAATGCTAACTAAGACATTTATGATGATTTGAAATTTAAAAAAAAACATTTCGGTCTCCAAGGTTTATACAAAAATATTTCAGCGCTTTAACCCTTAAAGTGCTGAAATATTTTTATATAAACCATGGAAACCAAAGGTTTTTTTTCAATTTGAAATCATCATGAATGCCTTAGTTAGCTCTTTCCGTTTCATTCGAATACCTATGTTATGGGTCGACGGCCATTAGAAATATTTTTACTCTTACAGACGGTCAGATTTTGACGACTGAAGTCGATCCCCGCGCTGTAAGGGTTTAGGGTTAAATTAATGAAAACAAGCCCTGATTCAATGTGCCCTCTCACTCCGGCATTGTATGTAGAGTGATCCCCACTACTGTCAAGTACTCATTGTGATAACATCTGGATACACTGATCATCAGCTGATATGTTATAACATGCATAATAGAGAAGATCGAGCGTTGGTGCAGTGTTGTGCCGGAGTTGGCAACGTTGGCATAACACCCCCGCCACGTTTGTTGAGTATTACTCTTTTGGTACTCTGTTATTAACAGGATATGGGGTCGTAAATCAAGAACATCAGGGATCAACATTGTAAAATCGTTAGTTTCAATCCTAACCCTATATTTTTCATGTAAGCCATGAAGACAAAAGGGTTATTTTCAATTTGAAATCATCATAAAGTCTCAGTTAGCTCTGTCCGCATTTGAATACCTATGTTGCGGGTCTACGGTCATTATACATAGTTAATTTTTTAAGTTGGTCCCCTCGCTGATAGGTTTAATCCTTACAGCGCGGGGATAGACTTTAGTCGTCAGAATCTGACGTCTGTAGACGTCAGATTCTGACGACTAAAGTCTATCCCCGCGCTGTAAGAATCAACATATTTCTAATGGGCAGAAACCCATAACATAGGTATTCAAATGAATCAGAAAGAGCTAACTAAAACATTTATGATGATTTCAAATTGAAAAAAACTCTTTGATTGCGATGTTTTTATTACAAATTAATTTAGAGCTTTATGGATCAACTGCTGAAGTGGCATACACTAACAGTCTGTAATCTGAATAATTTTTGGAGTTAGCATCAATCAATTTGTGTGTGTGAAAAACTGTTTCTATTGAACGATTTTCAGCGTGAGAGATATGAAATGTCCGATGCTTTCATTGTATCATTGTAGTCTCGTGTCATGCATTTTATAAATCTCACGAAACCGTCTTTACACGTGCAAAAGTATGTGATGATACCTCAAAAAATGACTCAGATTAACGACTGTAGTGTATTATGTATGTGGCGCGGTGATTTGTGGGGACCCCTTGTCCCGCGCATTATAAACAGTGGTATACTCCTTAACCAGAAATACATTATGCATTTCTGCGTTAACCACATACAGTTTCAGTCACTTGAAGTTGTGGATCGCGGTAGCGAGACACAACTTCAAGTGACTGGAAATTTAAATTTATTAGCTCAGAGCCGTAGGGGTTGAAGTATTGATTACGTCTACACAGGCGTTTTAAGGAAATTTGACGAAGTAAAAATGAAATGAAATGAAGCGGGCTTTAGGTCTTTTTTGTGCACATACAGGCTAAATTGGGCCAGGAGAGCCTCTTTGGGATGGTGAGATGAGTGAGATGACACTGCCCCCCAGACACAGGATTCGAGATTCACACCCTGGCGGTCTGAGGCCGAGCACGCTACCTCTCGGTAACGGAGGCTTTCCACAATACTGAGTAGATGGGGAAGAAACATTTTTGTTTCTTTCAAACTGCAGAGATCGGGAAACGAACCCCGAACTCTGGTGTGAAAGGCAGCGGTGCTAACCTCTACCTTAGGGCCCCCGCCTATTTTGCCGGAGTAAACAGCATTAACACTTAATGCTGATGACGGTGATGACAGTGATGTGGCGGTACATCATCTGATCATCTAGTCCTGATACGGCGATGGCATGGTGCCCAGATACCAAGTACAGCGACGTGTCTAGGACACTTTACGCTGCTCCTCGGCGACCTGTACTACAGTCTTACTGATAACAAGGATTGATTTTTTCTGGCAACACTAGACATGATACAGATAAACGCTGCTTTCTGTCACATTTGTCGTTAAGTCCGCTAATCACAATGTAATCAAATGTATTGAATGCAAGCAATTACCAGTAATACAGACAATCTATAATCAGAAACAGACTTCCTCACCACAAATTGACCATGGTTTTCATACGTTTTTTGCGCTGAGACAGGTCCCTAGAATATCATACCAAAATATTCCCCAATCTATGCAGGCGAAAGTTTCCATTTCCACAAAATCCAAGATATACACCGTACAACCTGACATTTGGCAATATATTATAATTTTCTGATAATTCGTGTGACTATCACGAGCTGAGCTTCTATGAGATGTGCGTCAAGTATTTGCAAGATATATACAATTGACATTTAGCAAATATGGACAGCGTATAATTATTCTCGTGGGCATAAAGTTTCACTTACCGGTATTATGCAGGAATTGATAGCATGAAGACAAGAATGTAACAATTTATCATCAGGGGTGAATATTTACAAAAGTTTTTTTATTTTCAGCTAATATATCGGGGTTGACACAGATTTACTAGGGTAGTGCCTCAAGTGGTTCAACTTGAAGCACTAGTACATTTTAAGTGTCAAATTGTGGCAAATTTAGTTTTGGAAAGTGGGATGAAATGAATCTGGCTTTATGCCACTTTTGTGCATAGACAGGCTAAATCGGGCCAAGAGAACCTCCCGAGGATGGTGAGATGACTGAGATAACACTGCCCTCCAGACACAGGATTCGAAATTCAAACCCTGGAGGTCTGAGGCCGAGCACGCTACCTCCCGGTCACTGAGGCTCCCCACAATACTGAGTTTTAGAAGTAGATAGAGAAGAAATATTTTTGCTTCTTTCAAACCGCCGAGACCTGGAAACGAACCCCGAACTCTAGCGTGAAAAGCTAGCCACTACCCTAGCCCCCCCCCCCCCCCGCCCATATAGTTTTGGAGGGATGTCAGGATCTCCCCCCCCCCCCCCCGATCAATCCTCTTCCTCCCTCTAGATCAGTAACTGGTAATGGTACATTACTCTATAAATTATACCAGCTTCTGACAAAGCAGCATGAATGGACAGACCACAAAAAAATCAAATATTAACTTATTCAATGCGAAATCGACTTTTGTTGTCAAATCGTGACGTCAAAAGTTAATTCCTGCTCTGAAAGCATGAACAAATTACAAATGTTGACAGAACCGTGAAAAAGGCATTCACATGAAACGAAAACAGCTAACCAAGAAATTGTCCCACAGAGCACTGACCTATTCAATTTAAATTTTCACTCAATAAAAGTTGTGCATCGCTACCGCGATCCACAACTTTATGTGATGTATTTCGAGCGTACTGCGGATCCTACAGCGCATCGTAATCCGGATCATACCCAAAATGTAATCGATTGTTCGTTCTTTGGCAAGAAACACACCTCTGGGGACAGACACACACGACCAAAAACATTACCCCTTGATAGAGGTAATAACCCTTTGAAGTCCTTAGTATTTATCAATATATCGGTGAAGGATAAAAAATAAAGTCAGATAATATTGTTTTTGTATACTAAGAATGTGCAAGTCATACAATAAACAACTGTTGATTCATGATCAATTGTCTGGTAGCAAAAAATGACAACAAACGGAATATTTTCACCACTATTTATTTTAAAACAACAAGCCCCAACAACCTCTGTACTTGGATAAAGGGTTCAAATTTGTGGTATTTTGCATATTTGCATTATATTGACAGCATTAGATACAACGAAAAAACAATGTCATTGAATATCAAAATAAACCATATAAACAATAAGTTAGCAAATGAGCGTATAATCTAATAACAGGAGCCCATTCCACTAAGAATCCTGAAAATAAGATTATCATCACACTAGAAAAGTAAGGATGCTCAGTGCTGGTTCAATATTGGCCCAGTGTCGCAGACTTTGTCAACTGTCAATTTTTCAGAAGACTACATCTCTTCAAAAAAAGAAATCTCTTTTTTCACAGAAAAAGAGCAAGACTACGTAGTATGTCGCTTTGTGAAATAGCAATGAAAAGTCACATCTGACAGTTGTGACGTTATATTTCTGGCAGGTTGATATAATATATCCTTTTGTGGAATGAAGCACACAATATATTTCTGATCAATTTGGTGCAAAATATTTCTGGCAAATCTATTATAGCGATGCGCAAACAACGTGAAATTTATAATGTAACTGCATGGCTAAATAATTATTAATGTGTGTTTTTATCACAGCTAGCATAATAATATACAATTATTTATCCTTGGAGCTATATTATAGACCTCTCGTTGCTTGTCCTGAAAACAAATGTATATTTTATTTATGAATAACCGTATGTGATATGGATTGGTGTGCCAATCTATATCACATACGGTCATTCCAAATAAGTTTGATTGTTTCATTTTCCATGTGACACGATATTTCTTCCAACAAATACAGGCTTACATTCAAACCCTTGTGTGAGTGCTATATTTGTATGCTGATGGAAATTGTGACAAAACATTTACGGTAGGCTACCATACATGGGTTTATATCTTAAATCGTAAAATAATTTTCACAGGTTATTCAACAAAAATATTCAATGCAATCTTAATGAAAACAAACACAATCATAAGTTCACAACCACTCATAATTGTCTGTGCAGCGGTTTTCATTGTGAGAAGTATACTGATATCAGCCCATATCGCACTCTGGCTGTAGCTGTATGGCAGTTATATCATTTGTGACTTGATTGTTTGAGCAAATACAAACGTTGTCATTTGCGTGCGATAAGGGAAAATACAAAACCCGTCCAATGAATAAGGTGTTCGCCTTTATCCATTGGACGTGTGCTGTATTTTTCCATATCGCACACAAACATATGTAAATACTATATGTAAAAACTATACTATGACACCAGAATAAAACGGATAATATATTTGAAATTTGAGATCAGACAGCAACTAAGAATATATCGAGTAAACATCGTTTTAAGGTAAAATTATTGGCATATGCCCCAATAAAACATAAAAGCTTAAACCCTACACACGTCCGAATAATTGAGCTTGAGCATGAACGTAATATCATGCTATATAAATGATATAGTTAACTCTACAAAACCATGCAGAACGATGGCTGCCTACCTTTTATACATTTGATCCGGAGTAAAATACATATATAACTATAACTCTCTGGCATAATACATCATTAACACAGTTTTTTTTTGTATGTGGGAAAATACGTTCACGACTTAATACAAATTGGCACACTATATATATATATATATATATATATATATATATATATATATATATATATATATATAACTATCACTCTCTTGAATAATATATTAATAACGAGGATTTTCCAAAAAAGTTTGAAAAAAATGGTTGTAAAATCTGTTTAAAATAATCACAACAGATTGGCTTACAAGTGCTATTTGTTTTAATTGCCCAACGTTATACAAACCAAGCAAATCAGTATGCACGAGCAATTAAATGTATGATTTATCTGCTTGAATAATATCAAAGCGTTCATTTGTCAAACACCATTTTTTTTTCTTAAATAGGAAAACACGTTGAATATGTATTACAGATTGGTTCTTCCTGATGATCACCCAATGACTAAAAATCAGCCAAATAAAATTCCCACACATGATCGATCTAATTTATGATTTGTCTCTGGAATATAATATCATAGCGAGTAAGGTGAGTGCACGTGTACCTGATCCCATTAAACAGCAGAAGTATTTCAGTGTTGGTTTAATGCTGGGTCAGCGTCGCAGACGGAGGTCCAACAATAAATCAACATAGACTCAACGTTTAATGCTGATTGATACATTAAAGTAAATGTTGTGTGGTATTTCTCAGTTAAAGGGACTGGCCCAGGCTAAAATCATCAAAAAATCGGTGATTTTATTTCGGGTTCTTAATATGACGATATGATGTAAACATGTACATAGACTAGAACTGCAAATTTTTATAATTTTTGTGATGCGCATTCACCAGTTAGGCTGGATATAGAGACAAAATTCCAGATTTCTAATTATTGACAACCATGTCAAAAATAGGAAATGCGGGAATTTCGTCTCTATATCTAGTCTAACTGGTGAACTCCTGTTAAAGAAAGGACCGTTGAATGTTCCTATAACATTGGGCCACCTGTTGGTGCCCTCGGCCCAGCGTTGAGCAGACAATTGCTGCTGTTGGGGAGTTTCCCCAACAGCAGCAATTGTCTGCTCAACGCTGGGCCGAGGGCACCAACAGGTGGCCCAATGTTATAGGAACATTCAACGGTCCTTTCTTTAACAGGAGTTTAGGTATACAAATAGTTTGTTTAGGTTTTCCACGGATACATAAAAATGTTGATAATTTTTTTTAAATCTAAACATTTTAAAATAAATAAAATCATGATCTGTGAGATACACTACTTCACTACAAAACTAATCACGAAAATTGATGTCATCCCAAGGAGCCGCTTTAAATAGAAAAATACGTGAAATGTTTATTACGATACAAACCGATGTTTAAAAAATCAGGCGAATCCTAATTGTATGACTTGCAGATTTTACTCTTGAAAATAATATCATAGCGAGTCAGGTGAGTACACGTGTACATGATCCCATTGAACATCATAAAACAGAAGCGCACACAGAATGGTCTAAAGTTTTAAACCTAAGCCCCAACGCCTTATTAACATACAGCGTGACGCATTTTATATTAGGTTCCATGAGGAGAAAGGTGTACAACCCATAAAAATGTAGTCTTTCTAAGTTTTTCTTTAATTTACACTTTAAGCTCCGTTGCCTTATATTAAGCCTTTAAACGCCAGGTTGTCTGAATAATTTTCACTCACACAAGTCGTGTCTCGCTGACGCGATCCACAACCTTAAGTGTATGAAATTCATCAGTTTTGTGGAATCTGCGGTAATGTTTTTTTTAATAGAAGGCTTGAGTACGTTTAAGAGAGTTTGATAAGTGATTTATCAACTATTTTTTTTAATAACAATGCTAGATCTATGTATCTATAACCCATCATTTGACATAGTATACCTGCTTAATGAATCAAAAGTTATAATAATCAACTTGAGGTGGGGAAATCTAAAATTGAAATGATAATAAATACTAGTGTCCCAGCAAACACAAAACGATGAAACATTGCTGATTTAAATTTTGGCCAGCACCTCAATCGGTAATCCGACATTAAACCAACATTAACTCGATGCTGGGCTAATGCGTCGTCTTTATTCAGGGTTAAATAAAGCTATAGATGTAATTTGTTAAGAAATTGGCTGATTTAATTGTTGAAAAATAAACATTTTTTGGTGTACAGAACAACTGTATTGAATAAAATAATAATAGATAATTAGAATTGATCTCTCTTAGGTGTCATTTATATTCAGTTATTTAACCCTTGTCCTGCTGAAATGGTTATATTGTATTTTTGTCATTTGAAACTGGAATTGCTAACGCAATTTCCAGCTTTAAATGACAAAAAATATTTATATTTTTTTAAAAGTAGGCATCTTCTAAATCGAGTTATTTGACAAATTGAGCGTCTACCACAAACTATATTATCCATTTTCAGTGACATATTATTTGGCTTACAATCTTCTTGAAACCATATATTACAGTGTGAATAACTAACAGATTATATCACTCGCCCATTTGACAAAAACTGTGACTTATATGTTAAAAACAGGATATTTGGACATATATGGACTCGCCCAGTTTTTTCTTACTCACATTGGCGAGCGGGCGAGTGCCAGTCATGCACACTGGATATATCCGGGCGTAGCAGGACAAGGGTTAAACCGAATGTCCCGTTACCTAACTGTTTAAGCGCTGAGGACGCCTATACGCTTTTTAATCCGCTATATTTGCCGATTAAATCACAGTTATTGGAAGCGACATTTGTGTTTAAACATCAAGATTTTGCAAATCTCTGTTTAAAAAAAAAATCTGAATAATTTTTACATATCAAAAGTTGTGGGTAACAGGACACAACTTCAAGTGGGTGAAAATTCAAATAAAATAACGTAAAGTATTAACGTCTACTGCTTCTCACTCCCACCTTACCATTTTCACTATTTAATATTTGTAATTTTACCTTTATCGTCCATCACGCTACTTTTATTGAGCATGATTCTGCCAGATATTGCTGCTCTCTGCCATTTGGTAATGTTAGAACCAGTGCACGAGTGTCATCATGTTTTGGCATTGGTGATTAAGGTGGCGCCGACTCAGATCGAGTGGACCTCTGGATATCACCCTGGGCACTCAGTCGGATGTGTGTTTAAATGCATATATTATATCAGTGAAACACGGCGGTTTGGTAAACATTGTCCCAGTGTCGGGCCAACGTTTCGTACTTATTACATGATAGCCATGGACTAGGTCAATTCGTCCTCTTGGATATGAAAAGGTGTATCTGCCACTTTACAAAGTGGCAGATACACCCTTTCATATCCAAGAGGACGAATTGATCTGTCAATTGAAGGTGTCTAAAAGTGGACCAAGAGCAGATGGTTTCTCATTTGGCCAACGTGTTGCTTGTATGATTAGTGGGCTCGACGCCAACCCATCATCTCAGAGGATGGATCGGTGTCGCACCAACGTATGTTCCAATAACGATGTTATGCTGATCGCTATAGGGTAGAAGCAATAGCGACTCTGACGAAGGCTTTGGGAAGTAACCAATCAGTCAGCTTCTCTCATGCTATCTTATGATGGCATGAGGAGTGGTGATATGCTCAGAGGCGAATTACACAAACGAATTGGCTTATATTGTGGATACAAAGAGGGATGAACCTCACTGTTGAGTCAAACTAGATGTAGAGTGGTTTTCTTGTATATATTGTAACACTGAAGTCTGTCCTCTTTAAATACACTTTGTAACCAAGCTTCATGACTTGCTGTCTCTGCCAAACATGACGAAAGTACTGTGACTTTTAACAGGTCATTTGTATTTTGTTAAATCCTTTAAGCCCTCACGATGCATTAAAGCATCATTTTACATCCCTGAAAACAGACTTATTTTCCCTACAACCAAGGGTTTTAGAACGAAACTTTCCATGAAACTGGTTTACCAATACATGGCAATTTTCTTTAATTTTTAAACCACATCAAATCATCTTCATCTACTACAAGTCGAGAATTGCGACAGCAATTCGCGGCTTGTGGTGGATGAAGATGACAATGGTAAACTTGAAAGGGGTAAATGTTTCCCGGGGTGTGGTTGTTTTATTTAGTACTGCCTCTCGGTGTGCCTTAGTAATTGTTTAATATCTACTTTTCTTCGGATGTTCCCAGCTACTCTTATTGATTTCCTGGTTTGTACTGGTTCTTTTATTTTTACTTTGTCGTTCTGATGTTGACTTATATATTCGTCCATCTCTGTTCTTTCTTTAAATGATTTTTTAGATCTTTGTAATCTGGTGTGCAACTGTGTTGTTGTTATTTTTATTTTTAAAACTCTCGTTCGTTATGCCCTGGATATGCTGTTGCTCTCCCCGCTTGTTGTACCACATAATTGTTTCCCCCCGTGAGTTCAATAGGTGCCGGGACCACACCACGCGTCTGTACTGTTGGTATCTCAGTCACCACAGCTCGTCTGGCTGGTATTGGTGTTATTTCTATCCTATCGTCTTGATGTTCCACGGTGCTGTGCTTCTTGCTTTTCCTGTAATACGTGATGAGCCCTGAGCTGAAGAACATGGCGGGGATGATAAAGAACAATGCCCAGCCATAGCAGAACCACAGCCCATTAAAAGACTCCAGGAAGTACTGACATAATGAGGTCACACAAAGGTCACCGGCGTCATACATAGGGCGACACCTACCGATCTCCTCTCGTACATTATAATCCGCTAGGTGGCAGTAGTCCTCCAGTATCTGAATCAGGTCATCCACATAATCACCTACCATGTCCTCCACAAGGTCACCGCCCTCTGTCTGCAGACGCTCCTGGGATAAGGTCAGGTCACCGGTGAGGTCACTCAGAGTGATGACCTCCGTGTAGTAATAGGACCAGGAAACACTGTCATCCAGTATGTCACGTGCGTCCTCCATGGGTGTCACGTGAGAGTCATGAAGACCTCTAAGGACGTCTGCTTCATCTGCAAGGTCAGAGTAGGTCGGGTCGAGAGCAATATCATCGAGTAAATCGGCATAGGTCAAGAGGTCAATCTGGGTGACGTCCTTCGCCAGTTCTACTTTATAAGCCTCATAATCGACTGACCTTAACTGTTCATCAAGTTCGAGTAGTGTGTCATTCAGCTCTGACGGATAGAATTCTACATCACTGAAGTCAAACTGTAGGTCTGCCAGGTCGTCCATGGCGTCGTATATTCCATATTGCTCCAGGTCCAGCATCTCTGTGATGTTCTTACCGTTTGCCTCCAAGTTCATGGCGTTATACAGACTGCTATCAGCCTTACACTCCTCCATCACCTGCTGGATGCTCACGTTAAATGTCATCCCACCAGCCTTCCATTCTACCATCAGCAGCTTCTCTAACTTTACCATGGTGTCATCATAGTCCCTGAGATGTCTGCAGACTAGTGTCTCCGCCAGACCCCCCACAGCGAAGTGAAGGGTGGTGACCAGCATGAACAGCCAAGTGAACAGGAAGGTAAGGACGAGGCCGGCCTTCATCAGGTTAGCGGACTGATGAGTGGTGCAGGAACAACACCTACTGGAAGACTTACGAGGCTTAGGACAAAACACACCAACCAGGAGGCCGAGAAGAATCAAGATGGGAATGATGAGAAAGACCGTGGTGACCACGATAACACTGCTTGTGTAGTAACCAGCTATTACATCTACCTCCTTCTGGAGCTCGTCCAACCAGTCAAAGGCATCCGTCATATCCACAGCATAGATATTATCACTGAGTTCGTCATAGCCGTCAGAAAGCATCACGTTAAACTCCTCCAGAGAAGCCACCACGTCTTCTATCACCTCTGACGTGTCGTCCTCTATCTGCTTCTGTAGAGATCTGTAGCTGGCCAGACTCTGTGAAGTGACGTCAATAATATCGTTATCCAGGGCTGAGGTTACGGCAGCTAATACCAGGGTGACATCATCAAGGTGATCATAGGTGGCGTCTATGTCCAGCTGGGACAGTAGGTCACGAGCAGTATCGCAATCCAGGGTGGTACATCCAGTAAGCGCTGCATTTATATTTGTGACAGAATCCTGCAGCTCTGTAGACAAGTCCTGACTGATGACATCAAGGTACTCAGTACTGTTCTTCACCAAGGTAAGATTTCCCTCGAGAGGAATCAAGTTAAAGGCGAACGTGTTGAGGTCCACCAGGAGGGTAGAAATGCCTAGAGCCTCGTCTATAGTGATAAAGCTGTCCTCTGGTATGTCCTGTAACTTGTCTACAGCTCTATCTGTGGTAAGGTAGAGAGGTTGGAGCAGGTGATCATCTACATCCTTCACGGTGTCATTCAGGTACTCTCCCGTCTTATATATACTATCTGCCCAGTCAGTCAGAACCCCCTCGTCGCTCAGCTCCACTCGTAACGAGTCATTGGTTGCGTAGACTATGGCTACCCCAGCCAGCAACATAGCGGCCGTAACAAACAGGAAGCTCCCACACACCACACTTTTACATTTATCTCTCTTCCCTTCCACACCAGGTTTAGGTCTGCAGCACTTACAGCATAACCCGCAGCATTTCTTGCAGCAGCCACAGCATAAAGCACAACATCCACAGAGGGGCATTAGTATGCAGAACAACAGGCCAACTACGATACAGATGACAAAACCTATTAAGTAGAATATCCAGGATTGCCAGTCATTCAAAAAATCATCTTCCTGAAAATCTGAGAATGATCTGATCTCATATTCATCAATCAGGTCACCTATAGTCTTGGGCATCACCCCGTTGCCAAGGAAACTGCGGATCATGTCGTACAGTCCTGTGAGACTATCAGTTGCAGAATCCCTGGTGCGGGGTAGGTCGGGGTAGTGTGTGGGTTCCCCATCCCTGGGTGCGGACCTGGGCGTGAGGTCTATCCCCTGGGATGTACCACCGGCCTGTGTCATCATGGAGAGCACCAGCACCGCCACCAACAACTTCATCTGTAATCACAAACATTATCTACGCTGAATCATCATTCTCATATTATGGGAGAGAGGGGTGGTCGAGGAGTTTTAGGGGAGAGCATAGAGGTAATTTGCAGCTTTTCTAAAACAAAAATAATTTTAATTTATAAAATATGTCACTACAGTGCAGACAACGTGTATAGAAACGTGAACCACACACACCCCTCCCAGGTTTTGTCGCACTAGCCGAAACACACAACAGCCCTGAGGTGGGTGATTAAGGATGGGGTTCGCTATAGTATTTCAAACGACCTGCGTGATCACCTCGTTAAGACCAACATACCTACTGGTGGCACTGTGAGATGAAGGCCTTGTATTTCTATTTGAGCTAACATGAATATATGTATCCATTCACAACGAGCAGTAAATATGAATAAATCATTAGCGCAATTTTCAAGTCATTAAAAATATCCTGCCCTCTCCATTTGCTAGATGTTACAATATAATACAATATTCATTTGTACTCTCAACTCCTGTTGAATCAAATGGATTTTCAATCCTTTTTGGTGTTTTTTTAATAAAGAAAGCCTTGTCGTAGTCTGACAATTTGAGAAGCATATTCGCGAGAATCACTCACAGTTAAGTTGATGAATGCAGTAGGAAAATACGAATATATATATATAGGCTATATATGGCTCTAAGACTGATAATTAATATAATAACACATACAAAGCAACTATGATCCCTTGTAAAATAGAGCATGGTAATATAGATTTAAAATAAATAAATGTTTTTCTAACCTATCAGCAGTAGACCCCAATGATTAATATTATTGCCAAAAGCAGAATAAAATGACAAGCATCTCATTGTATGTTACGATCGAGCTTGATAATATCTAGAGCATTTCCATGTAACATGCATAGAAAACACCGCAAGTTCTTTTAAATGCACAAGAACAAGCAGTGCAATATTTGAACGTTCATATCAAATAGGCTTACCTTCATATGATGTATCGACCTTGTCCAGTGTGTTGAGTTTCAGCTTCAAAATAACACACCTTTCATCTTCGTGGGTGACTAGCACTGTCAGGAGATCAGAGCAGGACACGCAGATAGAATAACTACTAGTGCTTCCTGTTGGTTATTATCTAATATTACTATCTGATATTTAAAGCTTATCTATTTCCACTCACTCAGGGGTCACTGCCGTGGACCCACCCTTTTTGTTCCAGGCCCCCTGATCACGGTGTTGTAGCATCCGGTCCTCTCCCACTGAAGATCTTAAAATTAAGATTATCTTCACTTTCTCTTATTTACATCAGAAACGTTAAGATGCTTTCTGTTGAAAATTAGAGAGAAAATGGGAGTTAAAATAATTTTAATTTTTCTTAATTTGGTGGACACCTGGTAATGGCAGCATACCCTGATGTTGGTCCATTCACACAATGTTGGTCTGATGTTGGGCGACGCTGGCCCAACATAGTATCAACATTGCGTCAATGTGGCGTGTTTGCTGAATAGAAATGAGCATCGACATTATGGCTGGAGCTGTCTTTCTGTGCTTCAAGGCTCACATACGTAAATCCCGAGTATGGAGAGTGGTATCATACTTCCTACGGCCTAGTTTAGCATATCAGTGCGCTTGTGTAGCATATATGTTAACATTTTGAATCTTTCAGTCTCGAAATCATATTGTTTTGTGGCGTATCTTTTCGTCGGTTTCCGGTTTCCATAAATCTTTGCAAGCTCTATTTCTAGTCAAATTCGTGACATTATAGAAGACGATTTACAAATCCTTGATTAAACTTGAATGAAGTAAATGGGTTCAATTATTATACAGGGGCTTTATAATTACAAAATTGCCACAATGGTCATAGAAAATAAAGTTGAAAATATCCAATATTTTTTCATGAAATGTACCGAGCAGTTGCCACATGATTATATCTCTAGTAACTAAACTCTGCTTGCATTATTTTCTAAGAAAATAATATAAACATAGTTTAGTTAGTGTTGCTTGCTTTTGTGCCGCAATTCATAACTAGATGTTTGTTTCACCAGGTGTGTTCTGGACATGCACATTATCACAGAAGAGCTCTGTCTATTTATTATATTATTTGCACAAGACGGACCACCAATGATAATATTTAGTCTATTACATTTGTCACGCAATGAAAGTTAAATCAATGTACCAGTGTTGTAGACGAACCCCTTATGGTAATATTTGGACTCTTAGCACATATCGTCGCCTCGGAGCTAAAGGATCCTATCTGACACTCGTTAGAGTGGCAGATAGGATCATTTAGCTCCGAGGCGATAATATATATGCCGTAGATGAACCGCTTGGCATATTCTTAATAGATTTACATTCTAGACGATGGTCCAACATTAATACAACCTGAACAACATGAAAGTTTGAATGGGCGTTGGTTTAATGTTGGGCCAGCGTTGCAGACGATAGTCCAACATTAATACAACATTTATTTAACATCTCATGTTCGGTCTTTCATTTAATATAATTATACTCTACTCAGGTGTTTTATATAATCCAGTTTTTAATCCATGTTTTTAAACCATGTTTGTTAACTTTGCTGTGAGAACCGGTTTAGAAAACAATGTCAAGGTGAGTTGAAAATATCTATAAACTATAAATTATATTCCAAGAGGGATACTATATTATACCTTTTTATTTGTGAGCATTTAAACAAACCATTGGATCATTTTATATTAATTCATAATGTGTGAGTAATCTAAATACAAATTTATTGAATAACTAATTGTAATTTGTGATGTGTAATTTTTTGACGGAAAGAGATATTTTTAATAATCTATATTAATTGTGGATATTACTAAGTGTAACAAGGGCATGTTATATGTAAAGAAAACATTGTGGAAGCCACTAGAAGTAAGATCGAATATATAACAGCATTATCAGTACTATATCAATGGAGAGCACTTCATAAACGATACAGCAAATATTATCAAAGTGGACACTCAGCATAACATAGCTCTAGACGGAGGATTCTGAAGTACTCCATAAACTATAGAGCTAGGATGGTCTCGTTAATGATTCATATCAATAGATCCACCCCAGCCAACACGAGGCGTTCAGCCGGTGTTTTGCAGTAAAGTTGGGTCAGCGTCGTAGACGGTGGACCAACATTACAACACAGAGAGAAAATGCCTCAGCTCGCGGCTCTGTCTTTATCACATTTGTTCTGACGTCTACTGATCACAATATAGTCAACTGTATTGCCAGGCAGGCAGGCAGGCAGGCAGGCAGGCAGGCAGGCAGTCGGTCGGGCGGGGGGGCGGGCGGGCGGTCGGGCAGGCGGGCGGGAGGGCGGGCGAGCGGGCGGTTGGGTTTTTTAAATGACAATGATTACAGACTCTGTATCAAGTAAACCTGTTGTTAATAAGGACTTATGCTGTGATAATGCACCATCTCGTCCTGATACGGCGATTACATGATGCCTAGATACCAAGTACAGTGACGTGTCTAAGACACTTTACGCTGATCCGAGACCGGCCCATTCTGTATAGTAGTCTCACTGATAACAATGATTGATTTTTCTTCTGATAAGAAAAAGTAAGCTTTCACAAAATACACTAAAATTCGACTTTTAAAATCTGCTTTTCTCACTTTTTTATATGACTGAACGACAAACGTCGAGCACAAAACGTTGACCCAATGTTGGTTTAATGTTGGGCCAGCGTCGCAAACGGTGGACCAGCTTTGAAGCAACACTGTGTCAGCGTCGCGTGTTGCCTTTATACTGGGATTAGAAATGGCAACTGTAGCGATCACGAGAGGCTGGGTTCTACATTAGATCTGTGATCACGGCATAACCTGTGTTATTCAAGTTGATGGTATATTCTGCATATCAGAAATGTTTAATATGACATGTATGAGCTCAATGTTGTTACTCCATACTTCAAAACAAAGTAATATTTTACATATACAAGAATGATCATTTTGTTATTTACTCTGTGCAGATTAGTTACATACTGAGATAGTTCATCAACAGCACTAGGAAAGTCGACTGACTGGTCATGAATTATTCATTTTAAAATATAATCGTTGGTGGGCAACATATTTTACTGAATTTAGTACGCTAATTTCAGCTGGTAATCAGTTAAATTAAATAAATATTATAAACTACAGTATTTCTTTACAGAGGCTCCCAATCACATAAAAAATGCAAAAATGCAATCCTCGTGGCAAAAACCTACAAAAAGAGGTATTGTAAGCTATTATATGCCTTTTACCAATGAAATTACATCATACGGTTACATCATACATAATATAATTATATATTACATCATACATAAGAAATGGCGGCCATCTTGGATTTTCCGCTGCCATGCTTTTGGCTCAGCTTGGGCATCTCGGGCCTTTGATGTTTTGGACTCAGGATACACCAAAGTATCTTTCCAGCTTTGTCCAAAGTAGAGCCTAATGCTCCTGGGCAGGGTAACCCGGGTTACCCCGAGTCGGGGATGGATCTTCACTGACGTATCAGTGACAGCCACAGTAGAGACACTTGTGACACGAGAGAAGGATTGATCATATGATTTGGCATACAAAGCATATATTTTACGAATGATTTTCCGAAGAAATAATCAAACAAAGACTGGATGTTGAGCTTGGGTCAAACGCTGATCGAAAAGTTTGTTGTAGAAATTACAGGATAGTGTATGCCTACATGGGAGGGAACAAGGGACGTTAACACTTTATCAACTTATACAGTTCAAGGTGGTGGACGAACATTAAATCAACATATGGGTCGTGTTTTCGTTTGCTAGGACACGTTACCATGCTTATATGAGCCTGGTACTGATGCAAAGACAGGCATACTGTCTTGACGGTCTGTGTAAAACATAAATAAAAACTTAGATTTAGAGGACACGATACTAGCCGATACGAGTATTAAGAAATTATGCAAAGATTAATAATCAACCATCGAGTGTTGCTGTGAATAACGTGGATGGTAAAAAAAACCCTGAAAACTGAAAACTTATGATGTCACTTATCATCATCTAATCTTAATCTCTCTAAGCCATTAACCTCTTGACTCCCAGGACCAAATGCACACCAGGATCCAGGGACCAAGGTGTCCATGGAATGGAAATATGCATTGTTGGCAATAGCATGATGGCTGTGTAGGACAAGACTCTTTTTATGATTTGTTAAATATGATTTGTCACCATGATTGATTTATAGGCTGTTAAAGTCAAGCCCTTCACATCTTAATGTTTTTGACCCTTGTCCCAAGCTACGTGATGAAATAATATCAACTACAAATAATGGATGACTTATAAATGTTAAATCTGCCTGACACATGCGTCTTATTTGCCGGATATAAAACATATGGTCTTAACACTTTAACCACTAGGCACGACTATAGTCCAGCACGACGAGTAACACACGAGTCTAGTAGTTATTTGCAGGATATAAAACATATCATTGTGACCCTTTAACCTCTAAGCGCGACTATAGTCGTTTTAATTTGTTTTATTATGAGGTTACTACAGTTATTGTTAATGAAATGAATGATGAAACATCAGGATTTGCAAATGTTTGGTTTCAAATTAAACAAATATGAGTAATTTTCTCGGTAGCGAGACACAACTTCAAGTGGGTGTAAATTTAAATAAGATAACTTGAAGGGCAAAAGGTTATTATAGCAGCTCGAGAACTGACATCCGGTGCTGGGCACCCTCACGATGCTAGGGCTCGTCAAACGTTGTGTAGCTATATTGCTGTGATTTATTGACTAGTATAATATTATAAGTAAACTCTTCAAGCGCCAAGCACGAATATTATCGTGTTCAAGACTTTGTTATCGTATTAAATGCTAGTATTTATGAGATAAAATAATTGATTGATTGATTGATTGATTGATTGATTGATTGATTGATTGATTGATTGATTGATTGATTGATTGATTGATTGATTGATTGAGTGATTGATCGATCGATCGATCGATCGATCGATCGATCGATCGATCGATCGATCGATTGATTGATTGATTGATTGATTGATTGATTGATTGATTGATTGATTGATTGATTGATTGATTTATTGATTGATTGATTGATTGATTGATTGATTGATTGATTGATTGATTGATTGATTGATTGATTGATTGATTGATTGATTGATTGATTGATTGATTGATTGATTGATTGATTGATTGATTGATTGATTGATTGATTGATTGAATATATTAAAATAAAGTACTTGTTGTCATACTCAATGCCTTAGAGAAAATAGTTATGCGTGTTTAAATAAAAATATTCAATCATTTATGTGATTTTTTTATTTTTAATATTACACATTTTTATTTTGTAAAAATCTGCCAATTTTTTAAAGTTTCCAATGAACCCTTTCTTATCCAATAAGACGTTATGTACTACTATTATAAACTACACTTAAAAATGCTATATTTAACAGGAATTTATCTTAGAGTGTTATGTTTCGTCGGAGTTTTCCATTAAAAATGTATATAATTATCATTCTCATCAACTATTGTCACCATCTGTAGACCTTTTGTAGATAATCTTTCTAACATGGCTTTCCAATGAGCCGTCATCAAGAGTATATGACGATCAGTAATTCCGTGGTCAGCTATTCATAAAATATCTAAGCCAAAATAAAACATTTTAGCATAGGTGAATATGCGAAAACTGTGAATTATGGTTGGTCATATGCGCTTGTCGACGGCTCATTAATAAGCAGGACATCATGCTAGAAAGAGTATCACGCATGACTCCATGTTAGAAAGAGTATCTGCATGACAGCTCTACAGAGGGTGGTTGTGTAAAATTATTTTTTCTTGTGGCTTTTACGCTATAGTGACCAGATGGTCTTAGTGAGAATCTCCGGACAAAGCCATTTTCGGCTCATGTTGTGTACTACCTTGTTATTTGTCTACCTGTCTGCAAAAGAGTAGGAATTGTAAATGTTTGGTCTCAAATTGAACAAATATGAGTAATTTTCAGCCACTTGAAGTTGTGGATCGCGGTAGCGAGCCACAACTTCAAGTGAGTGAAAAGAAAATTAAGGAGGTAATGGGTTAATTATTAGTAAGATAATGTGTTCATTACGCGCTAAAGCCAAATGAATAATTTATCTGCTGATTCTAAATCTATTCACCAGGTGCTACTGAGATCAGTATTGTAGATGCCACTGGTGCATTCACTTGGTGACGCTCGATGTTCATTTGTGTGATGCAAATTCTGGTAATGCCCGGTATTGGGAATGCATATTGTGCATTTTGACGGTATATATACATGTATTTAACCAAATTCGAGGGTGCTGAATCTGTATTAATTGTATACCAGGATTGACTTGGGGGTTTGAAGGTTCTGATGCGAAAAGAAATATCTGGACATCTACATGTACCATATTCTAGAACTTTATATATAATAAATACATGAACATTCCATCATCAGAAGGTTCTCCTGACCAGCTCAGCCTGTATGTGCAAAAATGACATCAAGCCCAATATAGTCATTGAATCAACACATACTTCTCTTAGTCTACATCATGGAATCCGATGGAATATCCAAAAAACTTTGAATGATTTTGCAAGTTGTCTGCTTTTGACTGTTTTTTTTTATTTCCTAGCACATTGTCTTCATACCGCAAATGATTATATCTAACAAAAACAGAGGCGTGGCTCCGTGGCGTCATGTGTGTGACGTATGGCATGGCGGTGTTTGACTCGGTTATATTGGTGGCATTTCTCTGACATAACTTCAGTGACGTGGTGCTATGCGTTGAACCAATGATGAATCAATGCTGGTAGACCGTTGCCAACACTGACCCAACATTAATCCAGCGTTAGTTCAAATCCACCTGCTTGCTGGGTGCAAAATCATATCCAGCTAATACATGCTGGCATTTCTCGGCGCCAAGATTTCTGAACCGTTGACCTTCATTTTTTCAAATCTGAATAATTTTCACTCACTTGAAGTTGTGAATCGCGTGAGCGAGACACAACATCAAGTGGGGGAAAATCCAAATGTATTCATTTGGCAGTTAGAGGTCTAAATTCGTTTTTATTAGCCGATCAAATCATGTTGTGAGCGATTAAATATCAATATTTTCAAATGATTTATCTCAAATTAAATAAATATGTGTAATTTTCACCCACTTGAATTTGTGGGTCGTGGTAGCGAGACACAACTTCAAGTGGGTGAAAATTTTAATTAGACAACTTTGGCGCGAAAAAAATGTTTAAATGGTGATTCCAATGGCTTAGCTCCAGCATATCTATGAAATATTGCACACTCACATGTTTTTACTCTGGCGTCTCCTTGACATTCCCCTGGTGTATTGCTGGCATGCCTCTAGAATGCCTCTAGCCCTTTAACAGCCGGTGTCGCATATATTCGAGTTTGCATTTTTTATTAACACATTAACTGATTAAGGACCACCTCTTGAACATGTTACAGATGAAATGTGACATCAATCAGCAATATTTGAAAACAGCTGACCTCCATTTTTTCAAATCTGAATAATTTTCACTCACTTGAAGTTGTGGATTGCGTCAGCGAGACATAACTGCAAGCGGGTGAAAATCTGATTGAATAATTTGGCGGTTAAAGGGCTTAGAATGGCTCACGTACCAAACTGCCAGAAATCGCAGTTATGTTGGAGTGAGGCGTAAGGGCAAAACGGCGCTCATTGTGAGCAAGAAAATGTGTCAGTTTTTAATAAATCAGTGCCAGCAATATATGTTTTGCCGCTGGATTTATGAAGATTTATATCACGTTTTTTTCACCGGTGCATTTCCCGACATTCTACCCATAGAGCGCGCTATCTCTAGCATACCCATCAAATATCTCTGATGTTCCAAAACTGTAGCCAGAGTGGCGAGAGTGAAAGGGCAAAAACGCGCTCATTGTGGACAACAAAACATTTCCGTTTTATTAAATAAATGTCAGGAATATCTGTTTATCCATAGCAAGCGAATTTATATTAGTCCATCTCTTCCACAATGCCACACGTCGGATCAACTTTGTAAAAAATGGCACCTTGCCAAATACCTTGGCTGACCCTTTCGAGCTTTTTTCCATTGTCATCTTCATCCACTACAAGCCGCGAATTGCTGTCGCAATTCTCGATCTGTAGTGAATCAGGATGGTTTGCAAGTGGTTGAAAAATTAAAGAAAATTGCCATTTATTGGTAAATCAGTTTCATGCAAATTTTAAAAGCCTTGGTTGTGGGAAAATTAGGTGTGTTTTCAAGGATGCAAAACGATGCTTTAATGCATCGTGAGGGCTTAAAGGGTTATGCTTTTGCTTGAGATATTATTATTCAACCAATGTTGGTTTAATACTGGGCCAGCATCGCAGATATTTAAGCCAGGCGGCTTCTGGTTATCCGGGGCGGGGGCCCTAGGGTAGTGGCTAGCACCGCTGCCTTTCACGAGTTCGGGGTTTGGTTCCGGTCCCGGCGGTTTGAAAAAAAAAAGTTTCTTCCCCATCCAAGTGTGAAAGTCAGTATTGTAGGGAGCCTCCGTGACCGAGAGGTAGCGTGCTCGGCCTCAGACCGCCAGAGCTTTTCGAATCTTGTGTCTGGAGGACAGTGTCTTCTCAATCATCTCACCATCCTCAGGAGGTTCTCCTGGCCCAGTTCAGCCAATATGTGCACAAAGGTGGCCTAAAGCCCGATTCATTTCATTTTTATATTGCTCCTGGCTCTACCATTTTAGATATATGCAAAACGTGCCATAATTTCAAGGCAACCTAACGATAAAAATGTGGTACATGTATATTACCTATCACAACATAGACGTTCAAACCATAAACCACTAAGGGGTATTGTCAAGTTAAAAAATCCAAATATCCGAGAAAAAAATGGATTGGCCAGATACCACGCACCCATACCCCCTATCCTTTCTGTACAAAAAAAAACACAAAAAAAATCCGGGTTTAGGCTTCACACACCCACACACATTTTTGGATTTTTTTTTAACTTGACAATGACTCATTAACTAATAAATAATTTATCTTTTCACATACCACATAAAATTGTGTCACGCTACAGCGACCCACAACTTCAAGTGGGTGAAAAATACTCATATTTTCTGAATTTTAAACCAAACAATAGCAAATCTTGATGTTTAAACAACCACTTTAATCCCTATAATAGTGATTTATTCGGCCTCTGAAAAGTATGAAAAATGACTTTAGTCGTGCTTAGCGATGAAAAAGTTAACCCTTAGTTTGCGATATTATTCACGGATATACCATCATATAACACCAAGACATGCATTCACTTTGTCTTTCGAAATGCTGATAGCAATTCAGAGCTTAGGTGAAGAAACATGACAAAAATAGCCGTGCTCGTAGAATTACGTGTCAACAAGGTTCGTGTAATTTTGTATTATCTGAATTAAAATGTGTAGGCCCCTGCATTCAAAAATGGTCCTCAATTTAGTGTTAATTTATAATTATCCCACAAAGACAAATATCAATAGGCCTATAATAAAGACTCCTTTAAAAAATGCCCAGGTCTAAAATCATCAAAAAATCTAGCCTACCAGTTAGGCTAGATATAGAGGCAAAATTCCCGTATTTCTTATTTTTGACATGGTTGTCAATAATTAGAAATCAGGAATTTCGTCTCTATATCTAGCCTAACTGGTGAATGCGCAGCACAAAAATTAAAAAGCTTTTGCAGTTCTAGTCTATTGACATGTTTACATCATATGGTCATATTATTATTAAGCTAAAATAAAATCACCGATTTTTTGATGATTTTAGACCTGGGCATGTCCCTTTAAGGCCTAGTGCGTGTACATAGCAGTAATATTTTGGTAATTCCGCTATCATATTATATACACGTGTATGATGACACAGCCAGACTAAGGATTCGAAATTCGTGCCTTGGCGGTCTGAAGGTGAACACGCTACCTCTCAGTCACGGAAATGTCCAACAATACCTAATATTTACAAGTGTTCCTTTAACCCTTTAAGTCCTCACGATGCATTAAAGCATCATTTTACATTCCTGAAAACAGACTTAATTTCATTATAACTAAGGGTTTTAGAACGAAAATTTCCATGAGACTGGTTTACCAATACGTGGTAATTTTCTTCAATTTTTTAACCACATCAATTCATCTTCATTCACTACAAGTCGAGAATTGCGGCAGCAATTCGCGGCTTCTAGTGAATGAAGATGACAATGGTAAACTCAGGCTTGAAAGGGTTAACAGCTGAATAATGACAGCGGAGGGGGGGGGGGGATCCCGCCAGCTCCGGCGCTACAAGCAAGCAGCTTTAACCCTAAACCCTTTCAGCGCGGGGACCGACTTTAATCGTAAGAATCTGACGTCTGTAGACGTCAGATTCTGACGTCTAAAGACGGTCCCGCACTGTAAGGGTGAAAATATTTCTAATGACCGTAGACCCATGAAAGAGGTATATATTCAATGGAGTCGAAAGAGCTAACTAAGCCATTTATGATGATTTCAAATTGAAAAGCCCTTTGGTCTCCATGGTTTATACAAAAGTATTTCAGCACTTTCTTTAACCCTTTCAAGCCTGAGCTTACCATTTTCATCTTCATCCACTACAAGCCGCGAATTGCTGTCGAAATTCTCGACTGGTAGTGGATGAAGATGGATTTATGTGGTTTAAAAATTAAAAAAAATTATCATGTATTGGTAAACAGATTTCCTGGAAATTTTCGTTCTAAGACCATTGGTTGTAGGAAAATTAAGTTTGTTTTCAGGGATGTATAATGATGCTTTAATGCATCGTGAGGGTTGAAAGGGTCATAAAAAAATTAAAAGGGTTTAAAGCTCCGAAATATTTGTGCGTAGACCAAGAAAAAAAATTCAATTTGAAATGATCATAAATATCTTATTTACTTGTTTCGGCTTTATTTGACTACCTATATTATGGGGGTATGGCGAGTATAAATACTAGTACTTTACTCTTAGTGAAAAATGCCACAGTGTAATGGAGCAATTCATGGTTACAGGTTTCTCTCTCGTACAATATCGACGCATAAGTCACCAGTGAATTTACAATTACTCACACAATCAACTCTTTGTGCAACTCTTTCTACATTATTTTCTACATCGAAGCTGTCTCAACACCGGCACAGCGCTGGGTCAACAACAGCTGAGAAACCCACTAATATTAGCATATATCACAAACTATCTTTTATCTAATTTGCCGAGTTTTCAAATACGTTTTCTCTTTTCCAATTACGTCTGCAGCATAATTATTATTTTGCCGTTCATCCGCGGATATAATTCATTTCCAGTAATGTCTCGCCTGTATTTAATCAAGACAGTTATTGCTGAATTAGACGGGCAAAAATACCTTGTTGATTTTAAAGAGGAAGGTAATTTCACCAAATATAGAAATGCCCAATCTTGTTAGCGAGCTGCAAAACGAATATAAATATAATTTATAATTAACATTATAAATAAATATTTATTATTAACAAACATATATTAGCCCGCCACTTGCACAATGCTATCTGTGGGGCTTTATTTGCTTAGTGTAACATTTCGGAGTGTCATTCACGCTTTCGCCATTCACGTCATCACAACTAGATAACATGTCGCTCAGAATACATTCGCTCCTTCAATGCTTTATTTGCTTAGAGTAACATTTCGAAGTGTCATTCACGCTTTGCCCAATCACGTCATCATAACTAGATAACATGTCGCTCACAATACGTTCGCTTCTTCAGTGCTTTATTTGCTTAGTGTAACATTTCGGAGTGTCATTCACGCTTTCGCCATTCACGTCATCACAACTAGATAACATGTCGCTCACAATACGTTCGCTCCTTCAGTGCTTTATTTGCTTAGTGTAACATTTCGGGTTGTCATTCACGCTTTGCCCATTCACGTCATCACAACTAGATAACATGTCGCTCACAATACGCTCGCTCCTTCAGTGCTTTATTTGCTTAGTGTAACATTTCGGAGTGTCATTCACGCTTTGCCCAATCACGTCATCACAACTAGATAACATGTCGCTCACAATACGTTCGCTCCTTCAGTGCTTTATTTGCTTAGTGTAACATTTCGGAGTGTCATTCACGCTTTGCCCAATCACGTCATCACAACTAGATAACATGTCGCTCACAATACCTTCGCTCCTTCAATGCTTTATTTGTTCAGTGTAACATTTCGGAGTGTCATTCACGCTTTGCCTAATCACGTCATCACAACTAGATAACATGTTGCTCACAATACGCTCGCTCCTTCAATGCTTTATTTGCTTCACTTTTTTCATCTATTACAACTAGATAACATGTCGCTCACAATACGTTCGCTCCTTCAGGGGCATGTTGTATGCGTGACCATCATCATATCATGTCCCTCGCATCGTGTTTTCTGTGCTCGTTGAGTTGCGACGCTGGGCCAGCATTGAACCAACATTGGCTCAACGTCTTGTGTTTACAGTCAACACACCCAGCAGGTGAATTAAAACCTAAATGCCACCGTCTGGGGCGATGCCTATGCGTGTGAAAATAAGAAGTTGTTCGACAATTGCAAGGTGGTCTGCACAACTATGACATACATGTTCCGTTCTTGTAGCATAATAGAGATCCCAGTCGAATACTGTCGTTAACCCTATAACTGCTAAATTATTTAATTTGAATTTTCACTCATTTGAAGTTGTGTCTCGCTGACGCGATCCACACCTCCAAGTGAGTGAAAATCATTCAGATATTTTTTTTTCTATCCACATAGCTGTATCACGCTGTAAATTGTAAAATCAGAGGATATGCACAAGACGTGAAGTAAAGTAAATTGACGGCGACATACATCTTGTAATGCAATGCTTGGTACGTACAATCCTGATTAATTCCATGACTTTCTCTTATCTTTTCTCATGAAAATAAGAGAAAATTGAGATAATCCTAATCAGAAGCTTTTAGTGAGATAAGACCTTGAACATGGTAATGTTTAAATATCTAGTTTTTAAGTGGGATGAGACCCTGAACATTTTAATTGTTGTATATCTATTTTTTTTTAGTAGGATAAGACCTGGATATTTTATTTTTTAAATAGATATTTTTTGGTGAGATGAGACCTTGAACATTGGAATGTTTAAATATCTAGTTTTTTAGTGGGATGAGACCCTGAACATTTAAAAATATCTAATTTTAATTTACGTATTTGAAAAAAATCCTGAGGGGATACATGCCTCTAGGGATGTCTCTGGATCAGCTATTGTAACGTCACATTCATCACTCGTGTTTCCCCTGAGGACATCCATCATGTGGTGATGCATATCAGGTGTGTTAGTGTAGGCCTACTGTAGAGGAAAGATAAAATAAATATTAACTGTTCAACTTACAAGGCAACAGCTACTGCCGTTTGCCTTCGTTGTCAAAACAAAGGCAAACAGCAGTAACTGCTGAATCTTAAAGTAACAGGCATGTCTATTCCACAGATTTAGCTGTTTTCTACAATTTTTTTCGTGTTATAAAATCAATGGATAATTAATTTTTAGTCAATTTCTAATGATTTTGGAAAATATATTTTTACAAATTGGCAAACTTTCATTTATCCCTCCCGTGAAAAATAGATTAGATATTAATATTAAATATTTATTAAAGCGCTGAAATATTTTTATAAACGATGGAGACCAAAGGTTTTTTTCAATTTGAAATCATCATAAATGTTTTAGCTATTCCGCTTCATTTAAATACCTAAGCAATGGGTCTATACGGCCAGTATATATGTTTTACTCTTTCAGTGCGGGGATCGTCAGATTTTGACGTCTATGGTCGTCAGATTCTGACGTCAATAGACGTCAGATTCTTAAAGGTTTAATGTAGATATGTTAAAATTGTAATACAAATTCGGGTTCGTGAATTCTTATTTTGAGCGCTATCAAAGTTGAAAATAATCCAGGATGTTTTTGCTCGTCGTGACCATACTGCGGTTTGCCTTTGTATGTACGACAAGGGCAAACATCAGTAACTGTTTAACTGCTTACTTTACAAGTAAGCAGTTACTGCTGTTTGTCTTTGAACTGCTAAATTTAACTCAAGCTCAAAGACAAACAGCAGTAGCTGCTTAGTTAAAAAGTAAGCAGTTACTGCTGTTTGTCTTTGCGCTGCAGGATTTTCTTCTGCCATCGAGTACTGGCATACTGACTGCCGTGCGAAGGCAAAAAGCAGTAGCTGCTTACTTTTAGTTACTGCTGTTTGTCTTTGCGCTGCAGGATTCTCTTCTGCCATCGAGTACTGGCATACTGACTGCCGTGCGAAGACAAACAGCAGTAACTGCTTACTTTTAGTTACTGCTGTTTGTCTTTGCGCTGCAGGATTCTCTTCTGCCATCGAGTACTGGCATACTGACTGCCGTGCGAAGACAAACAGCAGTAACTGCTTACTTTTAGTTACTGCTGTTTGTCTTTGCGCTGCAGGATTCTCTTCTGCCATCGAGTACTGGCATACTGACTGCCGTGCGAAGACAAACAGCAGTAACTGCTTACTTTTAGTTACTGCTGTTTGTCTTTGCGCTGCAGGATTCTCTTCTGCCATCGAGTACTGGCATACTGACTGCCGTGCGAAGACAAACAGCAGTAACTGCTTACTTTTAGTTACTGCTGTTTGTCTTTGCGCTGCAGGATTCTCTTCTGCCATCGAGTACTGACATACTGACCGCCTTGCAAAGACAAACAGCAGTAACTGCTTACTTGCTAAGTGAGAAGTTGCTGCTGTTTGCCTGCACACAGCAGCATACGGGGCTGTGTGGTGTAGCGTGGTCATAAGCGGGGGCTCACCACACCATGATCTGATGTGATGCTTAATCTTCCAGTTTACAGTCTACAAATATAATCTTGGATATGACGGATTAGAAAACATTAATCCACATAAATCCACATAAAGCCACATAAATCCACATGAGTCCACATGAGTCCACAGAAATCCACATGAATCCACATGATACAGAGCTTGTCCTGTTGAATTTTTTAGTTACTATTTTTCATTTATCTGATGCTTGAATTGTTAACTAATTTAAATAAATAAAAAATGTTAACACAATTTCAAGCTTCAAATAACGGGAAAATATATATTTTTGAAAAATAGACAACTCTTATTTTCTTAACTGAGCGCACCAAACCTATGTTATATATCCTCAGTGATATTGTCTATCGTTTGACACTTGCCTTCAAACGCATATCTACAATCCCAGCACCACAAGGGTTAATTTTATCCGTCAAATAGCGGATTTTTTTTCTAAATTTACAAACATTATAGGTTTTTAATGTTAAGAACCTGTCTTAGAAATTATTATGGTCATGTGTAATTTATATTCACCTGTTAAAATGGTAATGGTATTTTAAAATTGCTAAATCAGCCGTCTGTACATTCACTGTTATATTTATTCCAAACTATACAGTGCTCAAAGAAATGTAATTTGTATGAATGCATAGATCCACAGATAATGATCGCTGAAACAACTTTAGAAATTAGTTCGAAAATAAAAATTATTTTGCTCTGGCACACCCATATGATGAACAACATTTAAACACCACAGCCGTTTACTATCTTTTTGTAATGATTTGATCAATGATAAGCGATGGTTGTTTCTGGTATTAATGATTCGAAACGCATAACAATTATATCATAATAATATACTCACATATTATGTGTATATTTAAGTACATCAATATATGTGAAAAACCAATGAAACTATTAAACTGAGTGTTAGGCCTATGTCTACCAACTACATGTATCAATAACTTCAAAAACAACTGAGCCTCGGCCGTGCTTTGAAATGTATCTTTATATATATTTGTGTTTCTTTCACGCCTATTGTACAATAAAAAAGTACAATGGATGAAAAATGTTACAATTTTTCAATAAAAAATACTAAAGTATAATAACTTGAAACAAGTGAACCTTGGCCAGTTTTGTACACATCTGTGTTTGTTTAAAGCCGATTTTTACAATAAGAAAGTACTATGGGTCAGCTTGACAGATGGAACCTCAGCTTGATAAGATCAAGTAGGTGGTAACCCTTATTAACCCTTTAAGTCCTTACGATGCATTAAAGCATCATTTTACATCCCTGGAAACAGATTTTATTGTCCTACAACAAAGGGTTTTAGAATGAATATTTCCATGAAACTGGTTCACCAATACATAGCAATTTTCTTCAATTGTTCACCCACATCAAATCATCTTCATCCACTACAAGTCGAGAATTGCGACAGCAATTCGCGGCTTGTAGTGAATGAAAATGACAATATAAAGTCAGGCTTGAAAGGGTTAAGCAGTAATATGTTTCTGTTGCCTTGGTTTTTTCTCAAAATCGTCATGAATTGTAAGATTTTTTTATAAATTACATTTGTATTTTTTGTGAAAAAAATGAAAAAAATTCTGATTCTGATCACAGCTTGCTTTACCTCTCGGTGCCTTTCGCGTAGGGCGGGGCCCTAGGGTAGTGGTTAGCACCGCTGCCGGGGTTCGTTTCCTGGTCTCGGCGGCTTGAAAGAAACAAAAATGTTTCTTCTCCATCCACTCGTAAAAATCAGTATCGTGGGGAGCCTCTGTGACCGAGAGGTAGTGTGCTCGGCCTCAGACCTCCAGGGTTTAAATTTTGAATCCTGTGTCTGGAGGGCAGTGTCATCTCACTCATCTCACCATCCTCAGGAGGTTCTCCTGGTCCAATTTAGCCTGTATGTGCACAAAAGTGGCCTAAAGCCCGATTCATTTCATTTTTACCACTCGGTGCCTTTCATGTAAAGCAGAGCACCAGTCTTTTGTACTCGGTGTATTAAAATATTGGCAGCCCACGACGGGTTTATGTGGTGTGTCTATAAACCAGAACAGAACAATTCCCTTTTCCCCGGTCCCGCACTGTTTTACTGAGCAGAACAGGCAATATTAGTTTGTGTGACATTTTCTGTGTTTTGTCACAGCAAAAAAACTTTTATCACCGGACACAGGCGCAGTGTTGTCACAATGTTGTGCCAGCGTCGTAGACGCTGGCACAACATTGTGACAGCACCGGGGCCAGCGTTGCGTGGGGCCTGCGGAGGGAAGGAGGGGGGAGTCGCCTCTCGTAATTAATATTACGCCTGTGCGTAATTCCCTGTGGCTGCCTGGTGTTTTACGAGCCAGGGTAATTATAAAATCACACAGCTCCGATCATCCGTGATTGTCACAGTGCAAACAATCACAGGCGACCATTTTCACAGAATGACTCAGCAGTAAATCATTGGACAACAAATACTATGTAAAGAAACAACGCCAGTACAGCGTCACAAAAGGGTGTTTCAGCGTTGAAACTACTTTGGCTATGCTAGCATAAATCTAAACTAGTGCTGTTTTAACTCTGGGCCAATGTTTAGCGCAACAATATAACAACGTCAATTATATAGTGGGCTTGTTAAGTGCATGAAATGTACCAAATCAGAGTATGCCTACAGTGCCCTAATTTGGTAAGAATATGCGTAATGAGCATAATAAACAATATCTGGGTGGACATACTTTGTATCTATGGCACAGCAGCCTGTTTTTATAAATTAAAGGTTTGTGGTCTAAGCTCTTTGGTTAGACCACAATAATAACATTTTATTTTTGCCTATTTTTCAAAGAGGTAAATATTTCTCGGACATTCTATATTTGAATAAATTACCATTAGCTACTAATAATTCAGCAGTGTAAGGAATAATTTATAAGAAAATATGGTTGGCCTTTTTGTCCTATTACATTGTGCACATTCAGAACATGGTTCTCAGGTTTCCCTGGAATAGAAGTATGTAGGTTGAATTTGTGAGGATCCGCATATATGAGACAGGTTACGTCCCTATGTCAACTATTAGTTCTGTCATCACATCTTAGAGAAAGAGAAATTGCAATAAATGTTTCATATGTGAGAAGTTCTCTGCTCTGTCTGACTTTCTTATTAGTGCATCCCAGAATACACATCTTCGGATTCACTCTGCATGACCTAAAGAAGCCTACAAACAACGTGTAAACTATGTTTTTGAGTTCATGAGTTCTTGATAAGCTAAATCAGCTTCCAGATGATTATGAAGATGACATTAACATCGTATACAACATGATCTTACATGCGGCTAAGTGGCATAAGTTATGCAGGTCAAATGTTGTCCGACAACAAAATAAGGGGGTCTGTAAACGATTTGCTCCATGATCCCAATAAAATTGCGCAACGTCACTTGTGACAAGCTTGGGGGGGGGGGGATATTTAGGAGTTATTTGTGAAAAACAGCCACATCTGGAATCGATGCAGAGTATCGAACCAAGATTCGACACTGTGCATCTCAGATCGGTGACAATCGTTTGATTAGATTATTTGCAGGATATATGATTGCCCTGAATACAAAAAAAATCTGACAAGGAATAACAGAATGACACAACATCAACCAACGTGGCGAAAAGCCAAGTGTTTGGTTAGATAGTTAATTACATGGAATCTAGAAGAGGGAACTGGCACATTCTTCACCATGGGCTGGGCGTTCTAAAAATATTACTTAAAAGCACTGTATAAATGTATTATGCACATATCAGTTTAATAAACAATACTACTACTACTACTACCACTACTACTACTACTACTACTACTACTACTAGTATTACTGCTACTACTACTACTACTACTACTACTACTACTACTACTACTACTACTATTGCAGCTGTACTGTCACATTTGATTGAGATTCCATGGATCAAGGCATACACATCTGATTTTTGATGAACCGCTCTGTAGGCATTCAGCTGTTTATCAGCTGAGAGATCATTGCTCAACTGAAATGACAATTTAATGAAAAACAGCTCCATTTCTTCATAGACACTGTGTGCTTTGGACGCAGGTATTCAGTGGATCCTTGTCATCAAATAGTGGATTGTATCTACCTGGCATTGTTTTTTTTCAATCAGATGTTGTTGGATACTCCACAAGTTGGCAAACACGATGCGATGCAACTGTCAAAACGCGTCAGAAGATGCATAAAGAAAGGTAGTTAAAGTATTGTTTTCAGAGCAGAAAGTGATGTAAGGAGATGCTATGCAGTAGACACAGAGGTTTATTCCATTCACACTATCATTCATACATAAACGCAAGTTGTTGAGCACTTTGGACAAGTGAATTTACAAAGTGCAACATCCAAGTTTAGCATAACTTCCCAAACTTCACTGTGATAAATCATAATGAGTTATAATGGGAATTGAGGCAGTATCGATAGCCAAATCTTTAAAACTCTCTCAATCACGCCATTCGCACAAGGGGCAGAAAAAAATCCGAGTGAAGAATGTTCAAAGTTTGACAAATCGTATATAGACCGAGTAAAACTCCTAACAATCACCCAAACCTGGTAGCTCGTGAAGCCGCAAGATAGATTCTTATTATGTATTGGGAACTGGCTAAACGATGTCAAAATACTTTGTCATTGTATGGGATGTTTATCTTGAGAGTCCACTTAAACATGACATTTGACTGAGTCGAGGGACTGGCGAATGACTCAAAGTGACTCTTTCCACCAAGTCCCCATCATTTTTTTTAATCCATTATAACAAGGCTGAGCTGTTTACCCATCTTTCTAAGGAAATCGTATGTATGGTCAAACCTACTGGCAACATACAGTTGTGATTGCGAATGGGTCATCTGCATTATGCTCAGGTCTCAATCTCAGATTGAAGAACATCAGCCCATGTGATCACGAGAAAGCTGATACAAGGATGCTACTTCGTGATGCAGTATTAAATGGAAGACAAACAAAACAGCCAATCCGCACAAACGATAATGAAGTTCTGGTACTTGTTCTTGTTTCTTCAACTTCACAGCATTAGGGGTTAGAACAGCTCTGCATTGCATTTGGAACAGGTCAACAATTTTGATAATTTCCAAGTCATCTATTTACAAAGCAACTTAGACCTGCACGAACTGCTACTCCTTCAGGATTTCATGCTTTGACAGGTTCGGAGACGATGTCTGCAATTTATGACCATGGAAAGAAAGGTTCTTGGAATGTTTGCCATATCCAGAGGTCAACTCTACACTGAAGCTGTCATAGCTTATGTTGTTAGAAATGAGAACGATGTAGATGTCACAAGGATTAAACCCGGGGTCCACTGTAAAAGGGGCATGCGCTGACAGTTGGTAAGGGGAGTGATTTACCAATGTATCATCATAATGCATTTGCATCTGTAAAACAGCTTCTCTGTGGGGCCCCGTATAATAATCTAGCTGTGCACTCAGGTCTGACAGGAGGTCAGACACAAGCTGCTAATTCTAGTGGCTTGTAAATAATTTACCACCAGGTTCTGAGAGTGATGTTAAAGCTAGAGGATGACTTATACACAGGAGTTATCACACCTGAGGGTAAGTAGCGAATGATTGTCTTAGTTATGATGGACCATGGTATTGAGAGCAATAAGGCCATTGTTACCACACATTTACGCAACTGGATTCCGCACTAGGCAATAATTTACATGTGTTTAGTGGATTACAACAGGTCTGTCGCGATCAGGAAAGATCACAGAACCCCACGCCACGCCAGACCGATCACAGAACCCCACGCCACGCAAGGCCGATCACAGAACCCCACGCCACGCCAGGCTGATCACAGAACCCCACGCCACGCCAGGCCGATCACAGAACCCCACGCCACGCCATGCCGATCACAGAACCCCACGCCATGCCAGGCTGATCACAGAACCCCACGCCACGCCAGGCCGATCACAGAACCCCACGCCACGCCAGGCCGATCACAGAACCCCACGCCACGCCAAGCTGATCACAGAACCCCACGCCACGCCAGGCCCATCACAGAACCCCACGCCACGCCAGGCCGATCACAGAACCCCACGCAACGCCAGGCCGATCACAGAACCCCACGCCACGCCAGGCTGATCACAGAACCCCACGCCACGCCAGGCTGATCACAGAACCCCACGCCACGCCAGGCCGATCACAGAACCCCACGCCACGCCAGGCCGATCACAGAACCCCACGCCACGCCAGGCTGATCACAGAACCCCACGCCACGCCAGGCCGATCACAGAACCCCACGCCACGCCAGGAATTGAGCGAAGAATGTTCAAACGAGTGAAGAATGTTCAAAGTTTGACAAATCATATATAGACCGAGTAAAACTCCTAACAATTACCCAAACCTGGTAGCTTGTGGAGCCGCAAGATAGATTCTTATTATGCATTGGGAACTGGCTAAACGATGTCAAAATACTTTGTCATTATATGGGATGTTTATCTTGAGAGTCCACTTAAACATGAAATTTGACTGAGTCGAGGGACTGGCGAATGACTCAAAGTGACTCTTTCCACCAAGTCCCCATCATTTTTTTAAATCCATTATAACAAGGCTGAGCTGTTTACCCATCTTTTTAAGGAAATCGTATGTATGGTCAAACCTACTGGCAACATACAGTTGTGATTGCGAATGGGTCATCTGCATTATGCTCAGGTCTCAATCTCAGATTGAAGAACATCAGCCCATGTGATCACGAGAAAGCTGATACAAGGATGCTACTTCGTGATGCAGTATTAAATGGAAGACAAACAAAACAGCCAATCCGCACGAACGATAATGAAGTTTTTTGTAATTGTTCTTGTTTCTTCAACTTCACAGCATTAGGGGTTAGAACAGCTCTGGATTGCATTTGGAACAGGTCAACAATTTTGATAATTTCCAAGTCATCTATTTACAAAGCAACTTAGACCTGCACGAACTGCTACTCCTTCAGGATTTCATGCTTTGACAGGTTCGTAGACGATGTCTGCAATTTATGACCATGCAAAGAAAGGTTCTTGGAATGTTTGGCAAATCCAGAGGTCAACTCTACACTGAAGCTGTCATAGCTTATGTTGTTAGAAATGAGGACAATGTAGATGTCACAAGGATTAAACCCGGGGTCCACTGTAAAAGGGGCATGCGCTGACAGTTGGTAAGCGGAGTGATTTTCCAATGTATCATCATAATGCATTTGCATCTGTAAAACAGCTTCTCTGTGGGGCCCCGTATAATTTAAAATTACCGATCTTTAATTGATTTTAGTGCTTTCAAAGTATAAAAAATCTTATTTTTTACACAAATGAATTTCATGCTTGTTTTCTAAGCCGAGTGATATTGCATTCTGCTTAAAAATAATATAATTTGTTATTAAGTGTTTTGGACTAAAATCTGATAAAAATGTAAAACAAATTTAGTTTTAAACAAATGAATTCCAAGCTATTTTAGCTCAGTATTACTTTTTTGCTTTACTGGCTTAAAACAACAATTTTTTTAAATTAAATATATATCAAATTAGCGATAATCATATACATTTCAACTTAAATTGAGCAGATTCAACCAATTATTAATCACTTGAAGTTGAGGATCGCAGTAACGAGATAAAACTTCAAGTGTCAGGTGTTAGGTGGGCCAAACAGAGCTGGAAAAATAGAAGAATAAGATCATTAGAATAAAAACAAAATCAAATGTGAATAAGCATAATTTTATTATAAACATACATTATTGCCATGGCTATATTCATATATCATAAAAACAAACATATAACTTAACAGTGGATAAAACAGATGACTTAAAAAATCAACTTTCACTTTTAGTCGTCCCTTGGATATGAAAGGGTGTATCTGGCAGATACACCCTTTCATATTAGCGGGGACGAATTATAAACCTGTCGAAAGCGTATACAGAGGAGAAATTGACCCAGGATTAGTGATTTCGTCTGTAAAATATAAAACTTTCAGATTATCAAGTGTTGTAGTTATACCTGATAAGGATATATATTTTCGGGCGTAGTGATTTGTTTCATAAAATAGGCGTATATTCGAGACATATTAACACTGATTAAGATTATTGCTACTTGTATAATTATATAATTCCGTTTCGTTCATGAGAACTCAGTCAATGAAGTGTGAGTTAGTTTTACTCATTTGAAGCTGGAATTGCTAACGCAATATCCAGCTTCAAATGAGTAAAAAATAACCTTAATTATAATAATAATAATTGCTCAAATCGAGTTATTTGATATTATGGAACATCTATCATCAACATTGACTGTCAACGCTCCGGCAACGCATTGACTGTCAACGCTCTGGCAACGCATTGACTGTTACTTACTATTCGCTTTTAGGTTTACGGGAAAATCAATGCAGGGAAGGAGTATAAATCATATTTTCACATATGGGTAAAAATTAAATAAGCACCAATAAACAGATACAATTCGTAGATAAAATTGTATTTGAGTAAGATATACTGCCTTTAACTTCAATGTTCACGTTCATCAGAGAATGTTACCACGAACATTCTGTATTTAAATTTACAACTTTAAATTGAGAGCATGAACTTGTCTGTCGAAACACTGATACATAATGATATCTTAGTCAGCAATGTTATCGATATTTAAAAAGTGGGATAAATCATTGTCTTTTGTCATCTACATAAGCATATTGATTCTGCAGAAAACGATCAAATAAATATATACACATCACAATTAACAAATCAACAATAATTCAACAAGTACATCTCACTAGCCTTCCACATCTTTACATGGTCATACCACGGACATCTATGGAGTCCTCAACCATACAGATAAAGATCAGTGTAAGTCATACACGTAAAGCATTAGCGTAGTGATCTCAGCAATTCATTTATAATCACACGTTTGACTATCATGGCATACCCCAGCAGACTATATAAATCGCAGGAGAATATGTTGGTTTAATGTTGAGCTACAGTCTGTGACACTGGCCCAACATTGAACCAACAGAGGGTGAGGTTTGCAATGATCATTTTACATGGAGATCAATATTTGAAGCTGCCGGATGACAAAACGAGTGGTATTCCTTAGTGATACTTATTTTAAATTGCAGACTCTCTTTCTATTGGGAACATGTTTGATTGATGGCATGGGGGTTTTAATATAATTTTACATCTATCATTTATTTTTCATGAAAATGATTATTTCATACGAAACATTATAACAAACATGAAAAATAACAAAATTGGACGTCATTATAAAATAATAAATATTACGAGAAACATTCAGTTTTTTATTGAAGTTTTTATTTCAGATGATTTGTGCCCAAAAGTCTAATCAATTAACATTCCGTCCGGCGAAAGGTATATTACATTCGAAAAGTTTTTTTATAAAAGTAAAATTGCATAATTTTTTTTTTACATGAGTAGTTGCAGATCTGCGACTAAGCATCAATATTGTTACCAATAGCTGCTGATCGCAGATCAAGCAGCAATTGTTATAAATAACAGATCTATTTTTTAACCGTGCAGCATTTTGTGGTGATTTGAAGCTGACGACTGTGGAACCAGTAAACTATTATGCCATTTTTTTACAAAACAAAGTATATTTAGCGAACTATATTGAGAATCTTTAAGCTATTGTCTATATGTTCTTCTTGCCTTGTTGTATTTGAATATTAAACTGTCATTTATCAAACATCAAACATCATTTTTGCACATAATTATAACATTGGCTGATAAGCCATTCTGACTACAATATACAGGTTATAATTGACATTTCCGTCTCTACGTCGTCATCTATACAAGATACTTTATGAGCAGATCTACTACAGGTAACAAAAACAGTCCGAACAATGATGTTCCAATACTGGGCCAGCATTGAAATAACTTCGTATCAGCAGCTCTTGTTGGTTGAGGCACAATACATTATTATATATAGTAAGCACCATGACCAGTCCTTCCATCAACGCGTGAGTCGGAATGGACGAGCACAAGAAGTGCTCCTAGTTATGACAATAGGACCTATAAGTGTCTCGGTTTAAGTGGGTCCGGTATTTTACTAACCGCACAAATAACCAGCGAGGATTTAATATATATATATAATAAGCATCATATTATATAGCTTTATTTAATGTGTTTTACACCCAAACACTGAGCTTTAGTTCTACTTCACGTGAAACGATAAAATACCCATCATCATTTTTCTGTACTTTTAAAGTAGAAATAAAGTGAACCCTTTTTGAAACTTTAATGCTTCTATTACCGTTTTCAAGATTAGAATAAAATAATAAAGTACACGTCTGATCCACAAGATTATTTGTTTTATTACAAAGCTGTGTGACTGCCACCCGCCTGATGTGTATGTAATCATAGAGACACAACCAATCAGTGATCTCTGTGACCTCAGGTCGACAGTTCAGATATCAAATCAAAAATTTATGTGAATATTTATTTTCAGCCAGAGCCGCACGAAACACGTGTCAATGGAATCATAATTATGTGAAGCGTTTTAAGTACATTGTTCTTAACCCTGATCCCGTTGAGTTAATGTATTAAAATTGTCACCCACTTGAAGTTGTGTCCCGCTACCGCGACCCACAACTTCAAGTGGGTGAAAAATATTCATACTTGCGTAATTTGAGACCAACGATTTGCAAATCTTGATGTTTAAAACACATTTCAATCCCATTAACAGTGATTTAATTGGCTAAAAAGCAAACTAAAAACAACCCATAGTCGCGATTAGTGCTTAAAGAGTCAAAAAGAGAGGTTTTCGCAAGAGATTCTCGTAGTTTATTATAGCATTGAAGGATAATTTGAGAAAGTGGTCAACAAATGCCTCGCGTCTTTGGAAATCAAAGGGTGGATCTGTCACTTGATAGTGGCAGATACTCCCTTTGATATCTACGGTGACGATGCAGATAATTATTTAAATATGGATGCAGATTCTATTCTATTGACACTAAATGTCTTAGTGGCTTGATTGGTCTACGACCAAAATATACATTTCTAACCAGAACAATGCGGGAATCGAAAATCGGCATCACATTCTCATGTCAAATGTGGACAGGGTTAAAATAATGCTCTACTGTAAGAGCCTGTCGCTACCATGAGTATGAAAGGGTGTATCTTCCACTTCACAAAGTGGCAGATACACCCTTTCATACACATGGTTGTGATGAATCAAACTTTAAATGTTTTTCTACTGGAAGAATGTGTTTTGTAGTCAGCACCTTATTCTGGGTTTAGAGTTTGACCTTGTGGGTCTGGCTGTCCTGCCACTAGGTGGTAGTGTGGTGCTTCTTGTTGTTTTGTGTGTACGTGCTGGTGTGGTACACCGGGGTGAGGGTGACCCCGGGGATGTGTGTGTACGTGCAGGTGTGGCACACCTGGGTGTGTGGGGGGCGGGGGAAGTGGGTGACGTGGGGAAGGAACTCTCACGGTGAAAACTACGCTCGTTTGCGAGCGCACCTCTCTCGGTATCGAGTGCGAGCAGATCAGGCGCCGAGGTAGAGTGCACCATCTGAGTGACCTCTGTGACCTCAGGTCGTGTGCTCTGTGACCTCGCGGGCTCCCAGTACCCGGATCTAGTCCGCTTACACCTCACATCACGTCTGCTCCTTCTCTGGCTCTGATTGTCCACCATGCCTGAGTCATCGTCCCTATTCAGCATACCATGCTTACTGGACCTGCTGTTACGCCTAGACCCACAGTGGTAACACTCAGACAAGTCACCCTCATCTACATACTTTGTGTAAGTGTCCTCCTTAAAGTCAACATACTCAGGGTCATCCTCATCATAATAATGCGAGGTCAAGAGGTTATGACCTTGGAGCACGTCCTCACGGCTGTTACATGCCATCTGGTTATTTCTCTTCTTTCTGGCCTTTTTGGACGTGTTGGAGGCTCCAACAATGTCCACCTTACAATCCCCTTGGTAATCGTATTCCAAGGTCGATCTCTTCAGGTTTTCTTCGTTGTTAGCGTTCTCCTGCAGATTGTTTATCACCACTCGCCACTGGTCCAACTTACGTTCTGCATTACGCCTCCTGGAAACAGATGAAATTATAATTCAGAACACATACAAATAAACTTATAGTTTCTGAAAAAAAACCCCAGATATTAATATATGGTGTTTAATGAATGAGGTGCGATCTTTATTCATTAGATACCGTATGAGTACATGCAAACACATAGATATAAACATAAAAGTCAGAACATATGATGCGACGTGTCTCATAAGATATGCGGAAATAGACCATGGTGAAATCTTTTAATAAAATTTTGTTTTAGCCCTCAAAGTGCTGACAAAGTTTTCTATAAACCATTTTTTCAATTTTAAATCATCATTGCTGTGTGCCTGTAAGTATACATAGTGGCTTACATTTTGTATACACCGTGCGGTCATCATGTATTTTGATAGTGTGTACGCTGTGTATGCTCTATGCTTGTATGACCTGTGGCAAGCCGTAAGTACCTACAGAATTATCTAGAATGTTTTGGGATAATCTGGACCTTTCTAGTGATATCTAACCTTGTAGCGATCTACGGTTTTAGTGGAGGTCTCCTGAACATTGCTATGCTAATAATCAAAATATGTAAATGTTTTTATTAGATCAAATAAATGAATCTGAGTCTGATTCTGTAGAATTGTCTAGATTATGAGTAAGTAGAAGTTGATAGAAACACAGAAAATTTCAATAGTAGCAGCTCTGCTAAGATTAGTTCTGTTATAGATTTGCTATGGTTAGGGGGCCACCATTCAATTTCAAAGGGGGGGGGGGGCTGCTGGAGTTTTTGTGGCTGACTTATTATTTATTTTGACCCGGCTCCGCTGAAAACTTCAAATTTTATTACAAGCTTATATGGAACAGTCCTTAAAAGTAAATTATTTATTTCATGCAAAGTCTGCCCGAAATTATTTATTTTAAAAATACTCCAGCCCTCCCATGAAGATTGAGAGGAGGCCCCCTTATCTAGATCAGGGTGGGAATATATTTTGACCATTATGTGTAGTACAACTCAGTTTCCAGAGGCTAATCTTTTGAGGAATATTAAAGCGAGAACAGTATCAAAAGTCTTAGTAAAGTTTTTCACGTGGTTTAGCCTACCTAAAGAGGTGCAGTCAGATCAAGGGTCAAATTTTATGTTTGGCATTTTCCAACAGGTCATGCATGAGCTTGGTGTTAGACAAATTAAGTCCAATGTGTAGCAAGGCTTCGTGCAAGTTGAACAACCATGATAAGGGCCTACGTAGAGCAACATGAAAATGACTGGGATGTCGGCTTACCATTGTTAATGTTTGATGCTAGAGAACTGTGTAAGAATCTCTTGGATTTAGTCCATTTTATTTAGTAGAAGTCAATTAACAAGATTATGTGTCTAAGTTCTAAGTTGGTGGAATGGCAAAAAACAACTTGGATATGCTAGCACATGATATAACAAGACTAAGCAATAGTAAATGGAGCTCACCATGTGTGCTGGTACCAAATTCAGATAGTAGTATTCAATTTTGTATGGACTACAGAAAGGTGAACGGTGTGGACTGTAATGACAGAGTGGATAGTGCTGAGTATGTCACCAAGATAGACCTTTAAAAAGGATATTGGTGAGTGCCTCTGGCTAAGAGAGCTGGAGAGATATCCGAGATATCTGCCTTTATGGTGCCCTTTGGACTGTACGAGTACAACGTCATGGCATTTGGATTAAATAATGCACCAGCAACGTTCCAGCAGCTCATCAACCAGATCATCAATGGACTTGGTTGAGTAGAAGCTTACCAAGATGATCTTATTGTACATAGCATTTCATGGGAAGAGCATTTGAGAATTTTGAAAGAATTATTTCCCAGACTTGCAAAGGCTCAGATGACAGTGACACTTTGGCTAAAATTTTTGTAAGGCTACTGTAATCTATCTTGAACACAAAATTGGTCAGGGTAAAGTCAAACCTTTGGAATTCTAATGTTATAACCCTTTTAGACTTTGCAAATACAACGAACAGCAAATAATGAATTATCTCGGAATGATGTGGCTTTTACAGAATTTACTGTAAGAATTTGACTACTGTAGTGCCACCAAATTGAGCTGCTCCAGAATGATAACAATTTTTTTATGTGAATGTATAAATGTTTTTTTCTAGGTGCTAAGTCTTTGAGTTTTTATTTATTTTTCTGACGTTGATCTGTTCGCAGAGTAAATTGGTTTATTCAAATCCCCTAAATAAAGCCAAAGTGAAACCTGTTTTGAAGTTCGTAACAACATAATTGTCTCAGTTAGTTCTTTTTGCTTCATTTGATTATCTATGTTATGGCCATTATAAATATTTTACTTTTTCAGTGCGGGGGATCGACTTTAGATTTCATGGGATAATATCACTGTGTATATTGTCATCAACCCACACCAGTGATGATGTGTTCTAGGAAACGTTGTACCAGTCTTGGATTAATGTTGGACCAACGTTTCGTGTTTAAAGCGGAAAATGTGAAGCAGGTGGAGTCACCTGGTGAATATCAGAGAGGTTAATTTTCGAACTCTCAATAAACTCGAGACGTTGACTCCTTGCTGGTTTAATGCTGGGCCGGCGTCGAAGACGGTGGACCAGCATTAAACCAACATTGGGTGAATGTCTCGTGTTTGCTGGGTATGACCTTCGCTGACCTCGGGGCTCTAGTCGGTTGTTATTTTCATAATATGTGTGCCGTTATAAATATGTACAAAAATAAATAAAATAGATGTTGCATTATCATACCCCATGACCATCAGATTACATTATTTATCTAAACTCATGATTGAACACTCGCAAAATTGCACAATTTGTACTAGTACCAAGCCATAATATGAATGCCCGTAATCGTGGTAATTTAGGAATATTTTCGACTCGTTATGAGCATGCAAATTTGAATCTAAACAGCTCATGTCACGTTGCTTTATTGTAAATTTGACGAGGTTATAAACCGTGAGATTCAATCACAAAGTAAAAACACCAACGCCCTGTGGAACAGCGATCATAAAGATACTGTATTGATGTGACTTTATAGTTGAGATCTGTGATACGACGGGGAGGAATCAATATGTACTCTCAGCCTACAGTCTGAGAGGTGCCATTCAAAGTCAAACGGTAGTAACTTCTTATTGTAAAGTAAGCAGATACTGCTCTGCGACATTGCATGGCATGGGGTGTATGTTTGTAGAATAACAATGTATAATTATAACACAAGACATATTACGAAAGATGAAAAAATCGATGAGCAAAAAAATCATACACTTACAATTATTGCACTGTCATGTTCAAAATTATGTACACAATTGTCCAAAAACGATAATTACTATTATGACGTACATGTAGCTATAACTTTCGCTGAAAACGCGAAATTTTCAGGGAGGGAGGGATATGATATCATAACTTCAAATAAAGACAGATAAACACACACTATAATCCCTTCTACGTTTCTTGGTTTAACCTTTAAAGCGCCGAAATATTTTAAAATAAAGCAAGTGAACAATAGATTTTTTTCAATTTGAAATAATCATAAACTCTTAGTTAGCTCTTTCCGCTTCATTTGAATACCTATGCTATGGGTCTACGGCCATTAATAAATATGTAACTTTCATGCGGGGATCGACATTAGACGTCAGATTATAACGTCTATAGACGTCAGATTCTGACGTCTATAGACGTCAGATTCTGACGTCTATTGACGTCAGATTTTGACGTTTAACGTCGGTCCCGCGCTAAAAAGGTTCCCAAGTGATTCTTCGTGCCACACACGTTAATTGATAGGTGGACAATATATATGTGTCAGAGGACCCGTATTCTCGTACAAGTTACGATACATCGTAGGCTTCTGATTGGTCGAGATGGCCATCTCGGCCAATCATGAGCCTACGATATAGCGTAACTTGTACGAGAATACGGGCCCCGAGCAACAAGACATTTTATCAGTTTGTCATGAATAAAATTGTATTCAACATACAATTGAATTCTGAGTAGCATACCTCTTTAAACATTTAAAATAAACTACATTGTACCCTTGACTGCAAACTCATTGAGCAATTGCTTGTATCTATAATCAAGCAACCCGCAGCCATTACATTTCGAACAAGAATAAATACCATTTTACCACATAAGATATTAAAATGAGCGATGCACTTTCAAGTCTAGATTAATATCAAGATGAAAATGAATCCTAGTCTACATAGTCATGCTAGGTTTCTTGAAAAATCTTCACAATATCTATATAATTGTAAATGGTATATGGATTGCATGCATTTTATCAGACTAATATTTAAAATCATCACTACGTGCATGCTTACAAGACGAAAATAAAACAATATCTGCTATATATACATCGTTTATCTGATATATATATCCACCACAATTATTGTTTCCTACGATTATGTTTTATGTGTGAATCGTGATCTGTAGTGCTGCCCTGTGACAGCTCATCCCTTTTGATGTAAAATAGCGTGTCTGCCACTTTACAAAGTAACAGATACACCCGTTCATATCCAAGGGGACAATATTGCCACTTTAAACAGATTACTTTTGTGAATCGGTGAATTTTTTTCTTCAATTTAAAGTTTGTATTTATAATATCAAAATTGCTTATAATTTGGCAATTTTTATTTACTGTGCTGGGAATTACGAAAGTAATTGAAATTTGAGGAGATATCTTGGTGACTTTCCTGTCTTTGCATCTGCATAACTCTCCAGCATCAGACGAAAAAAACTAGGGAGAGCAATATCATGTATGTTACAAGTGGCCATCGATTATTACGGCTATATACTCCAGAAATACCATGCAATGTCTTAAAATAGCGCTGCAATCAAATAGACGCGAGTGTGATTTTAGTCAGAATGCAGAGAAAGCCGCTGTTTAATATCACCAATCGTCACCTTGTGACCATACCGTGAATTGGTAGATACAACCCTTTACTGCCAAGGTGATATGACATGTTTTTTCAGTCATTCGCTGTTGCACACATAACGGTATCCGACATTTTCAATGCTGCATTATTTATACCGTAGTATTTAATTTCACGATGTGAACAGCGAATCGGCTTGATGTAGGGCCACCGTTTACGACGCTAGACATTGGCCCAACGTCTCGTCTTTGCTGGTTAAGTAGCCAAAGTTCAACAAGATGAAAACAGACAAAAAGGTACTGCAAACTAGCTGACTCTAAATATGATAATTAAGTTATTTTTTGCAATAATTTCCAGAGCATTGGAAAAGCCGTGGCGCATAACTCTGCTAAATAATTTCAAATGCAGAAATTTACTGATCGTTTGGTTTCACGCAAATTAATGTCTCTAGGAGATTTTACACATTAGAGATCACATTATTAACGTGTTGATCAGTTGTAAATTATGGACTGTCAGGCAAGGTTCGCGTCTCTAGGATACATTCTCTAGAGTTTGATACAAAGATGAGAGCCATTCTCTACGAGTTTCATACAAGCATCACGTCTCTATGAGACATTCTCTATGAGATATCACAATATAAACGTGATGATCAGTGTAAAACAGTGCAGATTATTGAATGTCAGACAAGCCTTGCGTCTAGCCGTCAGACAAGGCTCACAATACGACAGACAATGTGTGGCTGGACGATAAAGGCAAACAGCAGTAACTGTTCACCTGAAAAGTAAACAGGTACTGCTGTTTGTCTTTGCACTGTGGTATTGTTAGATGACAAAGGCAAACAGCAGTAACTGCTTACTTCTCAAGTAAGCAGTTACTGCTGTTTTTTTGTATGGACGACAAAGACAAACAGCAGTAACTGTTTACTTTTCAAGTAAACAGTTACTGCTGGTTTTCTTTGTATGGACGACAAAGACAAACAGCAGTAACTGTTTACTTTTGAAGAACAGAGACTGCAAATAATCAGTTACTGCTGTTTGTCTTTGCTCAGTATGCCAATACTCGATGGCAGAAGATAATCCTGCAGCTCAAAGGCAAACAGCAGTAACTTCTCACTTTCCCAGTAATCAGTTACTGCTGTTCACCTTTGCATGGCAGTGTTGCCTGATGACAAAGGCATCATAGCCGGGACACAGGCTGCCATTTATCTCACTGCAAATCTCATAAATCACATCTCACAGACAGCTCGATATGCTGCCCCGTCAAATCAGGGACATTGACACAATGTTGGCTAAATGTTGTGCCGGCGTCGCAGACACCGGCACAACCTTAAACCAATGCTGGATCAATTTCTCGTGTTTCCTCGATATAGTGTCTTATAAACCGGGGTGGAACTGGACATGGGGGGGGGGGATGCAACACACGCGGAAGCAACTCCGGATTTATGATGGCACCCTTAAGGTTCCAAAAGTAGAATGTTTTGACAGGATTCTACACAATTAAACGTACTTTAACATAGTCATTCAACTTCTGTTAAATAACCGCTTTCACGCTTATTTCGTTCTTCAACAAGAAAACTTGCAAAAAGAGACCGAAAAATGAGCATTGGCTAGCCCCAGTGGCTGAAACAGGTTTCAGTTGCAGATTGCCCGCGTCCAAAATCGTGGGACATTTCTTTGGACGGAAAATATCGGGGAGTAATCAGGTCAATAATAGTTTTTTTAGAATCAGTAACATTTCAGTTCCATGCCCGCATGCTCAGTTCATATGTTGCACAGTCATTAAAAAGTTATGGACATTTTTCGGACCTTGGGGTCGGGATGGCTCTCAGTCACCGCCATGTTGGATTTTTAAGGTAAAGCAAATACATCCATCCACGGCCTCGGAGAGGACGACACGGCAAATTTTTACCCACGCGGTAGGTTGGTTAACTCTTCATATGCTAATAGCGACTATAGAGGTTCTCAGTCTTATGTTTGGCTGCGTTAGTTGTATCATTTCATGTGACTAGAAATACATCTTAGCTATCCAGGGGTGATATTTCTGGCCACATGCACTTTCTAAACTCACTTCCAAGTTGGGGAAAATCGTATATAAATACAATAATGTTATACAATTGTGTACCGTTACCTTTATTTTTATATAATATTTAAAAGTTATGAAAAAAGTAATACAAATTCCATAAAATTATTATATGTAGAATTTTGCACGGTAAGAAGTTAGCTTAGACATTGTCTGTAACCTACCCAGTAATTCCACCCCTGTAAGTTTATGTTGACATCAACTAGATAACCTGTCGCTCACGATATGTTCGCTTTAGAGGCCCTTGGGCATGTGGTTATTTAAAATTTGAATTTCTATTTGAATCACCTCTGAGTCGGAAACCTATATTTGTACAAAATATGAGGTTGATCCATCAATGACAAGCTGGTCTGTAAAACCATGAAATGCATGTTCCGTTCTTGGAGTATAATAGACAGCATAAAGAAGATACTGTGGTCAATTTTTGTGTCAATAGTGGTGAGATTAGACAGTTATGTAAAATGAAAAGAATGGGGTTTAAGGCCACCTTTGTGCACATATAGGCTAAACCGGGCCAGGAGAACCTCTTGAGGATGGTGAGATGAAGGAGATGACACTGCCCTCCTGACACAAGATTCGAAATTCGAGCCCTGTCGGTCTGAGGTCGAGCACGCTACCTCTCGGTCACGGAGGCCCCACAATATTGTATCTTTACAAGTAAGGAGGGCAATAAACATTTTGTTTCTTTGAAACTTGAAGGTCAGAGTGTGGTTCGAACCCGTGATCTCTAACTTTCCAAGCAGGCGGCTTTGACCACTGCACCAGGGCATCAAAGACACCAGAGCATCGTTCTTGCAGTTTAAAATACACCGGTGACGTCAGTCTATTGTTAAAACAGTAGATTCGGATCTACGAATCTACTGTTATTTTTACATTGGCGCACAATATAAATATTTCAGCATGACACTGCACGGCTAATGTTTCATAGTTAACCATGCTGACTTTAAAAAGTAGATTTTCTATATCAAATCTTGGAACACATGTACCTATTTTGTGTATTTTAAAGGTGATCTATCACCCCTTATATCGTATGGCTATCATGTGACCCTCTCAGAAGGTCACATGATAGCTAATCACCCCATATATGGGGGTGATTGGCTATCATGTGACCCTCTCAGACGGTCACCCCATATAAGGAAACACTGCCCTATTGTGTGGCAACTTCGATTTATTTGTCACAAATTTATTTAAACTATATAAGGGGTGATAGATCACCTTTAAGTCAAAGACAAGAACTCAAAATACTCTCCGCTGCGCGTCGTACATTCGGATCTACGAATCTATCGTATTTCGTTCTTTCTCCTTGACATAATAGACAGCAGAAACCAGGGACTGTGGTCACTCTTATAGTCACTAGTGGTCAGATTGGGCGCCTGTAGTTATACATACACTGGGCACTAGTTGACAGTCACCCCCCCCCCGGGGGGCACCCCCGCCGGGTACCCTTCCCCCCCCCCCCGGGCCGTGAATACACAGTAATATTGGGATTCCACCCAGACTGGGGGCTGACAAACATCAGGGGCCGACCTGCGAGATTACCCATCTAACCATCACAGAAATACCCAGGCCGAGTTCACCAGATAGATACGCGCTATCTGATTGGGTAGGAGGTGTCAGATCCACCAATGAGAAGGCTCCATCTTTTTGCGGATATTTTTCGCTGACAGTATGGCGTCGCCTGTTTTCTCAGACAACGCGAAACGTTGACCCAACGCTGATTTAATGCTGTGCCACAGTCTGCGACGTTGGCCCAGCATTAAACCAGCATGTGTACCACCAGCTTTACTTCACACAATATCGCCCTGATCAGAGACGCCATGTCCTATCAGATTGGACGTCATTATAGTGATGAACTTGACGTTACAATATCATCACAGGAGGCAGGCTTAAAAATAAATGAATCATAGTCTGTTTGATATCTATCTATCTTGTTTTGAGGGCTGCCACGAGCGAGTGAGTGAGTGAGTGAGTGAGTGAGTGAGTGAGTGAGTGAGTGAGTGAAGTGAGTGAGTGAGTGAGTGAGTGAGTGAGTGAGTGAGTGAGTGAGTGAGTGAGTGAGTGAGTGAGTGAGTGAGTGAGTGAGTGAGTGAGTGAGTGAGTGAGTGAGTGAGTGAGTGAGTGAGTGTAGGGACAGCATAATGCCATATCACGGCTCGTTTCACGGAATAATAAAAAAAACTTTTCTTTTCCACATTTGCATATGCTCAATCACTGTAGAATGACACAATAACTTGTACCCTATGCCCGAGCGAGTTCAGTAGAAAAACCTTTTATGAGCAAGCATTGACGCTTGGTCGCGCACGGTGCCAATATCGATCCCGGAGCAAAAAAGGTGCAAGGATTCCAATCAAGGAAGATCTCTGCCGAAGCAACAGATTTCCTGCTGTGAAGGCCGCATCTCGGGACAGTCAGGAAGGGAGGGGATGCGTTCAAGTCGGGACAAACGTTTATCTAATGATGGCCCGACACCATCGTTCTAGCGTCCATAGAGCAGCTCCCCGGTTTTTCACATAGTATAGTTCCTATCACCGAGCTCAAAAGTTTTTACGTTATCGATTAATTCCTACAAATGTAGATCAACTGCGGATCTCCCATATCGATTTCAGTGACATGTTATTTGGTTTGAAACTGTCCTAAAATATAGTATAGTATAGATGGTAAGGGTATTCCCCCTGGTCCAGGGCGGGGGGAATACCCTTCCTTTCTATACGGTTTGAATCCGTCTTGAAAAAGTATACGTACGAAATGCTAACCCTTACAGCGCGGGAGTCGACTTTAGACGTCAGAATCTGACGTCTGTAGACGTCAGAATTTGACCTTGTATTCTGACGTCTAAAGTCGATATAATGGTCGTAGACCCATAACATATGTATTCAAATGAAGCAGAAAGAGCTGACTAATATATTTATGATGATTTCAAATTTAAAAACACCCTTTGGTCTCCATGGTTTATACAAAAAATATTTCAGCGCTTTAAGGGTTAGTAATAGTGAAAAGGGAGGTGAAAATGAAGAAACTTGTCATGATTGCTGGGAAGCGATGGGGAGCAAGTTAACACATCACCATAAAGATTGACTGCTTTAACTCTTTAACCGCCAAATTATTCAATTTGAATGTTCATCCACTTGAAGTTGTGTCTCGCTGACGCGATCCACAACTTCAAGTGAGTGAAAATTATTCAGATTTGACGAAATGGACGTCAACACTTTTCAAATCTTGCTGGTTGATGTCACATTTTATCTTTAACTTATTTAAAATGTGGTACTTAATGTGCTAATAAAAAATGAAAACCCAAATATACGCGGCTCCGGTGGTTAAAGGGTTAATGTAAATCAGTCTGCATCCACACCTTTTTAATAATGGAACACATGACCACTTCTTGGGCAGTTCTGGAACCGCCCTGGCCATAGTGTATTGTGTATGTAGCTTAATCCCTTGTCATGTTCACTGGAAAGCGATATGGAGCCAGTTATCATATCCACGTAAAGATTGACTGTTCACAAATAGAAAGCAGTCTGGATCCACCACTTCTTGGACAGTTCTGGGACCGCCCTGGCCATACTGTATTGTGTATGGGGTGTAATCCCGTCTTAGAGAAGCAGACACTGGTCCAGTGATAGGGGCACGCTCCCCTACTCCCTCTATCCGCGCTCCATCCGTACTCAGCCTCTCTACCACCCACCCTCATCTACTCCACTAATATTGACACGGATATGAAGCCACCGTCTCCTCCTCATGGATCTTATCTACTGGTCTCAACTTCACTAGGAAAGCGCAAGCCAGGGTGATCCAAATATGGGAACCCAAAAATCATCACTTTGCCTTAAATTACAGCATGGATGCCGCCACTGAATCTGACATTTACCAATGCTATGCTATCTTCAGGGATAAGGCGAACACATTATTTTAAACCATAATTGCAAAATAAACTTATCAGGTTCTGGCTTCCTTAGAGTCCCATCCCAATAAAATCCTAAAATAAAGATTACCTTAGCTCTGATGGACGTAAAGGTGGAAATTACGGACTCATTTTTTCTCCAGATTATGTTTATATGACTAAAGTAGATAATGTGTAAATTGGTAAAAGATGTATAAGATGTGTCCCAATTGATTCCTTATTCATAGAGTACAAAATCCACATTGTGTGATAAAAGTCAGGCACGAAATATCAATAATGACCCCCACTGATAATTTTCTGGAATAAACACTGGTCATTTCCTATAATAAAAATAAGTTCGGACATGTTTTTTTCTAGTTAAAGTTCAGATTTTAAATCACTTTTTTATGCAAAAAAATTGCTGCCATTCAAAATGTCCGCCATCCTGATTGTGATTTTATGACGTTGCGGAAAAAGAACTGAGTATGCGATAGAGCTGAAATGTTACTGATTCTAATAAACCTATTTTCTACCTGATTAATCGAAGCCAAATCTTAGATATGACCGTCCAAATAAATGTCCCACGTTCATGAATGGGTGCAATCTGTGCCTCAAACCTCCAGTTTCAAGTTCTCTTTCAGCCACATTGGAACTCTGTGGGATGATTACATATTTGGCAGTAACACTGCCTGTTGAGTGGAGATGATGACATATTTGACAGTAACACTCTTTGTTGTGTGTGGGATGATGACATATTTGACAGTAATACTATCTGTTGAGTGGGGGATGATGACATATTTGACAGTAACACTATCTGTTGAGATGGGGATGATGACATATTTGACAGTAACACTACCTGTTGAGATGGGGATGATGACATATTTGACAGTAACACTATCTGTTGAGATGGGGATGATGACATATTTGACAGTAACACTATCTGTTGAGATGGGGATGATGACATATTTGACAGTAACACTATCTGTTGAGTGGGGGATGATGACATATTTGACAGTAACACTATCTGTTGAGTGGGGGATGCTGACATATTTGACAGTAACACTATCTGTTGAGATGGGGATGATGACATATTTGACAGTAACACTATCTGTTGAGTGGGGGATGATGACATATTTGACAGTAACATCATATGTTGAGTGGGGGATGATGACATATTTGACAGTAACACTATCTGTTGAGATGGGGATGATGACATATTTGACAGTAACACTACCTGTTGAGATGGGAATGCTGACATATTTGACAGTAACACTATCTGTTGAGATGGGGATGATGACATATTTGACAGTAACACTATCTGTTGAGTGGGGGATGATGACATATTTGACAGTAACATCATCTGTTGAGTGGGGGATGATGACATATTTGACAGTAACATCATCTGTTGAGTGGGGGATGATGACATATTTGACAGTAACATCATCTGTTGAGTGGGGGATGATGACATTTTTGACAGTAACATCATCTGTTGAGTGGGGGATGATGACATATTTGACAGTAACACCATATGTTGAGTGGGGGATGATGACATATTTGACAGTAACACCATCTGTTGAGATGGGGATGATGACATATTTGACAGTAACACTATCTGTTGAGTGGGGGATGATGACATATTTGGCAGTAACACTATCTGTTGAGATGGGGATGATGACATATTTGACAGTAACACTATCTGTTGAGTGGGGAATGCTGACATATTTGACAGTAACACTATCTGCTGAGATGGGGATGATGACATATTTGACAGTAACACCATATGTTGATTGGGGGATGATGACATATTTGACAGTAACACTATCTGTTGAGTGGGAGATTACGACATATTTGGCAGTAACACCATCTGTTGAAATTGGGATGATGACATATTTGGCAGTAACACTATCTGTTGAGTGGAGGATGATGTCATATTTGGCAGTAACACCATCTGTTGAGTGGGGGAAGATGACATATTTGACAGTAACACCATCTGTTGAGATGGGGATGATGACATATGTTGCAGTAACACCATATGTTGAGTGGGAGATTACGACATATTTGACTGTAACATCATCTGTTGAGTGGGGGATGATGACATATTTGACAGTAGTAGTACTTAGTAAATCATTGCTTTACGTCACTTTTCGGCACAAATGGCCTTTTAAGTGACATTATAATACGATAAAAACGTTGTAGCTAATTGATGAGATGAACGATGTACAGATGATGATGTGAGGGTGGGAGTGATAGGGCATGGAGCGTTATTGAGAGTGTTTTCGTTCGCTCGCCCGATAAAGGGTTCTAGGCATGTCTAGGGGGTCTACCCCAGACATGCCCAGACGGCCGGAGACATGAGTTTCGCTGTGCAATTTCATCTGTTGAGTAGGTGGATGATGATACATTTGACAGTAACACCATCTGAGGAGTGATCTATCCTGTGGATGACTGCATGTTTGAAGGTCCTCAAACAGAATGATGGCCCGTGTAATGGAATTGGTGGTGCTCATTTTATGCGGGCCTCCCGTCACCCATCATAATGTTACTGGGGTGGTGGTTATAGGTGACATCAGTGATTAACATGTTACATGACTGATGAAGCCTCCTGAACCACATCAAATACGAGAAGTTGGCCCAGTGCTGGCGCAATGTTGGTACACCGTCTACGACGCTGGCCCAACATCGTACCAACTCTAGATGTGGATTCAACGTGAATGTCTTGTGCTGGTCGGGACTGCATTGCCCATGATAAGGAATTTGGGGGGGGGGGGGGGGGCAATATCATAAAAAATGTCAGAATCGAGCAAACACATTGACCCAATGTTGAGTTGACCCTTTATGCCCCCCTCGTCGCAATTTAACCATTTGATCGCCGGTCCCGATTATGTTCGGGTTTTATTTATAAGCACACGAGGTACCACCTAAACAGGTTAAAGATAAAACGTGACATCAAGCAACAAGATTTGTAAATGGTTGACATCCATTTTGTCAAATCTGAATAATTTTCACCCACTTGAAGTTGTGGATCGCGTCAGCGAGACACAACTTCAAGTGAGTAAAAATTCAAATTAAATAATTTGGCGGTTAAAGAGTTGAGCACCGGGTGCCATATTTTGACTAAAATTAATCGAATGAAAAATGACATAATTCATCACAAAAATGGGATCCTGGGTTTTGACTTGAAATATATCACTGATAAAACCAGGTAACATTTATTTATCTACAAGTCGGGATTTTATTTACCTTCAAGTCGGAATTGCGGCAGCCATTTCACAGCTGAAGGTGACAGAAATAATAGTGAATAGCTGGGGTTTAGAGGGTTAATGTCAATGGCGGATACAGAGAGGGGGCGGGTATATCAAAATTAATTTTCAAATTAATTTCCAAAATTAATTGACCCAACATCGATCAAAAATGCCAAAAAATAGTATTTGATACCGTAAAATTACCATTATTTTAAACCGACCATTAATTTTTTAAAATTCTGGTTCCACCCCTCAATGTCGCCACTGGTCCCACATTAACAAAATATTAGTTCATTGCCTCAAAAAATTGGGCATATTCCCACGTCTCATTAAAACACTCATATTATATATATGTATATGTATTATAAAGTGTCTCAAAGAAAGAAATTGCCAAAGTGAATTGGAAGCCCCGGGGGGAGGGGGGGGGGGGAGTAGATTGTGTGATGGAGCTGGGAAAAAAATCTGCGACAATGATGGATGGAATGTCACGCCAAACTCACGATGTGATCTCGTGTTTGTGTCATCTTCTCTGATTGGCTGAATATCACTGACAGAATCACGTGACGTGCGAGCAGATTTTTTTACCGGGGAATGAATTGAAAACCCCTCGGTTAACTTGTAATGCCTTGTGGTGGCAAGATGAGACCAAAACAGAGGGCTTCGGGTTCGAGTGTCCATCGCTGAATCCTTATTATTTGTTTGGTGCAAACATTTACAAAATGATAACGTTACAGTAGTATCTGTCAAATGTATGCATTACCTAAATATAACAGTATATACAGAGAAATAATTGGCAAGAATAATACTCTAAGCTATGACACCGGAAATGGTGAATAAAACAAATGTGATCATCAAATAATATTGTCTTCAACACAAAAACGTTGTCTCGAGTAAGTCAGGTAGTTTTCGCCACTTTTTCCGGGGTTATCTTATTCAATTTTTCATCCACCTGAAATTGTGTCTCGCTACCGCGATCCACAATTTCAGGTGGGTAAAAAATACTCTTGATTTTGAGACTACACATTTGTAAATCTTAATGTTTAAACACCGATTTAAGTCCCAATAACTGTGATTTAAACAGTGATTTTGCACTTTAAAAGTGCAAAGGACGAGCTTAGCGCCTTAAGGGTTCAGATTAAATATCTTATTATATCACTGACTGCGGTTTAACCCTTGGAGCGCTGATTTTTTTATGAAAACCTTGGAGGCCAAAGGGTTTTTTTCAGTTTGAAATCATCACAAAATGTCATGTCTTAGTTAGGTCTTTCTGATTCACTTGAATACCTATGTTATGGGTCTACGACTAATAGAAATACTTGTACTCTTACAGCGCGGGGATCGACTTTAGTCGTCAGAATCTGACGTCTACAGACGTCAGATTCTGACGACTAAAGTTTATCCCCGCGCTGTAAGGGTTAAAAATACCACACCAAGTTACCATGAACGCTGTGGACGAAGAAATATATTCACTTTGTTATCTCACAATGCACATTTCCATGATTATATATATGTGGTGTTGGTACTTGCGCTACGGAAGTCGCAGCGTTTGATGTTTGATTTATACTATGGCTAATGGCGGAGGAATATATTGCTTACAGCGGGGTAGTTTTTGATTGGCACCAGAATGATTGATCAGGGTCAAAGGTCAAATCAGATATTAGTTTGCGTCATGCTGTAGTTTTTTTTTTTGAAGGGAATATCATAACGTTACAGAAATTTTATATATTTCACGAAGATAAACGAATATAATCTTTCCGGATTAATTTTACTGAGTGAGTGAGTGAGTGAGTGAGTGAGTGAGTGAGTGAGTGAGTGAGTGAGTGAGTGAATGAGTGAGTGAGTGAGTGAGTGAGTGAGTGAGTGAGTGAGTGAGTGAGTGAGTGAGTGAGTGAGTGAGTGAGTGAGTGAGTGAGTGAGTGAGTGAGTGAGTGAGTGAGTGAGTGAGTGAGTGAGTGAGTGAGTGAGTGAGTGAGTGAGTGAGTGAGTGAGTGAGTGAGTGAGTGAGTGAGTGAGTGAGTGAGTGAGTGAGTGAGTGAGTGAGTGAGTGAGTGAGTGAGTGAGTCATCATTGAACCATAATTGGACATCCTTCAAGAATATTTTCTCCATATACTATATGGACAAACTGACAACTCAGTGGTTGGAGCGGTCGCTTGCGACGATAGATATTTTCACAGGTGACATGATTCCGCATAGCTGACTAGGTAGTGGACGATCACGTTAATGGCAGCCTCTTTGACATAATGTTTTCAAACCCCAGTCTGTGAAGAAGACCATCATGTATCTCTGGTTAGCAGACGATCACAGTGGTCTATATTTTACAGCTGTCAAAAGTAACTGCAGTAACTGTTCACTTTTGAAGTAAGCAGTTACAGCTTTTTGACTTTTGCCGCCTTTATAGATCATCAGTCATAGCAGCACAATGGCAGCACCTTCACTGTCTGATAGTGTAAATGAGGGATGAGACAGACATCGAGCGCTATGCAGAAAGACAGAGAGAGATATACGGAAAGACAAAAAACTTGTGAACAATAAATCCACCTCAGATGTATCATACTCAGAATAGTATTATCGACGATCGCAAGCTGTTCTACTGCACTAAGAAAAACGATCACAAACAGAGATGGTACGTATGTAAAACTCGCTCTATTTTTACTACATCGGAACAGATTCATTACTTTTTCTTCTCCTCTCTACTTCACCAAAAAACTTTTAATGCATTAGTTTTATTATCTTTATATTTGACACAAAGTAAAATTAACCCTTTGCCTGCCGATTACACCAACAGTCGTTTCTGATCTGTTTTATTAGCCGATTAAATCACTGTTCTTGGAAACAAAATTAGGATTTAAACATCAAGATTTGCAAGTGTCTGGTGTCAAATTAAACAAATATGACTAAATTTTACCCACTTGAAGTTGTGTGTCGCGGTAGCGAAACACAACTTCAATTTGGTAAAATTTAAATTGTTGAATTTAGCACTTTAGGGTGAATAATATTACTAAAATACGGATGTACAGATGAGAATTATTATAAGCAGAAGAACCATGTGGGGGCGTGACAGTGCAGTAGTTGGAGTTTAAGCCTCTACTATTGAAGTACGAGGCGGTGGGCTCGAGCCTTTTTGACTGGACAAATACCACATCTATCCATGCTGATGGCCCAATTTAGCATATATGTGCACAGAGGTGGCACAAAACCCCATTCGTTTCATTCCATTCATGCTGAGTCTACTGCTACCAGCTTATATTATGTGGAAGCGGGAAAAATAACAATTCTTGTAGTGATTGTGTGTCCCATTAAGGAAACACAAATGCTCGATGACCTTGAACAGTGGCGGATACAGTTGGCATGATTCAGAAACTAAATTGCGTAAACATGGCTCTAATTTACCAACAGAGTTTTATTAGACTCTAACAATAAAATTCGATGGTAAATCAAACCGCCGTTCTAGGGGCGAATGCAGAATTTAAAAAAAAAAGTGGGGACGATTGAAAAAAATAGGTGTCAATCGAATACTTTATAGCCGTCTCAGCTATTATATAGGGGCTTCACACTACCATAAACTTAAAGCACTACCCTAAATTTGAGCATCAAATACAATATTTAGACTTTTTGATCGATGCAATTTAGTCCAATTTTAGTCTCTGGATCCGTCACTGCTCAAAAGAAGGCTTTATTTGCTAAATATATTATTACACAACGAATTCCCACCAAACTCTTTTTCAACATTCTTGATCCATCCCTGTTGAATGAGCATGATTATCATCACGTAGATAAACACAAACACACTATGTGCAGTGAGATCCTGTAATGCATCTACCGTGCAAGGTCAAAACTGCTTACTTTTCAAGTAAGCAGTTACTAGCTTTTGGCTTTACACTGCACAAGATCTTTCAGAGCATTATTTTTCCCTCGCAAAAGCTTTTCATACTCAGCTGATAAGCGTCGTGACCTTCAATATGAATGATACAAACAAAGCCAGTCTCTATCTCAAGGTGAAAGAAGATGACAGGGTTTTATCAAATAAACAATCGTAATATAAAAAAAATCAAAGCTTAGGGCGTATTAAGCCCATTCACCGCCGGTCATGATTCCATTCCTTTTTTTCATTTTTTACTAGCACATAAAATACCACTTGCTTTTAAAAATGTTTAAGTTCAAATGTGACATCCATCAAAATCGTTGACCTCCATTTGGTCAAATCCGAACTAAACGGCTGTTTAAGTTGCCATTCACCGACTTGAAGTTGTGAATCGCGTTAGCGAGACACAACTTCAAGTCGGTGAAAATTCCAATCAAATTATTAAAAAAAAATTAAATTGTTTTTTAATTATTTTAAATAATTTCAAATAATTTTAAACAACTTTAAATAATTTAAAATTATTTAAAATTATTATAAAAGGTCAATGTGATGGACTCTGTATTATTTTCCCCTCAGGATAAGTATATTTATGCAAATTATGCAGTTGTGTATTGATAAGACTAAATTTGACTAATACGTTAAGAGTTAAGCCGATCAGCTAAGGTTTCAGATGTGGTGGGTGTAGACAAGTATTTCACGCATATCTTGTATTTCAACAAAAATTTCACATAAATTTTCACAATAAATTCTTATAGCTTCATACCATATTTAATTTTGTAGCATTCATAGAGATGCTGGCTTCTACAGACTTAAAATTCTAATGTTTAATGTCGATCCCCGCGCTGTAAAGGTTAAACTTCATAGTCCATATTTGACATAATCGTTAGTTTATAACACACAGAGGCATTTATCTACGTAATAATACTGTATAATACTTTAAGTTACCATTAAGGTAAACAACGAGTGGGCTGCTTCCAAAGCAGCGCACAGACAAGTCATTAAAATCTAATAGAATGAATATGAAAATTAACAGAATAAAAACCTGAATCAATCAGAGCTACAAATTGAGGGAGATTAGCATGAGCAGAGATGTAGAAATAGCTGTTGTACTAATTAACGACGGGGGAACATTATGTAGGCTGCCTCTGATATCAAAGTACAGTGTCAATCTAGTGGAGGTTATATCGACCCCTCGTATTTAAAAGTTGACCACTTGGCAACTTTTAAATACTAGGGGACGAAAAAGCCTTTCCGAAATTTTTCGAAAAACATCTGGAGGAGCAAACCGTTTTCCGCCAATAAACATAACCCATAGATAAAATATATTTAATTGTTTATGTAAATTAACCCGTTAACTGCTAAGTTAATTTTCTAATTTAAATTGTCACCCACTTAAAGTTGTGTCTCGCTACCGCGACCCACACTTTCAAGTGGGTGAAAATTATTCATCTTTGTTTAATTTGAGACCAACCATTTGCAAATCTGGATGTTTTAACAACTGTGATTTAACTTTCTAATAAAACAGAAAAAAACGATTATAAGCTCAAAGGGTTGAGATTTGACAATCCATCGCTTAGTTTTAGGCACAAAATATAAATTTGTTTGTTTAACAGTTTTGTATAACAATTTAACCCTTTCAGTGTGGGGACCGTCTTCATACATCAGAATCTGACGTCAGATTATGACGTATATAGACGGACCTCACACTGTCAGGATTAAAATATTTCTAATGACCGTAGACTCATAACATAGGTATTCAAATGAAACAGGAAAACCTAAGTAAGATATTACTGCTGATTGAAAGAAACCCTTTGGTCTCCATGGTTTAGACGAAATGATTAAGCGTTGTAAGAGTTAAGCACTGTGGTAGGATATACCCAGCAGACACAAGACGTTGAATCAATGTTGGCTTAACGTTGGTCCACCGTCTACGACGTTGGACCAACGTTAAGCCAACAACCCTTTCACCGCTGATCACGATTATAGTAGTTTTTAATCCGTTTTATTTGTCGATTAATCACTCTTATTCAATATTTGAAACACGATGTGCGCTTAAACATCAAAATTTGCAAGTGTTTGGTCGCAAATTCAACAGCTATAAGTAATTTTCGCCCTCTTGATGTTGTGGGTCGCAGGGGTGAAAAATTAATTAAGAAAAGGGTAATTCATAGTCCCGATTAACTATAGGTTTAAATCAAGTGTGTTTCTTACACTTTATACCAAACAAGATACTAATCTTGCCATAATATAAAACATATATATAACTTTTTGACACTGTTCCCTGATATCAAAGCAGTACGCATGCGCGAAAAGCATATTTGAATGTCTACCTTCTGCGCATGAGCAGAGCATGCGCACTCAGAGCAGACTAGACTAGAGGTGTCTATGTGGGGATTATGGTGGATCGTACATGTACCTGCACTTAGCCCTGCAGCTTGAAAACAACAAGAAAATAGAATGTTAGCTGGCAAGTCTCTAACCAATTATGCCACGTTTAATAGCATACAATGAAAAAATATTAACTACATTAACTATGTTAACTTGCGAAAGTCGGGCTTGTTCTATTTTCAATTATATTATTGTACACAAATAAATAATTAAAGTTGGCATTTGAGACTGTAAAATTGTGTTAAATATATTTTGTAGTGGGTCTTATTTTTCTTCCTTTTTTATAGTTATCATAGCAACGTATGTTTTGAAGAATTTGTATTTATTTATTTTGGTATTCAAAAACAAATAAATGTTATTAATTGGACGTGTATAAATATACTTACACTAAAGACGAAATGGCTTAAGCTCTTGTTGAATGACAGACCTAAAAGTGGCAACACTAAGCTGAGCTAGAAGTCATTGTTATTCTTATTGTACAATATACGTCATGGAGTGGGGTATTATTTTGATGCCATAAATAGATAACTGACCTATGCTTTTACAATTTTTTAGACAGTTTTTAAACCTATTGTCTCGGTTAGTATATAATCAGACTACATACAACACAAAGGATGTGATAAGGGGAGACTACAATGGAACCACGACATAAAGCGGATATAAAAACATTTAACCTAACTGTTCACCACCCTGAACATGTATCCCTGAGAGTACTGTTTCTAGAAGTGAAATATGACTTACTCTGACATACACAATATGCCATTATTTTACAAATCCCAGTAATTTGTAGTCACTTGAAGTTGTGGATCGCGTTAGCGAGACACACTTTTAGGTTGTGTAAATGCATGCATCGCTTATAGCTCTAGGGGTGGACATTCCCAGAAGATAATTAATAAGTATAAATACAAAAAATGAAGTTGGAACGATCATTCAAGAAATGACTTTTCATTTTCTATATTGCTCATTGTAAACTGTGTACAATCGTCAACAATACAAATGAATAACGATACATGTGACTGGCGTACAGCGTACAATAATTGATAAAACAATTCATGTGCCATATATTTACAACATACTTGTAGGCCTATATTTAAACTATGTATACTATCAAGTATGTACAGTTTATAAATAAGCCAAACATGCATTGTCCGTATAGTATATCATAAGACTTCAATCATACGGGGTACAAATAGATATACAGTGAATAATAAGATTCCATGGATAAGAAAGACAATAAATTGAAAAAATATATATGTGTGCTTGGGTACTGTGATGTATGTTCCTGTCGGTGAAATGTTGGGGTAGATCATAATGAAAACTGTTTGCATCGTTTGAAAGAGTAGTGTCAGTGTCACATGGAACACATTGATTCAATGTTGTTTCATTCCACCGTCTTCTATGCTGGTACAATATTTAAACAATATAGGTATAATGCCCCCTGCTTGTTGTGTTATACAATGACACTACGTAAATACATTACTTCACAAATCACTAAAAATGAGAATTCCGATAGAAAGTCTAATATTGTCAAAAAATAAAAAATACTTCAACGCAAGAGCGTTGAGTCAACATAGTCAACATTTATATGAGATTAATGCACAACTTTTTGAGTGAGATATCTAGTAGTATCACTACCACGCCATATATTATATAACTAAACTGTGGAAAAACACTGCAATTAGGGGATGAGAGATCAATTTGCCTTATTTCTATATCAAGTCAAAAAACAGAACGAAACATGGCCTGAGAAAATACGACATATAAAAGCAAAGATGAATTATTGCTCTCTACAAGATGTTGGGAGAATAGTGTTGTGTTAAGATTTATGAGGACTTGGTTGTTTTGATAACTGTTGTGTTTGGCTATAAGCTAGTTTGTTATGTAAACTGTATATGCCTATATATATATCTTGTGACATACCATAAATGTAAAGTGTAAACTGTACAATTCACAATGTAACGGCACAGTCTGCAATTCCAGTTTAAACTATAAATTGTACACTGCATAGCTCTACCATTACATTTTTACACTGCAGATTTGTTTGCAATTACAGTCTACGCTGTGCAGTATGGCCTGTCAAATGTATGCTATTCAAGACGTGCACATTATATTGGTGTGCTATGAACAATGTAATATGTCCCATGAAGTGTACAATGTAGTGTATAATGTACATTATGTAAGGTACCTACAACCCATACCATCCCAGCAAACACAAAACATTTGCATAACATTTGTACAATGTTGGACCAACGTCCTGAACGTCTTGGTCCAACATTGTACAACTGTTATGCAAATGTTTTGTGTTCACTGGGATACATGTGTGAAATAAAAGTCACTTCAAATCTGTTACTTTTGAGTTGCATGCTTTTCGCTAATTACTCACGCAATTTTCAGCCGATTCTAGTCTCATTTTCATGAAAATTTCGGGAAAAAATATTGTGTAGTTTAAAAGTTAGACCATTTGACATTTAATAAATTTCGAATTATGACGCTCCTCTTTAAACCTATTGATTTCATTCAACTTTAATGTTAATTCAGGGCATGCGCCGGAATACTTGCAAAGAGTGCTTGCAAAATTTCATGGAAATTGATCAAGAATTTACTGAGAAATCAGCGAAAAACACCCAACGCTGGTGGAAGTTGACTGCAACTAAAGTACATAATACACGTGGTTACTGTACTGACCTGCGATGAAAGTAGAGCGCCAATACAAGTAGCAGTGTGATCAGGAGCACAGCAGACAGCACACCTAGAGCAATACCTGTACAAACAAACAGAAAAACAGGGAATAATCACATGGAAAAAACAGAAATAACATATAATACAGACAACATTATAAATCACATAGAAAAACATAAATAACATTAAATACAGACAGCATTATAGATCACATGAAGACTTTCCGCAATAGATGAAGGTAAATAAGCAATGGCAAACAAAATATAACAAACAAGAGCACCATACGACGACAATTGAAGAATCGTCTGCATACCGTGAAATGAACGTGTCAGCTACGTATAATGTCTCTTTAGATATGAAAGGGTGTATCTTCACAGTTAATACAAAAGTGCAATATTTTAGTTGGTGCTCATTTTAGTTGGTAGTTATTGGTATTTGAATTAATTGTAATTGGTAATATGTCAGGCACATGCCTCCCTAGTCGTAAACCCCTATAAAGACGATCCTGGTAATTAAAATACTTACAATGGTCGTAGACCCCTAACATAGGAATTCAAATGAATCAGGAAGCGTTAACTAAGCCATTCATGAAGATTTCAAATTGGAAAAACCTTTAGTCTCTATAGTTTAAAATAATATTTCAGTGTTGTAGGGGTAAATGGTTACAGCACTATATTCCCATCACATCAATCCACACCGCGCGGTAACACCTGCTATCCGCCGCCTCACCTAGCTTATATAGCGTCCCGTGGGCTCAAAAGGTCGTATATGCAAGTTTGTGAAGTGACACATACCACCCCTTGAACCCACGGGGGCGATAGTTTTATGCAAATCACAGCAGATCCGCCGGTTACGTATTCGCAGCAACAGAATGTCGGGGCAATGTTTGGTGAAAGTTGGGCCACCTTCTGCGAGGTTGGCACAACATTTAGACAGCATTGCGGCATTGTGTAATGTTTCCTGTATTGTCTGCGGCCATTTATTTGTTTACAACAATCAAGATGGACGACACGAAGCACATCAGAAACAAGATGTTGACCCAATGTTGGCTCAATGTTGGGCCAGCGTCGTGGACGCTGGCCCGACATCAAACCAACCTTGGCCCACAGTTTGCCAAGGGGTGAACTGGACCGAATCTTCAGCGACGACCCGCATCGCGGACCGCATACACACGTCTAAATAAGGGCGCAACCCCAATTATCGCTTGTTCAATCCGCCATTTTTATGACGTCTATATCTGGAACAGCCCCCCCGGGGTCCGGTAGTGGATGCCATGGTTACGGTTAACTGGAGCTGGGGTCCCGCGGGACATAGCCGGGAAGCAGCACGGGACCGGGTAGCGCACGGGGGGGGGGGGGGGGGTTACTGGAACGCTCTCTAAAACAAATCATGGCAAGTTTTTTTCCAACGTGGCTCATCTGCACAAAATCACTTTTTCAGAAAATAAGCCAATGTAGGGGAAGATAAACTTTCCCTAATTTCACTAATAAGATGGTCCAAGCCGTTATGAATTATCTTTATTCAAAATAAAGCTATGCAGTATTGAACATTCAAAAAGACGATCGTAACGAAAGAAGTAAAAGACAAAATAAAAAAAAGTTAAAAAGAAAAACACTCAGTCGGCGTTCTCCAGCGCAGTGGGCTGGAGGTTTGGTGTGATACTGAATGTTGCAATGAAGTGCAGTTCATTTTATTGCGCAATGAAATGAAAAGAAATGAATGAATGAATGAATGAATGAATGAATGAATGAATGAATGAATGAATGAATAAATGAATGAATGATATTATCTATAGGCAATTCAACGACTACGACGTCAACACCTCAAAATAGAAGGGAACAGAGTCAACAGCACAGGGAAATATTATTAACAGTCTCTAAAACTACTGTCAGTATAACATTGTATTTTTTCTCATTGTTTGACAGTGGCGGCTGCCGGGGCCCTTTTATAGTGGCTAACACTGCCGTCTGTCACGCCGAAGCTCGACAGTTTGCTCATCGCTCTGGTGCTCAGATTTCAAACAAACACAATGTTTATTCCCCGTCCACTTGTGAATATTCAGTACTGTGTGCAGCCAAAGTAAACATAAAAACAGCCCATGATATTACAAATAGTCCAGTCAATATGTCGTGAGAACTGAAACTGACAGCAAGGTAAATATTTTTTCAGTAACTATTAACTGTGGTGAAATCCTGGAATGACATACTAAATTTCTAGAAAGCTGCGTGTCGAGAAATATAGGGCTATCACAAATAGCAAAATCCAAGATTGCGCCATATATTTCCTGAACAACTTTAAAATTGCTTATTTCTTACGTTTATTATGTTATGCGAGGGTATAATCGTTGAAAAATGTTGATGTCAGTTTAAAGTCCGCCCATTATATCTGTTAGATTGACTAGACTGAAAAGCAAATGTCATTATTTACCGAGTCTGATCATGTAGCAGTTGCCGTGCTCACTGGTTTAGCTGAGAGGTCCGACTGTTGCTGTAAGTTGACGACACCATTCGGGAAGCTCAGGTGTTGTAGCCAATTGGGCAGACACCCCTCATGGGGATTCTAGGCGATCGGCGGAGAATCCAATGGACCCCGGTTATTTACCTCGTGTCCCAGAGGTACCGGGCTCGCTCCAGCACGCTCTACCACCCATTGAAGGCGGCACGGACCGCCAGCCCGATGTTTAATTAATGTTGGGTCAGCGCCGTTTTTAGATCTTCTCTGGGAACGTCTCCGGTGGTTCCCAGTTCTGTTATCGTGGAGGCCTGTGCGAGATCCATTAGATGGCGGGGGCCTACTGGGAGGGAATACTGGCACTCCGACCCGCACAGACCCGCCTGATACTCCCATCGTGCACCCCAACCCACAGGAGGGAGGTCACAAAGGTCAGGGGGGGGGGGTGAATTAATAATCTGGACGACTGTCTGTTGATCACCTTGTCATTGTGGAGATTCATGAGGGATATGGCTGCAACTAAAATCTGACACGGACTAATATCTCACGTTGATTTTTGTTGTTATCACTTTAACTTTAAGGAAGGAGTGAAAACATGTTTTTAATCAAACTTTCAAATACTAGTACTGTCAGCGCTGGCCCAGCAATAATTAAACATCCGACTGGCGTTAGATGTTGTCTAGCCCAGCTACTTTCTCGTCATTTGAAACTTGCCAACACAATTTCCAGTTTCAAATGGCTAAAAAGTCTTTTATGAAAAATAAACACCAGCAAAATAAATAACGCCTCCCACGTCGATGTGAATGATATTTTAATTGGTTTTAAACTGGCGGCAAATATTTAAATTTTTGAAAAAATATACATCTCTTGGATTAAATTATTTGATGAATGAATCACATTCCAACAATATAATTCACACATTTTAGTGGCTTCTCATTTGATTTGGAAATAGCTGGAGCTACGCCTCCACATGGCAGCGATACTATATCGCGCTATAGGCTATATAATAGTATATTATATCAGGACAATTTTCAGCTTCAAATAATGGAGATATTATTTCTTTGTGAAAAGTGAACATCTACAAAATAAAGTTTATGACTTGTGCCTATTTAGGTCGAGCATACTGCGTCGATGTCATGACAAGTTACTGTCATGGAGAGACGGCGTCCTGGCGGCGGGGTAATTTACGTCATGAGAGGACAGGTTCCTGAAAAAGGGGTTAGGTTTGACGGATTTCACGGGCGGGTCTATAATAAATCCGTTATTTCTGAATCCGTGTGAGTGCCTGGTGCCGTGACCAAACGAGGGGACCTCCGAGTAAACAACAGACAGTGGCCCAATCCTGTTTTAATGTTGGGCCAGCGTCGTGGACGCTGGCCCAACATTAAAACAGGATTGGGTCAACGTCTCGTGCTTTCTGGACCTGAGCATGCGCAGAGCGTGTAATCGTCACACATGCGCACTGGCTGATTTCTCGCTCACCTGACGACAAGTCTTCAAGAGTTTGCTTTTTATCAAATCTATCGATCCTTCACTTCTCCAAACAAGACACATTCTCCCAATGCTGGGTTGATGTTGGGCCAATTTTGCAGACGTTGCGCCAGCGAAAAACCAGCATTGGGTGAATGTTTCGTTTTTCTTGGGCAGACGTGGATTCCGTGCACGCTGCGGACGCTAACTGGCCATTTCCAGGTTGTTGTGAATGGCCGACGGCGGACCGCGAACAAAGCGGGCCAAATGCCCGCCTGCCCATCCCATAATAGACACCCAGCAGCCAAATAGAGAAACTGGCCATAAATGACCTGGTCACGTGATTATATGATGGGATAGACTTAGGTATAAATGACCGCAGGGCACATTTCTAATAAAAGTCGTTGCATTGAATACAAACTGACATAGTGACTTTTCAATATACGTCATAGAATACAAAATGATATAGTGGCTTATCAATAAAAGCATTGCACAGAAAATGAAATAGTGACTTTTCAATAAAAGTCATAGAATACAATCTACACAGTGACTTTTCAATACAAATAATTAAATACAAAATGCCATCGTGACTTTTCAATAAAAGTCATTGAATACAAACTGATATAGTGGCTTATCAACAAAAGCCATTGAACAGAAAATGAAATAGTGACTTTCAATACTAGTCGTTGAATACAAAATGCCATCGTGACTTTTTAAATAAAAGTCATTGAATACAAGATGCCATAGTGACTTTTCAATAAAAGTCATTGGACACACCATGACATCGTGGTTTTTCAATAAAAGTTGTTGAATACTAGGATTGGGAACTGCTGCCTCAAAAGTGACTGCAAATGAGAATAAAAACCTGTGTGAAAAGTAGAGTTAAATTAACATCTGCATACTCGACTATACAAATAGCGGTGTCAACCATTAGAGCACTGATGTCAACTACAGCAGTCTCTCTGTGCTTCTATTATACCTGTATAATCACAGGGTTCACAACAGTGCTGGCACTGCCGGTTGCCCGACCGGATGAAACCTAAAAAATAATAATAATAATCATCATTTTTTTTTTTTTTTAGTTTCGTTTTGTGTTGTCCTCCCATTTGCGTTTTAACGATGGCTAACTGACTGATTTTGTAATTTATTGGCTTTTAGTATCAGTTGTTCATCAGATGTTTTTTTTGAAGAAAAAACATGCCAGATATTACCTAGTGGGCAACCACACATGCTGCAAATTTGTGTTGAAAGTAAAATATGTCTGAGGTTGTGAAGCACTGATATTTGTTGAAACCTAAATTTCACAAATCACATACTTTTCTGTCTCCTGCATTTGTGGATCGCGGTAGCGAGACACAAATTCGAGTGACTGAAAATGTATATTTAACAGCTCAGTGCTGTGAGGGTTGAGTTAGACAGACCACCTGTCTCCAGTAATTTAAAGGGATAAAGACTCATTATCCAGGGTTCGCGCAGTCAGAGTGAAAAATAGGTACGTTTATGTATGTATGTATATTGCTTTACGTCGCTTTTTGCACATTGAGGCAATTTTGCGACAGCAGGAAGCCCGAAGCCGAATGACTTCAAGGGTTCTTTATATGGCACAGTACCATAGACAGCACAGTACACTCCATGCCTTTGAACAGTTTGAAGAACTGCATATGCACAAGGTATGTTAATGGAACGAGGCGACACACAGATAAACATACAAGCATCGGCACCAGTCTAGTGGTGCACGCAGAACGTATGGCTGTTGTTGTCCCCTAAAGGTATTTGTTTGACTTTTACGCCTTTACGCTGTTTTCACATACGAAACAAAGGTGACGTTTTAGAGACGTTTCAGAGCGGTAAGACACGAGATTTCGAAGTTTAATCATCATTATCTCTGTAAAAAAGAACTAGACAAAGCTGTTCCGTAGTAATTTGTAGTAAATTGGAGATTTCTTGACTCGACCAGTCATACATGCGGATTTAAGACATGGTGTTAGAAAATTAGCAGCCTAACAAATACAAATAAGGAAAAATGCTCTCAGGGGTCTATGGACAATGCCTATGGAAAGCCTCTGAGCTCAATACTCTGAGGAATATACAGGTCTATAACAGATGGACAAAGCTGCAGTATAGCGTACATACGTGTAAATGAGTTATTGTGCATACACATTTGACTAAATCATTATATTTACTTATTTAAACGGGATTTTCACGTATGGGTGAATAGAATGATTTTTATATTTTTAACTAAAAAAAACCCATCAAACTTTCAGTTATAGTCCAACCCTTCAACCGCCGGTGTCGCATATATTCGGGTTTCAATTTTTTTATTAGCACACTAAGTACCACCTTTTAAACATGTTAAAGATAAAAAATGACATCAATCAGCAATATTTGAAAACAGTTGACCTCCATTTTGTCAATTATGAATAATTTCCACTCACTTGAAGTTGTGGATCGCGTCAGCGAGACACAATTTCCAGTGGGTGAAAATTCAGATTGAATAATATTTGGGGTAAAATGTTAAAAGAGGTGGGAGATTTTGGAATAGATATACAGCTACAAATTAGGACGTCCTTGAATTGAAATATTATAGACCTGTACTTGTGTATATTATAAAACCTGGACATTTTGCGTCATCTTCAGATGAGATTGCGGCAGCAATTCTCAAAGTGACGCAAATTCAGAGGAAATAGTTGGGTGCCAGGAGGTCAAAGTTCAGCTGACGCTGAGCTCGTAACCTGGATCACAAAGTGTCGCCAGCAACACCGTGGATCGGATGTCGTTATCTGGCGGCTTTGTGAACCCCTAATTACCCTGTTTCTCCACCTTCCCCGGCGTCACATCGTTAGTCAGCTGGTTGTGCCCCGCTCTCCCCTATTAGCTGGTTAAGCGCAGTGTGCAGTCGATATCAAAACAATAGGGCTCGTTAGCCAACGTTACCCGTGACGCACACTCAGAAGCCGTGGATCGCCCTATTCGGTTTACCAGGAAAAATCAACGTTTTTCAACATGGCGGTGTCTGACAGCGATCTCGAGTCCCGACCCCAAGGTCCGAAAAATGCCCTAAACCTATTAATGGCTGTTTCAAAAATGAGCTGAGCATCCGATCGTGTAGCTGAAATGTCACTAAAACTATTTTCGACCTGATTAATCGAGGCCAAGTCTTAGATGTGTCAGTCCAAAGAAATGTCCCACGACTCTGTAAGGGCTCAATCTGTGGCGAAACCTTCAGATTCAAATTCTACCAACCTGTGCTGATATAATGCTTCTGATAAAATCTTTCACAGTCATATTGTCTAACCAGCGTCTTCCATGCTGTCTTGACGTTGAACCAACATGCGACTGGTGATAAAGGCTGCAATCAGTGTTTAGTTGGTGATATCTCTTGAGTTGGGAAGTGGTGTTACATAGTCTAATGACCTGCATGACAAAGCGTCTGTTGGTGTATGGATTTGTGGGAATCACCGGGTATTTAGTGAGGGGGTTTCGGAGGGGGTTTTGAGTTGGATCAGTCACACGATGCTAGTCTACAAATGCTGTGTGTATTACGTCAACCTCATTATAATGTCTGTGAAGACAAACAGCTGGAACTGCCTACTTGACAAGTAAGCAGTTACTGTTTTGACCTACACTACACACACAAACAGAAGTAACTACTTACTGATCAAGTGAACAGTTTTAAAACAAATCTTTAGTTGGTCTGTGGTTGATGTAAACAGTTGTTGTACTGTGTCAACCTTATTCTACTGCACCGCAAGGCCAGCAGCAGTAACTTGGCGCCAAAGTTAATGCATGACTCCTAAAGTAATAATCTGAAAACTTCTCAGTAAATGATCAGATATAAAGATATGATAACAAAATCGCGCCTATGGTCGTTTTTAGTCTTTTCATTTGTCAACTGAAGCAATTTGAATGAGAAATATGTTTTTCATTGGCCAGGTTGCCATAACTGTTGACTCGAATTTATTGATATAAGGAAACATTTACCCACTTGAAGTTGTGGATCGCGGTAGCGAGACATAATTTCGAATGGGTTAAAATTGAAATTATATAATTTAGATGATTGACCGCTACTCGTGTCCGAACTTGTCGGTGTTTGCTTCTACATACAGTCTATTATATATCGTACATTACATATACAATATTATACACATAAAGAAATATAAATCAGATAAGATTGTATTTATCTTCTAAAACATACGTAATAACATATGGTTAGACATGTTTACGTAATTGGTTTATATTATGCATAACATACTCGGTTATGATGATTAGCTTCAATATATATATGATTATATTTTAGTTGTTATTTGCGAGGCTTAAAAAGAAATAGACAAAAATAATGTTGACCATTTGAACATGTCCAACTGGCGACACGGCACAGCTTTGCAGACAGGTTCAGCGGGTCTGTGAAGAACGAATGCTAATAATTAATGAACGAGTGTTAACTGAATAAAATATAATAAAATATGTATGCAAACGCATTTTTTGTTTGGTCTTATTCTTTATGAGTTTATTTATGATGTGAGTGTTGTTATGTTTTCAGTAGTCTTGTCTCGGCGGTTGTTAACACTATTTGGCTTCAGGGGGACATCTCAGACAAATAACCAGCAAGTGCGAGTCATTGGATCAATGGTGGTTTAATGTCCTCGCAGAAGGTGGACCAACATTGGACAACATTGGTTTCCTGTTTATGGAGTGTCACTACTATTTATGATTCATAAAAACGCGGGGAATGAATTTCAGTAGTTTATCAGTCAACTCTCAATTAATTTTTATGAACTTTTGCAAGCAGTCTTTTGGAAGTTAGACCATTTGATATGCAAACTGAGATGAAATTATTGAATTTATAGAAGCGCGTCATTTCTCAGCAGACACGAGACTTTGAACCAATGTTGGACCGCAGTCTACGAGGCTAGCCCAGTATTTATAAACCGCATCGGCTGCTGGCTTACTGCCTGCTACATACTAACTTTTAAACTGTACAATACCTCTCAATACAATTTCAGGATAGTCGCTGAAGGACTAGAAAAAAGTGTTTCCGAAAAATGTCATCAAAATTGGTTGACAATAGACTGAAAAAGCAGCGGAAATCATTCATCGCTTTTAATGTGAATCCTATGATATGTAGTTGTTTTATTTGTTTAGCTGCAGGCGATCAGTGAGATACAAGCCAGGGCTGGCATTCTGAAAACGACTCACCCAGATCTTAGACATGCGATTGGTCGAGATGGCCATCTCGACCAATCGCATGTCTAAGATCTGGGTCAGTATCTTTGCAGGAACGGCCCCGGATGATACATGTCGGAGAGGGGGGCGGATACAAGTCTGTGTGTAAAAATCAGACCCATCTTCATGATGTCTGGCCCCGGGACTATCATAGTTAACTCTTGTCCTGCTAGGACCGTATATAGAGTTATAACCCTTTACCCGCCGAGTTATCTTTTTAATTTTTTACCCATTTGTAGTTTTTTGTCTCGCCGCCGATCCATAATTTCAAGTGGGAGGAAATTACCCATAATATATGTGTTTTATTTGCGACCATCCTTTTTTAAATTATGATCTTTAATCACATTTTGTTCTCAGTAGGAGTGATCTCATTGGCTAATAAAACAAATTAGTAACAAATATTGTCGTTTTTATCGCCTAAAGGGTTGACCCTTGTCCTGCTAGACCCGTATATATATACGGTTTAACCCTTGTCCTGCTAGACCCGTATATATATACGGTTTAACCCTTGTCCTGCTAGACCCGTATATATACGGTTTCAAACGAAATCAAATCCCACTGAAATAGTATGTAGTAGCTAATCAGATAAGTTAGTTATTCATATAATTCAATTTGAGAGTTGTCTTTCTCGTATAAACATGCATATTTTAACCCTTTGACTTCCAGGCCGGAGTGCATGCCAGGATCCAGATATACTGGTGTAGGAGTTCTATTTTTCGTCATTTGAAGCTGGAATTGCTAACGCAATTTCCAGCTTAAAATGACGAAAAATAGGTAAATGTAGTATATATTTGACGAAAATTTGTGTCATTTTATGGTTACGTTCATTGACGAATGACGACGGAAATTTCCGTCATGTATGGTAGTGAAAAGGTTAATCCTTCAAACCCTCACGACGCATCAAAATACATGTATCATTTTGCATCTCTGAAGAAAGACTTAATTTGTTAAAAACATATGTGTTTTTGAACGATTACTTTCATGGAACTGTTTAATAATAATCAATAATTCAGTAAGATATATGTTACGTAACTGTATCGTAGATATGTTTCGTATGACATAATTCTGATATTTTTTTAAGAGAAAATCTGTCAAAATATTACCTAAATACCAAGTTTTTAATGTGTCTTTCCCATTCTGCATTTTGTTGGTTGAGGTCATGTAGACAAATGTTTTAAACACGACACATTACCCAATGTCGGATTTACGTTGGCACGCCGTCTACGACGTCGGGCTAACATTAAATAAACATTGGTCTGGTGTTTCATATATCATTCTAAGGACGCTATAGCTTCGTGGTTATAGGGGCTGTTTGGTTTTAGATTAGATTATAAATTATTTTGCTTCAGCGGTTGAATAAATATTAAAAAATGCTTTATTAGGTGTTAAACATTGAAAATTAATTATTTAACGAAATCCACATCATATACACCATAGCTTAAACAAGAGTACATGCAATTGAATAGCAAAATAAAAAGTGTCGCAACCTAAACGAAAACTATCACAGTTCGTGAGTATAGAAACGAAAAATGTGTGAGAACAAAATGTCAACTCATAAACACCCTCGCAGACAAAGTGCACTGAAAGCATGACGCCAGTTTTCCATTGTATGCGCTTACTCGGACAGGATCTGATATTTTGCACATAAATTTATGTGCAAAAATATCTGGTTAACAATGACAATGACAAATTTATTACTAAGGCCTTTGCGTGACATGGTGCAAGATCCCTTCATCTTGTTTCTGGGTATCACGTAACAGAACACTAAGGGGTTTTGTCAAGTTAAAAAAAATCAAAAAATCCGACAAAAACTCGGATTATTCAGACCCCACTCACCCACCCCCCTATCCAATTTTTCATTTTTTTTTTGGAAACATGAAAACAATACAAAAAACAAACCAAAAAAAATTTTCCAAAAAATAAATAAAATCCCAGTTGGGGCTTGCCCCACCCACCCACTTCCGAGTTTTTCTCGGATTTTTGGACATTTTTAACTTGACAAAACCCCTAAGGTTCACATCATCACAAATAGTGGAAATATTTCATAGCATGTGTTAACGCTTTACCCTTTAAGCGCTAACCACTCCTATTATAGTGCTCGACATTTAAAACCCTAGCCCTTTAAGCCCTCACGATGGATTAAAGCATCATTTTACCTCCCCGAAAACAGACTTAATTTTCCTACAACCAAGGGTTTTAGAACGAAAATTTCCATGAAACTGTTTTACCATTTCTTAGCAATTTTCTTTAATTTTTAAACCACATCAAATCATCTTCATCTACAACAAGTCAAAAATTGCAACAGCAATTCGCGGCTTGTAGTGGATAAAGATGATTTGATGTGGTTTAAAAATTTTCAATGTGAAATATGTCTCAAAACTGTAAAATTGGAAAAAAACGAGACCCCCAATTTGACAAATCCGCATAATTTTCACTCAGCTAAATCTGAGGGTCGCATGAGCGAGACACATATTTAATTGGTTAAAAAATGAATTCTTTGTGAGTATTACTACTTTTCCTTCATTTGAAGCTGGAACTGCTAACGCAATTCCCAGCTTCAAATGAAGGAAAACTAATATTATTTATTAGATATAGGCATCTACCAAATGGAATTTTTGGATTATGTGTGCATCGATTAAAACTATTTTATCAAATTTAGTGATATTTCTATTGATCAAAAACCTGCTTGAAATTGTATATATAAGGGTTAAACCGTATATATATATACGGACCTAGCAAGACAAGGGTTAACTATCGAAGGATTAATATCTGATTACATGTTTCAGCAGCGTATATACTAACACATTCATAAAATTGTTAGTGAGATAAATGAACTCACTGAAATTGTTAACGTACGATAATCTGCCCCCGAAACCTCTACCACACTTCTAGGGAAATCCCGAGGGACTCGTGCTGTAAACCAAACTTTAAAAATACCAATACCAATGGAAAACTGGTCATATTTATAATACCACAATATGTCCGTTCATACTTACTAATGTGAAACATGAAATGATGTTTCCCTGAATTAAACGAGAGAACAAAAACATAATCAATCGTTGTATAAAATAATCAATCACAAAGCAATATCAGTTTGATTATTGTTATTTGGAATATGTCAATATATATTATTTTCATTGAACGTTATTTCATTTACATCTTTGTTACATTATCTTAGAATGTTAAGATATTCACTTTGAACACTACATCATCAATTTGATTATTCTTGAAAGATGTGGAACGCAAACCGATTCAGCCCAACACAAATTTGGGCAAAAACGCCAATTCTAGATTATAAGTTGTCTTTTTCTGCAACATATGTTTCTGTTTTATTCATTTAAAGCTGTTCATGCTTCAGCACAGCCAGCTTGAAACGATAATAAGAAATACTCCCATATTATTAACTCTATAACATAATCTACTGTTTATTTTCATGGCGCATAGGTATACGTAGATTTCCCGCCGTCAATAAATATCTATCTCTATTTATGTTAAAGATGTTATTTTACTATGTGAACTCCTAGCAATGAGAGTGTCTTTTGCGCCACTCGAATGAGTGGCGCAAAAGACACTCTGATTGCTAGGACTAGAAAACGATACAATGTTTTCCTCTTTGAAGCAAACAGTGCGCTATCATAAATAACACCCCGCGATTAGCTATACGATCGCAAGGCTGATTGTAACCATAGGCCAATAAATAGTCTGATATCACACTCTGACCACAACTACTAACAGGTGGTGGATCAATGCTGGGCCAGCATGACCAGCACTGGCCCAGCATTAGCCCAACGTCTGGGAACATGTGGATAAGGGTGGTGATGGTGAACAGATTTGGTAAGTGGTGCATGCATGGAATAAGCGAAACGGGCTGTTTTTATTCATTTATCAGGTTATATTTATGCATAGTTTGACGCATAAAAAGAAGTATGATGTGACTATTCATAATAAAATATCGACGTAAAAATATAATCACTAAAGAATACATTCGGATACAAAAACAGGCCATAGCGCCTGTTTTTTTGTATGCGAGTATATTATTACACTAGTGCGTGTGTTTTGTAATTAGATCAGTTTTATACAGAGAAAGGATAAACTGGGTCATAGAAGCCTAGTTTGAAATATAAACCTTATTCTGCTGAATTGTTTGCTTTTATTGTTCGTTCATTTGAAGCTGGAATTGCAAATGCAATTCCGGCTTCAAATGACAAAAAAATGTTAATGTTTATTAAAAATAGACACCTTTCAAATAGTAGGAAATTAATAACAGCACACCTCATGTAAAGTATTTTTTATCAATTTCAGGGGTGATAATATTATAGCAATGTATAGACAGTGATAACATATAAACTTGCTTGAAACCTTATAATATATACGGTCCCAGCATGATTAAGAAGTAAGGTCACTACATTCATTAAGCTGGATCGAGCGTAGATCCTTGGGATTTAACCCTCGAAGCGCTGAACAAAATTATGAAAACCTTGAAGGCCAAAAGTTTTTTTGTTAATTTGAAATTATCATAAATGTCTTCGTTTGCTCTTTCTGATTCATTTGAATACCTATGTTATGGGTCTACGGTCGTTAGAAATATTTATATGTATACAGTGCGGGGATCGACTTTAGACGTCAGAATTCGACTTCTACAGACGTCAGATTTTGGCGACTAAAGTCGATCCCCGCGCTGCCTCTCAGCCACACAAATTCCCTGGGTTCCTACACAGAAAATGTTCCTTTTACCAAGACCACGAAAAGTACCTAGAAAGCTATGTTGGGTTAAAGTTGTGCCAGCGTCGGTGATGATGACACAACATTAAACACACTTTGGGAAGTACTGACATAGACATAGAGTTGAAGCGATTTTCGACACCAAAAACAGAAAAAGACTACACATTGAGTTAGTCAGCGACTGCAAACTTCCTTCAAAATGAATGATTGTACTCCGGATTGTGGATCCATAAAGTAATCCAGATCCTCCCCACCCCAAAGATTTAACGGATTGATCATTGGCCCGAGGCACACCTTTGGTAATATTTTCATCCTGGATACGTATAGTAACCAGATCATCCAATAAATATAATTGACTGTTCATTGGCACGATACACAACTCCGGTAAAAATGTCATGCAAATCCGTTTAATGATTTTAATGATTTTTAAGTAAACCGCGGTCAGACAGACAGACCAACCAACAAGACCTAAAACATAACCTTCCTGGCGAAGGTAATTATACAAATTTAAAGTGATCAATAAAATATTGTGGCAAGATGTATATTCTAACAGTATTCCAGGATGTCGCTGAGTATTTTAGGCTGAAATGGACCAAGCCCCCTTCTGTTTTTTTCTGTGGATCGGCGTTTGTGAATGTATAGATGTCTTCGAGATAACAATGGGAGTCCGCTTTTTATTGTTGAGGGCACTCACACACTATTACACCGGTCACGGATCGTCTCATCCAGTCGGCGTCACATCCCCACTATTAATCCAGTCACACATGATCACGCCCTGTCACATTAACCCTCTCGAGCCTGAGTTTACGATTGTCATCTTCATCCACTACAAGCCGCGAATTGCTGTCGCAATTCTCGACTTGTAGTGAATGAAGATGACATGTGTGGTTTAAAAATTGAAGAAAATTACCATGTATTGGTAAACCAATTTAATGGAAATTTTCGTATTAAAACCCTTGGTTTTAGGAAAATTAAGACTGTTTTCAGGGATGTAAAATGATGCTTTAATGCATCGTGAGGACTTAAAGGGTTAATTAAATTAACCCGTGTGCTGCTAGGATCCATTAACCCTTGACGTGCTAGGACCGTATATATACGGTTTCAAGCACGTTTAAAAAAATCGCCTGGAATTGATATTGTAGTTTGAGAAAGGCGATCACCAAATCATTCGATGGAAGATGTGTCTTTTTTTGTCATTTGAAGCTGGAAATTGCGTTAGCAATTTCAGCTTCAAATGACGAAATATAGAAACTATATATATGAATATTGCTTTACGTCGCTTTCTGCACAATCATGGCAATATCGCGACAGAAGGAAGCCCGAACCCGGGACTATGCCCTACTCTTATTTCGAATGACTTCAAGGGTTCTTTATAGTGCACAGTACCATAGGCAGCACTGTACACTCCAGGCCTTTGAACAGTTTGGATCACTGTATATGCACAAACACGATGACAAATATCCGGCCCGACCGAGACTCGAACCTGGTACCTCCAGGTTACAAGCCCCAGTTGATACGATTGTGCCATCGGGGCCGGCCAAAATAGAAACTAACAACAAATAGAAACAAATAACTTAGCATCACAAGGGCTCCCCTTGTGTGTGCTTTAATCAGCATATTCTAAGGTAAAATGGGTCTAAAATATTTGTATATAAACCATGGAGACCAAATGGGGTTTTTCAATTTGAAATCATCATCACTGACTTAGTTAGCTATTTCCGCTTCATTTGTATACAATCATATGTTATGGGTCTACGGCCATTATAAATATTTACTCTTTCAGTGCGGGGGAGGGGGGCGTCAGATTCTGACGTCTAAAGTCGATCCCCGCGCAGAAAGGGTTAAATGTGTGTATTGAGAAACCCAAGTAATTTCCATACACTTGGAAGTTGTGGATCGCGGTAGCGAGACGCAAGTTCAAGTGGCTGAAAACTGAAATTGAATAGTTCAGCTCATCGCTTTACGGTGTTTTGCCTGATTCCAGCTTCACGCAGATTGGGCTGACAACCTCAGCTAATTATCGCGGGGCGCGTGTTACAGTGACAGCATAAATATCGCATCTTGCATTATATAACGATTTGCTCGTAAACCTTGCACTCTAGGCCCTATAGCGATTTATTCTGCTCAGATTCATGCGTGAAAAATCGAACGAAATATCAGAATTACTCAAAAATTTGTCACAGTTTGTTTCGTCACCTTTCGTTTTTTTCGGCTGAATTCATGCATGCTTTCTATCATGATTACTTCTGCTTCACCTTGCACCAAGCCCGAGCCCACGGCGAGGTCCTTCCCTCGGCCGTGAGATACATTCCCAGCAAATACGACTCATTGACCGACTGCTGGGTTAATGTATGCCAAGCTTCTGCGACGATGGCCCAACAATAAACCAGCATTGGGACAATGGTTACAGCCTGCCGCTTTGCCAATGTCGCTGCCTGCTGTGGGGTTTCGAACCCCGCTTGGTGCAGGATTGTCAGAAAAATATCAGGGTTATACTTTCTCTATATTGGGACACTGTTTCGATGTTGTATCCCTGGGCAAGGCACTTGACCCCCACATGCTTCACTTGACTCAGCTGTAAATGAGTACCTGGTAGGGAAGAGATGGCAAGGTGTACGATAAGTTCAATGCGCCGAAATGGCTGCAGGACTGTATGCTCTCCGTAGAGTTGAAATGACACACAGATTAACAGGTCCAGTGACCAGGGGGTAATTGTAGAGTCGGCTGGTGAATCTTCAGACTTCAGATCGAGCCGTAAACCTGCACCTTAGCTGTGTTTTTATTTGCTGGTTATGTTCAAGACAGTGACGGCGGGGGCCCCTTTCACGCTAGAGTTCGGGGTTCGGTTCCCGGTCTCGGCGGTTTGAAAGAAACAAAACATGTTTCTTCCCCATCCACGTGTAAAAACTCAGTATTGTGGGGAGCCTCCGTGACCGAGAGGTAGCGTGCTCAGCCTCAGACCGCCAGGGCCCGAATTTCGAATCCTGTGTCTGGAGGACAGTGTCATCTCATTCATCTCACCATCCGCAGGAAATTCTCCTGGCCCATTTTAGCCTATATGTGCACAAAGGTGGCCTAAAGCCCGATTCTTTTCTTTTTCATTTTCAAGACAGTGACGAGATAGTTGACAGACCGTGGTGGTGACAGACATGACAGGTGTAAACGGTGCGTGACAGGCGTTGACAGGTCCGACAATGCCACCATGTGACAGGCCATGACAGGCGTAACAGGGCTGACAATAACATACCGTGAGTATAACGGACTGATGACAAGCCTATATTTGTATTCTTACAGCGCGGGGACCGACTTTAGTCGTCAGAATCTGACGTCTACAGAGGTCAGATTCTGACGACTAAAGTCGGTCCCCGCACTGTAAGGGTTAATATCTTCCGCTTAGTGGAGACCACCAGACATCATACCATGCTAGCTTAACCCTAAAGGCGCCGAATTATTTTTCTAAAATCCATGGAAACCAAAGGGTTTTTCATTTTGAAATCATCATAACTGTCTTAGTCAGCTCTTTCCGACTCATTTGAATACCTGTGTTGGGGGTCTACGGCGATTATGATTTTTTCTCTTACATCGCGGAGAGCGACTTTAGTCGTTAGAATCTGACTTTTACAGTCGTCAGATTCTGACGACTAAACTCGGTTCCCGCACTGTAAGAGTTAATATAGGGCCAGCGTCGTAGACGGTGGACCAACATTAAACCAGCATTGGATCAACGTCATGTGTTTAGGTCGTGACGTAATACGGACGGATTACAGATATAACAGAGCATTCGGGCTGTGGCAGGCGTGACAGATTAGGACAGCCAGTGACTGTCACGATCATTGTAATAATGTGTTACAGTAAGTGACATATCGTCACATAACAAGCACGTTTTGCAATACTAGTCTACTTCTAAGCTACGTGACATTAGACATATTTTGACAGCAAATAGCACCGTATGACTGCTATACTGCGTTGAATATACTACGTTGATGATACATGACTGGAAATGAGACGTAATGAGAGTTAGACTATGTTTGACATATCGTGTCATCGTGACAAACCATATTACGTTTTGAAATCCATACTACGTTTGACATATCGTTACATAACATAGCAGACCTCCCTCCGTTTAGTAGAGGCAGACCTCCCCCCGTATAGTGGAGACCTCCCCTCCCTTTAGTGTAGGATGCAGACCCCCCCCTTCGTTTAGTGGAGGCGTCTAGTGGATGCAGCAGATCTCCCTCCGTTTAATGGAGGCAGACCTCCGCTTCGTTTATTAGAAACAGCAGACTTCCCTCCGTTTAGTGGAGACCTCCCTCCGCTTAGTGGAAGCCTCTCTCAGTTTAGTGAAAAACCCCCTCCGTTTAGTGGAGGCAGCAGACCTCACTCCGTTTAGTGGACACCTCCCTCCGTTTAGTGGAGACCTCCCTCCGTTTAGTGGAGGCCGCAGACCTCCCTCCGTTAAGTGGAAGCCGCCCCTCCGTTTAGTGGAGGCAGCAGACTTCCCTCCGTTTAGTGGAGACCTCTCCTTCGTTTAGTGGATGTAGCAGACCTCCTCTTCGTTTAGTGGACGTAGCAGACCTTCCCTACGTTTACTGGAGTCAGACCTCCCTCCGTACAGTGGAGACCTCCCTCCGTTTAATGGGGACCTCACTCCGTCTAGTGGAGACCGCCCTCCGTTTAGTGGAGGCTTCTCTCAGTTTAGTGGAGACCCCCCTCCGTTTAGTGGAGGCTTTAGACCTCCCTCCGCTTAGTGGAGGCCTCTCTCAGTTTAGTGGAGGCTGCAGAACTCCCTCCGTTTAGTGGAGGTTGCAGACCTCTTCTCCGCTTTGTGGGGACCTCCCTCTGTTTAGTGGTGACGGTAGACCTCTCCTCCGTCTAGTGGAGGCTTCCCCTCCGTTTAGTGGAGGTTGCAGACCTCCTCTCCGTTCATAGGAGACCTCCCTGGCATTGAGTGGAGACAGCAGACCTCCCTCCATTTAGTGGAGGTAGCAGAACCCCCCTCCGTTTAGTGGAGATGGGCCTCCCCTCCGTTTAGTGGAGACCTATCCTTCGTTTAGTGGAGACAGCACACCTACCTCCGCTTTGTGGAGACCTCCCTCCGTTTAATGGAGGTAGCAGACCTCCCCCCGTTTAGTGGAGGCAGACTTCCCCTTCGTTTAGCGGTGACCTCCCCTCCATTTAATGGAGGCAGCAGACCTCCCCTCCGTTTAGTGGAGACCTCCATTCGTTTAGTGGTGACCTCCCCTCCAATCAATGGAGGCAGCAGACCTCCCTCCGTTTAGTGGAAACCTCCCCTCCGTTTGGTGGAGAACTTCCCTCCGTTTAGTGGAGGCAACAGACTTTCGTCCGTTTAGTGGAGATCTCCCCTCCGTTTAGTGGAGACCTCCCCTAAATTTAGTGGAGGCAGCAGACCTTCCCTCCGTTTAGTGGAGACCTCCCCTCTGTTTAGTGGAGACCTCTCCTCCGTTTAGTGGAGACCTTCCCTCCGTTTAGTGGAGGCAGCAGACCTCCCTCCGTTTAGTGGAGACAGCAGACCTCCCTCCGTTCAGTGGAGACCTCCCTCCGTTTATTGGAGACCTTCCCTCCGTTTAGTGGAGGTAGCAGACCTCCTCTCCGTTTAGTGGAGGTAGAAGACCTTCCCTCCGTTTAGTGGAGACCTCCCCTCCGTTTAGTGGGGACCTCTCCTCCGTTTAGTAGAGACCTCCCCTCTGTTTAGTGGAGACCTCCCCTCCGTTTAGTGGAGACCTTTCCTCCGTTTAGTGGAGACCTTTCCTCCGTTTAGTGGAGACCTTCCTTCCGTTTAGTGGAAGAAGCAGACCTTCCCTCCGTTAAGTTGAGGCATCAGACCTCCCCCTCCGTTTAGTTCAGGTAGCAAACCTCCCCCTCCGTTTAGTGGAGGCAGCAGACCTTCCCTCCGTTTAGTGGAGGCAGCAGACCTACCCTCCGTTTAGTGGAGACCTTCCCTCCGTTAAGTTGAGGTAGCAGATCTCCCCTCCGTTTAGTTCAGGTAGCAAACCTCCCCCTCCGTTTAGTGGAGGCCTCCCCTCCGTTTAGTGGAGGTAGCAGACCTCCCTCCGTTTAGTGGAGACAGCAGACCTCCCTCCGTTCAGTGGAGACCTCCCTCCGTTTATTGGAGACCTTCCCTCCGTTTAGTGGAGGTAGCGGACCTCCTCTCCGTTTAGTGGAGGTAGAAGACCTCCCCTTCGTTTAGTGGAGACCTCCCCTCCGTTTAGTGGAGGCACCAGACCTCCCTCCGTTTAGTGGAGACGTCCCCTCCGTTTAGTGGAGGCCTTCCCTCCGTTTAGTGGAGGTAGCAGACCTCCCTCCGTTTAGTGGAGACCTTCCCTCCGTTTACTAGAGGCAGAGCTCCCCTCCGTCTGGTGAAGGTAGCAGACCTCCCCTTCGTTTAGTGGAGATAGTAGACTACCCCTCCGTTTAGTGGGGACCTTCCTTCCGTTTAGTGGAGGTAGCAGACCTCCCTCCGTTTAGTTGAGGCAGCAGACCTCCCCTCCGTTTAGTGGAGGTAGCAGACCTCCCCTCCGTTTAGTGGAGACATCCCCTTCGTTTAGTGAAGGTAGCATACCTCCCCTCCGTTTAGTGGAGGCAGACCTGCTTCCGTTTAGTGGAGACCTCCCCTCCGTTTACTGGAGGCAGAAGACCTTCCTCCGTTTAGTGGAGGCATACCTCCCCTCCGTTTAGTGGATACCTCCCTCCGTTTAGTGGAGACCTCCCTCCGTTTAGTGGAGACCTCCCTCTGTTTAATCGAGGCAGAACTCCCTCCGTTTAGTGGGGACCTCCCCTCCGTTTAGTGGAGACAGCACACCTCCCTCCGTTTAGTGGAGACCTCCCTCCGTTTAGTGGAGACCTCTCCTCCATTTAGTGGAGGCAGCAGACTTCCCTCCGTTTAGTGGAGACCTCCCCTCCGTTTAGTGGAGACCTCCCCTCCGTTTAGTGGAAACAGTATACCTCCCCTCCGTTTAGTGGAGGCAGACCTCTCCTCCGTTTAGTGGAAACAGTATACCTCCCCTCCGTTTAGTGGAGACCTCTGCTCCGTTTAGTGGAGACCTCCCCGCTGTTTAGTGGAGGCAGACCTCCCTCCGTTTAGTGGAGGCAGACCTCCCTCCGTTTAGTGGAGACCTCCCCGCTGTTTAGTGGAGGCATACCTCCCTCCGTTTAGTGGAGGCATACCTCCCTCCGTTTAGTGGAGGCAGACCTCCCTCCGTTTAGTGGAGGCAGACCTCCCTCCGTTTAGTGGAGACCTCCCCGCTGTTTAGTGGAGGCATACCTCCCTCCGTTTAGTGGAGGCATACCTCCCTCCGTTTAGTGGAGGCAGACCTCCCTCCGTTTAGTGGAGGCAGACCTCCCTCCGTTTAGTGGAGACCTCCCCGCTGTTTAGTGGAGGCATACCTCCCTCCGTTTAGTGGAGGCAGACCTCCCTCCGTTTAGTGGAGGCAGACCTCCCTCCGTTTAGTGGAGACCTCCCCGCTGTTTAGTGGAGGCATACCTCCCTCCGTTTAGTGGAGGCTGACCTCCCTCCGTTTAGTGGAGGCAGACCTCCCTCCGTTTAGTGGAGGCAGACCTCCCTCCGTTTAGTGGAGACCTACCCTCCGTTTAGTGGAGACCTCCCCGCTGTTTAGTGGAGGCATACCTCCCTCCGTTTAGTGGAGGCATACCTCCCTCCGTTTAGTGGAGGCATACCTCCCTCCGTTTAGTGGATACCTCCCCTCCGTTTAGTGGAGGCCTACCTCCCTCCGTTTAGTGGAAACCTCTCCTCCGTTTAGTGGAGGCAGACCTCCCTCCGTTTAGTGGATACCTCCCCTCCGTTTAGTGGAGGCAGACCTCCCTCCGCTTAGTGGAGACCTCCCCTCCGTTTAGTGGAGGCAGCAGACCGGCAGACAGGAGAACATTCTCGCTTGATGAAGCAATCGCCAATTTGCTCTATCGATCGTGTCGTAAACGATACCATCTGCAATGTTACTTCCCCACAGTGGACAGACTGCAAACACACGTTAAGCCATTGTTGGTTTATTGTTGGCCCAGCGTCGTAGACGGTGGGTCAACAATAAAACAACAATGAATAAACATCTTGCAAACACGATGACCTGGATTAATGCTAGACCAGCGTCGCAGACGGTTGCCCAGCATTAAACAACACGAGAGCATCCGCGGCGTTATTTTCACAATGGTCACCAATCCGAGATGTTGACCCCACGTTGTATTAATGTTGGACGAGCGCCGCAGACGGTGGCCCAACATTAATACGACATTGATGGCGCATCAATTGTTTGCTGGTGGTCAACATACCATAATATGGCTGTATCACAAGAAAAGACTGTAAAAACTATCTGGACTGTTTCACACAACTAGCCACCGAGACTTCTCTGACAGGCATGGAGGCTTTCTTAATCTTGATGGACTAATTGGTTTAGTTCTTGAGAGACCAAAGAATGGCTGATCCAGAAGCCTGAGCTAGAGAGAGAGAGTAGCGCATATATCTTAAAGGGACATGCCCAGGCTTGAATCACAAAAAAATCGGTGATTTCATTTTGGCTTCTTAATATGACCATATGATGTAAACATGTCTATAGACCAGAACTGCAAAAAGTTTTTTTTAATTTTTGTGCTGCGCATTTACCCGTTAGGCTACATATAGAGACGAAATCCCCGTCTCTGTATCCCCGAGATACAGAGACGGGAATTCCGTCTCTGTACCTCGGTTAACTGGTAAATGCGCAGCACAGAAGTTAAAAACTTGTGCAGTTCTAGTCTATGGACATGTTTACATCATACGGTCATATGAGAAGCCAAAATAAAATCACCGATTTCTTGACGATTTTAGCCTGATTCATTGAGTCGCTTTAAAGCAAAAAAACATGATTTGTAAAGCAGACCTAACCAAGATTTGAGCTTCAAACATTGGGAGTTTGGCATTTGGCTGAAATTTGCGCGAAAAAGATGCTGAAGTATTGTATTTAATGTGAAATTGTCCTAATAACTGAAAACAAAGAATCTCCACAAGCTATCCGGCAGGGTCTCTATGATGTCTTTTTTGTGGGTAAACATGTGTACTCCCTTGTCTAATTTATATAGATAAATCTATACCCTGCAATTCCTGGAGCGCTTTAGAAATATAGGAAATATACATAATATAATCTAGTCTATGTTCAGTTCTCTATGCGCATTTAGTCATATATTATTGTACTTTTTTTATTAGTCCATATTCATTTATTTTGGAAGATGTAGTTTAAAGTTTTTGAAGGCTTTGAATTTAATCATGTCGTACAGGACTTTGCCATTTTGATTGAAACAATAGTGCAACAAATAAATTCACCACTTAAAGTGCGATAGTGGTTTTTAAATTCAAAATTGACAAGAAAGAAAGAATTATTGAAAACATCTCCAGCTGAATTAAAACTCCACTGATCCTGCCTGCCTGCCTGCCTGCCTGCCTGCCTGCCTGCCTGCCTGCCTGCCTGCCTGCCTGCCTGCCTGCCTGCCTGCCTGCCTGCCTGCCTGCCTGCCCATTCTCTGTGATCAAATCATCAACACGTGTTTTGTGACCAAAACACCAGAAAACACAACAAATCCTCTGTGATTGTTGTCCACGACAAATCGCTGCAGCGGCTGAGTGTGCACCGTGGCGGAAACCCTCACTCAGGACGCACGAGCTCACTACGACGTCATGATAGATACCTCACATCCAACACTGGATGTGAGGCCCGACGCTGGCCCAGTGCTGGCCACCGTCACAGACGGTGGCCAGCATTGGGCCAGCGTCGGGCCATCATCTGTCTGGCATGGTCCACTATCTGATCGATGACACTCCACCGACCAGAGGTAAACATTGCTCGTCCACAGGCGCCAAACCTGACTATTAATCATGGGTGTGATCAGTGTGGTTTACGACTTGATCACAATACTGCCCTGCTAAACCAAAAGGCAGTATCTGTTCACTGTCAAAGTAAGCAGAATTGTTAGAAAGGCGTTATCTGCACATGGTGAAATATATACAATAATGATCACTAAAATTTACTAATTATTATTTGGGCAAACATAGCCATAAAGTTTTAGCAACATTGCTCAAACGTTTAATAACATTGGGCCAGTGTCTTGAGACACGTTAATCTTTTTCACCAATAGATTGGCAAGCATCACAAGGGCATTAGCCTAAATTCTAGTAATAACTGCTTGTTTGAGAAGTAAGCAGTTACTGTTGTTTGTCTTGGAAAGGCTGTGAAGTGCAGACAGCGAGGCTGGTCAAATATTTTTCCAATATTGTACCAGTCTTTGCGGACAGTGGAGATTTCCCGTGTCCACTCATGAATTCATCCGGATCACAATAAACCAGATATTGCCCCTGCACCCCCCCCCCCCCCCCCCGGCGTGAGAAAGACAGGCTGGCCCCATATATACATTGTCCAGGATAATTTGTCACTGTGTAATAACTCAGCAGGAGTTAGACGTTGATGCAATGCGGTTTAAATGATGGACCACCGTCTCCGACGCTGGCCCGTCATTAAAACCGCGTTGTGTTGACGACAGTATTGTGACGGTGTAATAACGTGTGATAACTAGTATGGTAGCTCAGTGGGTAGCTCAATGCTTAGAACCAAGTGCGACAAAGCTTTACCCGCCGTCAGATTAACTTGTATTTTGCCGATTTCTCAGTCAATTCGCAACCGATTTTGATGAAATTTTACAAGGACTATTCTCGAGTCTCGCGGCGACGACCGTGAAATTTTTAGTTCAAAAGTTAGAGTGTTTGACATGTAGTAAATTTGTAATTACGACGTCCCTCTATAAACCGGTAGTCGCCGCGTGCCTCGACAATAGTCCTTTCTAAATTTCATGAAAATCGGTTGAGAATTGACTGAGATATCGGCGAAAAACATGCGATACAAATTAATCTTACGGTGGGTATAAATAGAATCGCGATATTGTTCCCGTGATCTCTTGGTGGAAGCGGAACGCATAAAACACCCAAACAAACTAGAAAACAGTTTAGGCTATATGAGTCATATGTTGCTTTGACACGGCCATCAATGGGATGTAATAAATTATATAAATTCTGTATTTGCTAGTGCAAAAAAACTAGACTAGTGATTATATATTGTGTAGGTACATGTTATGAGGGAGTAGGTCAAAGAGAAAGAACGAAACTCGATATACGAATCTATTGTAATTGAGTTTTTTCTCCGACTTAAAATACACGAAATAGGTACATGCCAAGATTTGCTATAGACAAAATTTAGAAAAAAATATAGTTATCAGGCTTAGGTCCTATCAGGCTCTGAACGGTCGCCCGATATCCCACTAAACACAAGATTTTGAACCAGTGTTGGTTTATTGTTGGGTCAACATCGAAGCATTAACACTCTAGCCGCCAATTTTTTTAATTATAATTTTCACCCACTTGAAGTTGTATTTCGCTGACGCGATCCACAACTTCAAGTGACTGAAAATTAATCAGATTTGACAAATTGGAGGTCAACGATTTAGAAATCTTGCTGATGGATGTCACTTCTTTTTCTTTAACATGTTTAAAAGCTGGTATTTAAAGGGGTTAGACGTTAGGCGTTTAAAGGGTTAGACCAGCAACAAAGCAAACACGAGACACTGAGACAATGTCGGTTTAATGTTGGGCCAGCGTCGCAGACGCTGGCTCAACATTAAACCAAAATTGGGAAAGTGTATCGTGCTCGCTGGGATAGTTTCAGCGTCTTGTATTTTACGGGTACTTATTCAGTGTAAGATTAGACCCTTTGGGTATTAAAGTAAAAGTCACATTGAATCTGTCATTTTTGCGTTGCACGTTGCATGCAGATTTCTCGGTCTATTATTATTCGATTGTCATGAAATTTAGCAAGCATTATTTTCTATTGCTTCCGGCATTTACCCGAATAATTTTAAGGAAAAGTAATATATAGTTTAAACGTTAGATCATTTGACATGTAGTAAATTGCGATTAATGACGCTCCTCTATAAACCCATTGATTTCATTCAGCTTTGATCTCGAAATCCCACTACATGTCAAATGGTCTAACTTTTGCAATAATCAACCAAAATTCACAAAATTATCCGGGTGGGCGTCGGAATACTTGCAAAGAATGCTTGCGAAATGTATAGAGCGCTGTTAGATTACTGACCTACTAATGACTCAGGTCTCTCCAGTAGAGGTGTGTGGTCTGAGGGGGGTAGTGAGGGTAACCCTGGCAGAATCACAGACACCGGGGATGTGCTCGTCTTGTGAACTGAAAACAAATAGAACAAAAATAAGTATGTTTAACCCTTCAACCTCCGGTGCCGCATATTCGGTTTTTTTTTATTATCACATTAAGTACCACCTTTTAAACATGGTAAAGATAAAATGTGACATCAATCAGCAATATTTGACAACAGTGGACCTCCATTTTGTCAAATCTGAATAATTTTCACTCACTTGAAGTTGTGGATCGCGTCAGCGAGACACAACTTAAAGTAGGTGAAAATTCAAATTGAATAATTTGGCGGTTAAAGGGCTAAAGAAGCGACTTATTTTGACCATTTGTCAACATCAATTTTGGTTTTAAGTTTTGTTATGATGTATTGTATCCCGCAGATCATAATTTCAATAAAAAAATAAGATTTTTAAAAACATTTCTTAACAACGTTATAACAATCCCTGAGATACCCAAACATACAGTGTGTTCGCCTAAGGGATGGTTGAATGCTAGCACAGCATTCGGCCACAAGTTGATGCCGTCGGCCCAGCGTTGCGCAGACAATCAGTGCTTTGGGGGAGCCCATCCGATCATAGCTTTCCCAGACCAATTAGGGATGCAACTATTGATGTAACCAGGTGGTTACTTTGATCATGCCATCAGCGATGGTCGATATTTGTGGTCTAAAATGTTGTACACTTCAGAAAATCTTGTTTAAATGACAATATACGTCTTGAAAATAAAACTAGTTTAGTCTCTTTCAATGCTTGAAAAAAAAAAAATTATTTATTATCAGTGGGCTATATAGCTTCAAATAAATTTATTTTTCAAAATTGACAAACTTGTAAATTCTCATCCCACGAAGTCCCTTTAAATAACTTTGTCACAATTTCTGAAAATGTCACGTAGAAATGGCAAGGCAGGCAGGAACACGGGCAGGCGGGCTCGCCATCCGCCCTATCATCCCAGTACTACAACAGAGGGTAGCAGGTATAACAGTTTGGATGGGCAAAAACATCAAACCATCAAATCTGATTGATTATTGATCTGCATTTACTCGGCAGGTTTGTGCCGTGGGGTTGACCCAATGGTGTATAAATGTTGGGCCAGCGTCGTAGACGCTTGCCCAACATTTATACAACATTGAGTGAATATTTCATTTTCACAGAGGAAGCAGCGTTGACCCTGTATATTACCGTTGAGCCACAGTCTACCACTCCAGCCCAGCATTAAACCAGCATCAATGTTTCATTTAGTTTGCGTGTCATGGCGCATGCGCATATGACCCGCACAAGTGGCAGAGAGTGATACGGACCCAGAACGAGGCTGTAATTCAGAAAACGAGCGATCTCGTCTTTTTCATTTACGGGACATCCACTGTGAAGGCGATGGCGTGAACTTTATAATGAACTGGGAGCTGGGTCATCAACAAGAGTCCATAAGAGATATTGCCACGTCATCACCAGTCAACAGGCAGATGGACAGACTAACGGATGGACAGATTAACAGATGGATATATTGACACTTTAACCCATAGAACATGGACTATAGTCTATGACACAATTATCTGGAGCACATGCTCTTAGTTGATTTCTCCGTCAATTATCAAACTTCATAAAATTTTGAACAGGACATTTCCAAGTCATGTCCTAACATCGGTAACATATCGGTTATATGCAGAATTGCAAAAGTTAGACCATTTGACATATAGTAAATTGAAATTATGACGTCTCTCTAGAAACCCATTCCACTAATTCTGGAATATTATTACATGTCAAATGGTCTAACTTTTGAAATATTGAATATAATTTCGCGATGTTATTACCGATGTTAGGACATGACTTGGAAATGTTCTGTACATTTACCTTTTCTCATGTGGTAGCGTCGTGTCTGAAACATAGGTCTGCAGCAATATGCGCAGTACTAATGTCTAGGACACGGTGCTGCCACAGGAAGAATAAAACTAGTATTATTGTATATATAATATCACTTAATATTTCATGCTGTTTTTTTTATTAAGTAATGTATTTTGATCAAACATATATTATATATATATATATACATATATAGGGTATTTAAAAAAATCATTGTACCTCACTACCTCACATTATTTTCTGCATTATATTTCTCTATGTATTTAAATATATTATTTCATTACTATGTATTATTACCTTTATTATTGACTATTGTTATGTACTATTGCATACTCCAAGCCATGTATGGCCCGAGTTTAATAAACTATTGTCCATTATTGTCTATTGTCTATTGCAAAATGTCAAGGCAATCAGTTCAGAATTGATGGAGGAATCGACGAAAAGCATGCGCTCCAGATAATTGTGTCATAGACTTTAGACAGATGTATATTTTAATCCTCAACCCCAACAACGCTGAGATATTTGTGTATAAACCATACTAGAGGCCAAAGAGTTTTTTCAATTTGAAATCATCATAAATGTCTCAGCTAGCTCTTTCTGCGTCATTTGAATACCTATGTTAGGGGTCTACGTCTTTCATGAATTTTAAATTATTTCAGTGCGGGGAACGGCAGTAGGCGTCAGAATATGACGTCTATGGACGTCAGATTCTGACGTATAAAGACGGTCCCCGTGCTGACAGGGTTAGACAGGGCTATAGAATTTAAATTTCCACTGACTTGTAGTTGTCTCGCAACCGCGACTTACACTTTTAAGTGGATAACAATTATTTATATTTTGCGTATGATTTTATTCAACCGCCTCAGTTAATTTAATACTCAATTATCCTTTATTGCATATTCTGCAAATATTCTAGCTCTTTCAAGCCTGAGTTGTCATCTTCATCCACTACAAGTCGCGAATTGCTGTCGCAATTCTCGACTAGTAGTAGATGAAGATGACAAAAGTCTTGAAATGGAGGATAATGGAGAAAATATATCATTATTATTAAAACTTTTATGTTCTGAAACCCCTAGATGTAGGGAATTAAGTCATTCTTCAGAGATGCAAAAATGATGCTTTGATGCATCGTGAGGGTTTAAAGGGTTATATAAAATGTTGCATCCATCATCATAAGGAGGTTGTGGGCCTTCACGAGATATCATACTTGGCTATTTTATAAAAACGGGACATTTTCATGGAGCTTGACGTTGGGATTGCGGCAGAAATATTATATCTTAAGGTGATTTAAAATGAGATAGTATGTCACTAAAATGGATAATATAGTTTGTGGTAGATGCTCAGTCAGTCAAGTAAGTAAATCTAGTAGATTTCAAAAAAATACAAATATTTTTGGTTATTTGAAGCTTGACATTGCGTTGATATGACTATATGATAAACGTTGTATTAAAGGAAGTAACATAACTTCTGACATTATTACAATAAAAACAATTCTTAATAATGTAACAAACTATTGATTGATGATCATGATGATGGCAAACGTGATATCACCATCTCAAAAGCAGGATTTTACTGAGAACAATATCAGCAAATCTACAAACAGATATAACTCAATGCCACAACTGGAATACTAAAACTAACTCAATGCCTCGGCCACTGGAAGACAATTTTGATGGCATGAGACAGACATGCAGAGAAATAGATATTGGTAGCAATAACTCAGGATCTGGAGCCCTTCTGACTGATGGAGGACCAGGATGACTGATGGGACGGTCTATCAAGAAACTGTCCCAACTGGTTGTTTTTCAGATAAACATGGCCACGGGGGATGGATGTGCGGGGGTAGGGGGTGGATTTGCGGGGTGGGGTGGATCTGCATGGGTGGGGGGCAGCTATTACCTGTTGACCAGGATTACCAGGGCACGGATCACGGCAGGACCCCAAGGCACAAGGCATAAAGTGGATTCCAATCCCTGGGATGAGCGATGCCAAACCTAGCAGATAACACAATTTGCACGTTACGCCCCGCGCCTCAAGGATTACGTCTGAGACGACGTCAACGACAGACGCTGGCGTGACGTCACGCCAACGTCACAGACGTCTGCGGTTCGATCCATCGATAAGCGCGATCTTTGGACAGTTGCCATTTCTCACAAAACAACAGTTGTGTCGCGCCGCCTCCGACCAACATAATCTTTCTGAGGTCACGGGGTGAAGCGTGGATCAAGTCAGTCATTTCCTATCAAAACTCCAGCGTGATTGTCTGATAATGAATCCATATGGAGCCGTGTGTTCAGACGATCTCTGTTATATCGGACTGTTTACCCAGCAAACACGAGACATTGGGCCATTGTTGGTTCAATGTTGGGTCAGCGTCGCAGACGATGGGCCAACGTTGAACCAACAAAGGCCCAATGTCTCGTGTTTGATGGATATGTAGGCATTGGTGTGTGTAGTCACAAGATTATGTTTCATTGCGAGGAAGGGGTAGACATAAGAGAAGCAGCTACTTTTTAGGGAATATAACTTTTTAGATTAAAAAATGTACAATCACTTGAACTTAATATTTCTACAGTTTTACCGACAGATAACAATGGAATTGATTCAGCAAATCGATTCAATAAACGATAACCATCCGTGGCATGTGTAAATAATAGACATGAGCACGATCTGGCTCAGGAAAAATTGGTGTCATTGCGCAGGTCACGGCGCAGGTCGGGTGTTAAAGCTTGCGAGGTTTTATCAGAAGATAAGGTGGAAATTGGCGGGATTACCGCGCTTTCTGAGATATCTGCCGCATTGTGGGCGCGTGAAAGCCGCGAGACTGAAATCATAAGAGAGAGCAAATAGTACTGTGTGCTCTGATGGGGCTGGTCTTCATCGAGGTATGCAGCAGAAGCCGATGGCAAGAGCATTGGCCAGCAGTGACTAGGCGTTGGATGAGCGACGGACATATTCCTCCGATCACAGCCCGATATTGCTCACAATCTGTGCTCTACAATCACAAAACAATAAACCAACATCGGAACAATGCTGTACCAACGTCACGGACGTTGGTACATCATTGGGCCGATGATGGATGACACTGTAGTCATATCCTGATGGACACCAGCCGGACTAGACTGTCGCATGCCCTCTGTTTACAATGACTTACTCAAAAGAACTGATTGTTCATCTGTTAATTTGGTTCTATTTCAGGCTTCCCATGGTCACTATTCGTTAAACAAACCCTTTAACCCTTAAGCCCGACTATAATAATTAATAATCCGTTTGCTTAGCAGGTTAAATCTCGGTTATCGGGAGACGAAACGTGTGTTTACCATAAAAAATTGCAAATATTTTGTCTCAAATTCAACAAATGTGTGCAAATTTCACATCTGAACTTCTACTGCTCACTAACAGACTTATTTATTTGACATTGTACAAAACAGAACATACAATTTACCATATTTAATATAAAGTATAAATATGTCGGGAGACCACCAATAACATGATTAAGAAACCATATGTGTCGCTCTCATAGGGGCCTCCTGATATTTATTTAAGATACTGTTAGTTCTCATACCAAGTATGCTTCTAATGTAATGAAAATATGTAGTGATTAATATTTGCTTGGATAACAATGTTGTAAATTTATTTAACCTGAACAAATTATATGGGCCGATATAAAAGAAAGCAAAAGAAAACAAAATATTGTCCTTTTAATGCAGTGCGACAACCTCACAATTATTGAGCTAACGAAAACATGTCAATTTGATGATTGATATAGCTAAGGAATGATTAGAAGTTTTAAACTTAAAACTTAAAGCGACACAATCAGGCTCAAATCACAAAAAATAGGTAATTTGATTTCGGCTTCTTAATATGACCATATGATGTAAACATGTCCATAGAGTAGAAATGCAAAAGTTACAATTTTTTTGTCTAAACGTTGTCTATGCAGTTTTGTCTATGGTTCACATGTTCACATCATATAGGCCTAGTCATATTGAAAAGCAAAAATAAAATTACCGATTTTCTGATGATTTTACCCTGATTGAGTCGCTTTAACCAGGGTAGTTCACAGCTTCAACCAGGGTAGTTAACCGCTTTAACCAGGGTAGTTAGTCTCTCAGCCACAAAGGCAAGGATATTTCGAAAAAAAACGAATTACAAAGTTAACTTTCAACCCAATTATAGCTGTAACAACAGAGGACTAGTTTTCAGGCTAATCATGTTAATAGGTTAGTTTGCCTACAGCTGCGTCGCAGACGCTGGCCCAAAATTAAACTAGCATTGTTTCAACGTCTCGTGATTGCAGAGGGTGCATTTTGATTTCCCCTGAGATGGTCGTGACACCGGCGTATCAGGGACAACGTCATTCCGTCACTCTTTAAATCCATCCCATAATGTCTTCCCATGTGCAGGACTACAGCTAATACCAGAGGCACCGCTTGACATCGCGGGGGCAGCTTGACGTCGCTGGGGGGGCCGCTTGAAGTCGCCGGGGACTGCTTATCGCTGCTCTGAGGAGGTTTTTATCGTTGAGCACTAAGGCAGTCCCTCCGCATTAGATGGGTCTTTACTTTGGCAGCTGGATAATGACACTGGGTGAAATAGTCATTATTGTAAGACGCTCAGGAGCAGGGGAAATATATGTACGGAGCATTGTGAGGAGGACGGGGGATGGCTGAGCGGGGAATGATCACATCCCTATTCTACTGGACACGTAGATATGCTCCCTAGGGCTGGTTAATAAAAAGCTATCCATCCATCCATCCATGAACGAACGACGAACGAACGAACGAACGAACGAACGAATGAATGAATGAATGAAGAATGAATTAATGAATGAATGAATGAATGAATGAATGAATGAATGAATGAATGAATAAATGAATGAATGAATGAATGAAATCTTATATAGCGCTAGCATCCAGCTGGAAGCTATTCCGAGCGCTGAACATCGAGAGTAACTTAGCAAGGCCTGTGATCATTCAAATTCTAACTCAGTCTCCTGGGATATATACAGCTGAGCTACCCTTTTTGAGGCGCATCAAGCTTTTCTACATTCCAAGCAAATTTCAAACAAATTCGCCTTATGTGCCAAGTATTTATTTATCCATCCATCCGTCCGTGCACGATCCCCGCTTGGTGAAATTATTTTGAAGATATATCATGCTTCTCCTCTGTCAACGTTGGTACATTTTTTTAATGTTGTGTCCTTGGGCAAGGCACTTCACAATCACGTTCATCATTTTACTCAGGTGTAAATAAGTACTTGATAGGACATAGATTGCAATTTGTACGATAATAAATACAAAGTATGCTCCCCAAAAGTTAAAATGACACATGAATGGACATGTCCAGTGACCAGGAGGTAAAATGTGAAGTCGGCTGATAAGGCTTCAGGCTTGATGTCAGATTTATTTATATGACAATAAACCTACACCTTTACATTTTGCCTATATAGATGTGTACGAATATGACCCATGCATATACATGCATCTCAACACTGGTTACGCATATGTGGGTGGTATTTTTTTAAAAGGGGGGGGGGTGAAGTAGGGGATCCAGAGGCACAATAATCCATTTTTCCTAAATTATGCCACTGTCTGCATGGAAGTCTCTGGCTATGTCTCTGGCTATGTCTCTTACCTGTACATATTGGCCTAGCTGTGTCCCAGTGTGATCCTGAACACCTAAGGATCAGCGTATCCACGTCTTTCCCCGCGATCACGTAAGGATCGTCACACGTCACGTTGGCGAATAACACGTCCAGCTCCATGTAGTAGAATACGTCAGCGTTCTCCACCCTATCCAGGTCAGGGCATCCAGGTCCGACAGCTGTAGAGAAAACAAATATAGGTCAGGGCAATCAGGTACGTCAGCCGTAAAGAAAACAAATATAGGTCAGGGCACCCAGGTCCGACAGCTGGAAAGAAAGCAGATATAGGTCTGAGCACCCAGGTCCGATAGCTGTAAAGAAAACAGATATAGGTCTGAGCACCCAGGTCCGACAGCTGGAAAGAAACAAATATAGGCCAGGGCAGCCTGGTCCGATAGCTGGAAAGAAATAAATATAGGTCAGGGCAGCCTGGTCCGATAGCTGGAAAGAAAACAAGTATAGGTCAGGGCACCCAGGTCCGACAGCTGGGATGAAACAACTATAGGTCAGGGCAGCCTGGTCCGACAGCTGGAAAGAAAACAAATATAGGTTATCAGGGTAGTATCAAGTTTACGTAGCCGTAAGGAGCACACAAAGATGTCAAGATGGCGGAATATATGATTTGGCAGCGGCAATTAAGAGAAAAGCAATGAATGCAATATTAGAGCCAGGTACCATAAAGTCACACAAGTAGGTATAATGATAGGTGATGACAATCGTTTCTGCAGCTGAAACAATAACGAAACAGGTGCCAATTACTGGACCAAAATGTAAGACCATTATTCAATTAAAATCACAGCTAAAAATATTGCTTGTATTGAAGAAATTCATGGGACATTTATAAACTACGAACAAAGTTTCATCAATGACAAAGACTCAAGTTTTTGTGAAAGTAGTGGTCCTTGTCCACCCATGATTAAAACTACAAGTTGATAGATTGTCGCCATATGGTACAGGTGACAAATTCAAGTGGCAGATTCAGGTGGAGGGCAAATGGCTATTAGAACACATCTGTCAATTATTAATTAAACAAATTATTAGCACATTATTCACTGTGATTGATGTAAAATACCATGATACAAATAGCACAAGTTATGGAAAAGTACACCCAACTTTTGTAATCTTAAAGTGTATTCTTTAAATAGGATACCATTTCAAAACATATATAACATCCAAAGATTTTTGCTTCATATATTGTAGAGGTGTAAGGCAACCAGCAGTAACTGTTCACTTTCTAAATAAGCAGTTACTGCTGTTTGACTTCGACAGTTTGCCAGCACTCGATGGCAGAAGAGAATCCTGCAGCGCAAAGACAAACATCAGTAACTGATTACTTTTTAACTGTTGTTTGTCTTTTCATGCTTACTCTTCAAAGGCAAACAGCAGTAACAGCGTATTTTCCAAGTAATAATCATCAACTGTTGTTTACCTTTCCACAGTATGCCAGTACTCGATGGCAGAAGAGTATCCTGCACCTCAAAGACAAACAGCAACAACTGCTTACATTCTAACAGTAACTGGTTACTGCTGTTTGCATTTGCATTGATAACAGGAAACATGTCTGCTCGGCAAAGGTAAACTGCAGTAACTGATGACTAATTTTAAAGTAAGCGGTTACTTATGTATGTCATAGCTGTTTGCTTTTTACAATGACAAACAGCAGTCTCTACTTACGTTTCAACCGATTTTCATGAAATTTTGTACAAATAATTATTCAACAGTATCCTAATAATCCCCTAAAATTTCGTAAAATTAATTTAGAATTTCAAAAGTTAGACCATTTGACATGTACTAAATTAAAATTATGGCGACCTTCTTTAACCCTTTAAACGCGGACCCCGAGTATACTCGGGGGCAAAAGATGTCTCCCTGTCGCGGACCCCGAGTATACTCGGGTGCAGAGTGTGTTTTTTCGTATTTTTGTCTGTAAGATCAATGTGGTCCGACAATCATGAGGGTAGCCTTGTTTTTGCTGATAAAAGTTTGTTTCTCTTTTGATTGTGCATGGATAGCATCCCATAAGAATATCTGGGCCGATGTAGAACTGTCATTCTTTTAAAGGATTCTTTTGGAACGAAAAATTCAAAATGGCCGCCGTGAAATCAATAAAATTATCATAACTTCCTCGATAATTGAGATAGAGACTTGATTTTTCCACCAAACCTATATTTTTGTTATCAAAGAATACAATAAAACAAACCATACCTTCCTTTGGCATCATCATCATGCTTAAATGCTATAATAATACTTATATGACAGATATCACAGCAGTGCGGATTGCATGGTTGTACACCTAATCATTGCACATTACCTATATAATCATTACGCATTTAGCACACATCACCCATAAACTGATAAACGTGACATTTTACATGACTTTGACATAACCTTCACGTTTATTTTGGGCGGCATCCATGCAAAAAAGCACACCCTCAACCCATGTCAACCTCCATACCCAATTATATATCAATCTTTTGCGATGGAAGCCCAAGCTGATGCTACACGCTGCTGCATAATGATAATTTCGCTTGTTCAATTGAGCCTTGAAGAATGGGGGTTTAATGAGGGCAAACATGGGGGCATTACCCCTCCCAATATCAGCACTGCCCCAGATTTCCTAAAAATGTGTGCTGAAATGATACCCGACCTAGTATGTGTCACCATCAGTCCTTTCTAATGGATGACTGCACCACTGAACAGCTTGAAATTGCTAAAAAGTGCGTATTTTCAATATTTTTTGCGAGTTTGACCTTGAAATGACCTTGACGTGACCTTGACATGACCTTGGTGTTAACTACCAGTAAAGCACAACTCGTTCTCATGTTATTATTTGCTCATAAGCTAAGATCCAGCTGGTGTCTTCACACAAATCTGACATTACCTGATTACAAAATATTCTTATTTTTTTTCACCCCCCCCCCCCCAGGAATTCAGCGGTGGGGATGCAAGTGTGCCCAGGAGTTCAGCGTTAAAAGGGTTAAACCCATTAAATAATTCTAGAATTTTTATACACATCAGATGTTCTAACTTTTGCAATATCAAACATACTTTTGCGAATTTTTTACCGACATTAGGATATGACTTGACAATTGCCTGTGCTAAATTTTAATAAAATTGGTTCATAATTGATTGAGAAATCGACGAAAAACATGCGCTACAGAATTACCAAAATGAATGTGGCCCAGGGTATTTTTTATAAGCAGTTAATGTTGTTTGCGTTTTCTGTAAGAATTGTGCAAAGACGAAAAACAGAAACTGCTTACTTTCCAAGTAAGCAGTTTCTGCTGTTTGTCTTTGCAGGAAAGCATTGATTAGGTAAACTCACCTTCGAAATAAAGCATGAACCCCCTCTCAGCCATGGTATTGGTGGCCGTAGAGAACTGGACCACAGCCTCGCTGGCTGGGATCTGTAACTCTTGACGACCTAAAGCACCACAGTCCTTAAAATACACAGCGTCGTTAGCACTGATCTCCAAAAAGTCATAGCAGTTGCCACGCTTCTTCACGTCCAGCTCGAAATCCAGGATATAAATCCTGATGGTCTGTCTGCTCTGGACTGAGATGCGCCAGAAGCAGTTAGCGTCCATATAGTACTTCACGGGGTAGTTAGGACTGGAGATGTAACCTCTCTCATAGTAGACTGGGCCGGTCTCGTCATTACAGGATCTCTTGATTGTCTGAACTGTAACATCGAAAAAGAGACACATATTAACTCACATAATACAAACAAACATAACATACTGGGTCGTTCTATAGTCAGATTCACATTCACCGTGGGGAATGAATTTAGCCGATTTCTCGGTCAATTCTTAACCAATTTTCATGAAATTTTACACAAACTATTTTCCATTTATGTCGTGACTACCCTGAAATTTTGATAAGTATTTACAAAGTTAGACCATTTGACACGTAGTGAATAAATACAAATGTCGCCCTCTATATGCCCATTAGCTTCGTCTCAGAATTTTACTACATGTCAAATGGTCTAACTTCGTAAATACTTTTCAGGGTTGTCACGACATGAATGAAAAATAGTGTGTGTAAAATTTCATGAAAATTGCTTGAGAATTGACTGAAAAATTCGCATAATTCAACAATCCTGGTTGATGAATTTAATGTGAATCTGACTATAATCATTGCATGATCTCTTCAAGGTTTGAAGTGGAACATCCAATAAAAGACACATATAAACTGACATAATACATAGGTCAAACAAACAGCACAACAGACACGTGTAACGCTTCATATATTATAATAGGTTTGCTATGTAGCCAGAAAAAAATCAGTTGTTTAGTTGTAGTGTTGAGGAAGTTTATAATTGATTGATTTCTCCTCAGCTGAGGAGAAATCAATCAAATATAAACTCCCTCCACACTACAACAGAACAACTGACTTTTTTCTCATATTATAATACTGTTGATATCAGCGCAGCTCGAATACAACAACAAGAAAATTTAGGGACTTGAACAGCTGTCACCTAATTCAGGCCAGTTTTGCGTCTCGCTATCGACAACCACAATTTCAAGTGTTTAATTTAATAACAACCACTTGCTAAATTTTTGCTTAAACTCCCTTTTGTTCACAATAACAGTGATTGTGATGAGAGAGGTATAATAAATAAATAACAGAATAAAGTGGCATGGGTTCAGACCCCCCCCCCATCCATCCCTCCCCAGCACTCTATATGTCAGTGCAAGCTAATCTCATCTTGATTAATATGCAGCCATACGAAACGACACAGTGAGGGGTGACAGGGGTCAACTACCATATTACGAGCTGCTGATTATTAACTGTTCACAGATGATTGATTGTAAATGAACCAATACCACGACAGATTACAAGACCTGAGAAATAGACGATGTGCCATGTGACGCGATCCACAACTTCAAGTGAGTGAAAATTATTCAGATTTGACAAATGGAGGTCCACTGTTTTCAAATATTGCTGATTGATGTCACATTTTATCTTTAACATGTTTAAAAGGTGGTATTTAATGTGCTAATTAAAAATAAAAACCGGAATATATGCGACACCGGCGGTTAAAGGGTTAAACGGATTCAGAACGACTTTAGTTGTGCTTAGCAGTATTAGAGTTTACCCTTACAGTGCGGGGATCGACTTAAGACGTCAGAATCTGACGTCTGTAGACGTCAGATTCTGACGTCTACGGTCGATCCCCACACTGTAAGAGTAAAAATATTTCTAATGAGCGTATACCCATAAAATAGGTATTCAAATGAATCGGAAAGAGCTAACGAAGACATTTATGATGATTTCAAATTGAAAAATACCGTGCAAGCACTCAAATACCTCTCGGCTCATGCGGTGACTTTATATATATGCCAGGTTTCAAGGCAATTAATTGAAAATAAAAACGATTTATTAAAATTGATAAAATATACCAGGTTTCGAGGGTATTCTGAAAAAAAAGTTAAAAAAAAAATTAGTCGCCAGGTGGCGGCTATTTTGATTATAGGTGGAAAGCTGAAATTCTAATCTGGTCATCTCCATACTCATGGGTAACTTCACGTAATAAATTGGAGAGATCCAACAATCATTTTTAAAGTAAACAAGACTTTTTTTAAATCTTTGACCTTGACCTTTGACCTTTGACCTTGACCTTGGGTAAAAACAAGTTGAATGTTGAAGGGGTTGAATGCTTGTATGAAGTATGAATTTAATCTGCTGCACCATGTTGGTGTAGTAGCCAAAAGAGTGTGTGCGGCGGCGGCGGAGACGGCGGCGGAGACGGCGGCGCACGAAGGGGACGACAATACCCCTTCGGGCCCAACGGGCTGAGGGGTAAAAAACCCTTTGTTTGCGATGTTTTTTTTACAAATTAATTCAGCGCCTCAAGGGTTAAGGTTGAGCCAGCACTCACAGACAATCAAACGTTCAAACAGCGGCGACTCATTGTTGATGTCTCAATATATGCATAGGATAAAGCCCGAAACTCTTAGCTGTGAAAAAAGGCCGAAGTTGAAGGCCGAGGCCTTTTCCACAGCTAAGAATATAGAGTTCCGAGGGTTTTAACTGACTTAAAACACATCCTACCATAATCAACTGCTCAGTCACACCAGACTGATTATAGTACCATAGGTCTACCATGATAATTGGTCTGTACATGATCAACAATAACTCTCCATTCCCGGCTTAGAATGTAATGGTCGGACAAATAATGTAGTGGTGTGTTTTAATGAGATAAGAAGTACATGTTTAGTGAGATACTGAAGTTTTACATTTTGTCAGAAGGACAAGAATTTTATAGGACACAATTGTTAAGATTTCATTTGTATGTCAAAAATCACCAAGTAACAATGAATCAAAATACATTGGAATTTAAAAATGTGTATCGCGAAGACGAATATAAGGTTAATTTTACACCGAAAGTAAATCAATGGTGATAAAAATTGTGATAAGATATACACTCTGACAATAATTGCGTAGTGCATAGTTTACATTATTTTTATATCAGCCATGTCTCCTGATGTTGGGGACAGATTTTCAGACATAAAGAGTTATTGCCTGGAGATGTCTAGGCACTGCGCTCCACTTGGCAGCTCATTTCTGATGGCAATGTGTAGAGCACGCAGGTGGAAATGTAAGCTAACACTGGACTGATGTACAAAACGGTGGCCCAGCATTAACCAATCATACTGTATCTTAAGGAAAGACTACGGCAAAGCGGGACGCTCGGCTAACGCTGCATGAAAGCTGGCCGATGTGAAGCTGGGACAGCTGTCTGTTAGTGCTGGCCCAGCGTCTTTGACTTACTGGGTAGATGGTGGCCCATGCTCTCTTGGTATATGATGGCCCTGTTTGGTAATGCTGACCCAGTGTGGTGGATTTTCTGGGAAGATGCTGGCGCTAGTTGCTGGTCCTATTCTGGGTAGGCATTGTCCCAGGGCTCTCCCCCCATCAGAGCTAGTTCACGGGCGACACATTGCAATGCCGGCACGCCTAATTGGGTCATCTACTCACTGAGACTAGTGTCACGCTATGCAGGGCTAAGCCAGGATATATAACGGGGGTATAGGCAGTGAGTGAGTGAGTGAGTGAGTGAGTGAGTGAGTGAGTGAGTGAGTGAGTGAGTGAGTGAGTGAGTGAGTGAGTGAGTGAGTGAGTGAGTGAGTGAGTGAGTGAGTGAGTGAGTGAGTGAGTGAGTGAGTGAGTGAGTAGTGAGTGAGTGAGTGAGTGAGTGAGTGACTGACTGACTGACTGACTGACTGACTGACTGAGTGACTGAGTGAGTGAATTTGAAATACTCGAGTCAATTATAATTTTACTGCCAGAATTCTAAAAGCTAATCAGAAAGAATTGTATTTTATGCGGTAGCGGACAAAATATCGGTGATGTTTCTGCGAGAATATATATCGCTAGGATATCTCTGCTTAGCGAAAGTCTCTGTCTAATCCCTAAGGCTCTGAGCTGTCCAATTTATTAAAAGTATAATTTTCAGTCACCTAAAGTTGTGTCTCGCTACCGCGGCACACAACTTAATATGACTGAAAATTCATGTGATTTGTGAAATGTTAGTCCCAAGATATTTAAGTATTTCAAGAATTAAGATATTTATATTTTTAATAACTGGTTATACATGTGTTAATAACAATACATAATGTCTACTGTGATCGACATCAGTGTTCTAGCGGCTAAACGCCGCACAGCGTCTCATAGGCGTCGACTATTGGGACGTTTAGACGTGGTCCGGGATATAACATGTCCCTGCGGCCTCAGGATTAGTGTCCTGTGGCTACACACAGATTCCCCGGGATTATAGATCCAGACTGAGGGTGTAACAGGAAGGATTGTCATAATCCGCCGCTATCAGCATGGTTTACTGCAATATGCGACCTATACACAGGATGTACTGAGACCTTAGACAGCGTGCTTAACACCGTAATATTATGTTGCATTGTAAAGAGCTATCAAACGTACAATCGCTAATCAGAAATACAAATGATGTAACATTGTGAAGACATATCAAGGATACAATCACTAATTAGAAATACAAATGATGTAACATTGTAAAGACATAGCAAGGATACAATCACTAATTAGAAATACAAATGATGTAACATTGTAAAGACATAGCAAGGATACAATCACTAATTAGAAATACAAATGATGTAACATTGTAAAGACATAGCAAGGATACAATCACTAATTAGAAATACAAATGATGTAACATTGTAAAGACATAGCAAGGATACAATCACTGATTGGGAATATAAATGATGACAGGTTTAAATAATGTATGTGGGTGGGCTATATATTGACTCAATAGTACTTTAACTTCATTTTAACTTCAACTTTACCTTCATTGGTATTAATTTTATCTTTGTTGGTATTAACATTATCTTTACTGGTATTAACTTTATCGTTATTGGTGTCAACTTTAACTGTATTGGTATCAACTTTAACTGTATTGATATTAATTTTAACTGTTAACTGTATTGGTATTAACTTAACCTTTATTGGTATTAACAATAACTTTATTAGTATTAACTTTAACTTATTAGCTTTAACTGTATTGGTAATAATTTAACTGTATTGATAATAGCTTCAACTTTATTCGTATTACCATTAACCTTATTCGTATTAATCTAAACTTTATTGGTATTAACATTTTTGGCATTAGTTTTAACCTTATTGGTACTGACTATATCATCATGTTTAAAAAAAATCGTGCCGTTAATTATTGTGCTGCCCTTTTAACAAAACACACAAAACTAAACAGACTGATGTATTGACACCTTTTTTTTCACGCCATTACAATGTGGCGTGACGCGATCCACAACTTCAAGTGGGTGAAAATTATTCAGATTTGACAAAATAGAGGTCAAAAAATTCAAATCTTGCTGATTAATGTCACTTTTTATCTTTAACAGGTTTAAAAAAGGATGTGTAATGTGCTAATACAAAATGTAAAAAACGAATATGGACGACACCGGCGGTTAAAGGGTTAATGGGGTAAACATTTAAAAAAATTGTATGAAGAACTACATTGATAATTATTTACAACCTGTTATAAGTAGCAGGCTTATCAATACACCCACCAGGCAGCTGATAATCAGCCATATTTAAAATACACCTATGGCGTCAGTCTATTGTTAAAACCGTAGATTCGGATCTACGAATCTACTGTTATATTAATACTGGCCGGATCGGGCACAATAAAGGGGTTTAGCCATGAAACTGCACGATTGGTGTTTTCTGGTTTATCATGCTAATAATCAAATTGCGTAATTATCGTTTTTATATGTCAAATCTTGTAAAACATGTTCATATTATGTGTATTTTAAGTCGGAGAAAGAACTCAATTACGATAGATTCGTAGAGCCAAATATACTCGGCGCTTCGCGCCCCGTACATTCGGATCTACGAATCTATCGAATTTCGTTCTTTCTCCTTGACGTAGTCTTTCTCATGTTTATTCTGCGTTGATTTTTATCCATGAGAATCAGTTCGCTGTCAGATGTAGAACCACTTCTCCCTATCACATGTATCTCTGACTAAATAATGAGCACTGCGGAATTATAGCTCCATTGTTCACTGAATAATACATACATCCGCGGAGCAGCAAACACAACACGTTGACCCATTGTTGGTTTAATGTTGGTCCAGCGTCGTAGACGATGGACCAACAATAAACCAACATTGGGTCAACGTCTTGTATTTTCAGGGGAAGGTAATGACGCAGTAGCCTAGCCAATGTTGGTACAATGTTGTCCCAACGTCTACGCCGCTGGCCCAGCATTCTACCAACACTGAATGGCCGTTACAAAAGCCTGTTATTTATCACGCCTCTTATAAATCAAATATCACTTCCTGGCAGAAAAATGCTGATAGGAAAATTGCATGCCTGAGAACATAAGTGTAGAACTTGTGCCGTAATTTCTGGTAATTGCTGGTGTATTTATAGTAACGTTTAATTATTGCTGGGAGAGCGGTTGATACTCGATATAACATCATAAAAATAAAATTATTAATTTCTAGTATCAAATTTGGATTCGTTAATTGTCGATATCTCAATGCGTCTCATCTGCATTAAGCGGTAATATTAGGATTATAAAAGCCAGGGAATCATAACTACACCATTATATATTGCAATCAAATTAAATCGGGGATCACCTTTACTTCCTGGGGTAAAATATAATGATTAGAGTGGCAATTTCAATTTCTAGTTTTCTATATCGCTACCATCAGCCATGGATCGCTACCGCGATATGCAACTCTAATATTTTAACTGAGGCACTATACTACTCTTATTTGTTTTTGCATTCATTTCAAGAAATACACACTCGACATCTAGACCTGTTATATTTTACAATTGTTTTTTAATCTCAAATGCTCACATCTAAATTAAAACAATTTTGAGCAATTTTCTTCTCGTAAAAATCAGTTTGTATCTGTATATAAGCAATAACAATGAGTGTAGCCCCCCCCCCCCCCCCATGGTTATTGCTCTTAGATATTGTACCGCTGGCATTGTAATTATATACAAGTTTCACACAAATTTCAAACCGAATAATGAATCTAAAATTAATTGTGTAGTTTATTAATAAATATAATAATTCAATTTTGGAGATGCCTATTTTCCATAAAAATATATTTTTTTCTTTTATTTGACCATGAAAGAAAAATACGATAAAAAACATAAAAAAATGCGCTTAGGCACCAGAGGGTTAACGCTGATAATAAGGTGTGTAGGCTCCTGAGGGTTACCGGTGTTAATAAGGTGTGTAGGCTTCAGAGGGTTACCGCTGTTAATAAGGCGTGTAGGCTCCAGAGGGTTAACGCTGTTAACAAGGCGTGTAGGCACCAGAGGGTCAGCGCTGTTAATAAGGCGTGTAGGCTCCAGAGGTTTAACACTGTTAATAAGGTGTGTAGGCTCCAGAGGGTTAACGCTGTTAACAAGGCGTGTAGGCACCAGAGGGTTAACGCTGTTGATAACGCGTGTAGGCTCCAGAGGGTTAAAGCTGTTAACAAGGCGTGTAGGCTCCAGAGGGTTAACGCTGTTAACAAGGCGTGTAGGCACCAGAGGGTTAACGCTGTTAACAAGGCGTGTGGGCTTCAGAGGGTTAACGCTGTTAACAAGGCGTGTGGGCTCCAGAGGGTTAACGCTGTTAACAAGGCGTGTAGGCTCCAGAGGGTTAACGCTGTTAATAAGGCCTGTAGGCTCCAGAGGGTTAATGCTGTTAATAAGGTGTGTAGGCTCCAGAGGGTTAATGCTGTTTATAAGGTGTGTAGGCTCCAGAGGGTTAACCAGCCATAATGCCTTCATCTCGCACCGTGATTGACGGCAACAATCACGCATGATCTCGCTCTCTCTCGCTCTCTCTCGCTGTTGTCACAGTCACATGTACAACACCTGATCAGCTCTATTCACATAGAAAAACTCCCAATTACCATCAGCCCACCAATCATAGAGCTTGTGTTATAGTTACCATCAGCCCACCAATCACATAACCTGTATTATAGCTAACATCAGCCCACCAATCACAGAGCCTGTATCATAGTTACCATCAGCCCCACCAATCACAGAGCCCGTACTGCATCACACCAATCATAGAACCTATTATATGCTACATCAGTTATGTAAGAAAAACGCACAAAAACCGATTCTTAACACTCATACATAACAGTACTTATGTAAGAAAAAACTTGAATTGTGTGGAATTACTACCAGGCGTATAACACTCAATGTTAGGCTTATTGATTTTTTTATATAATCATATTTGGGACTAAAAAAGTGCGAATGTTTAGATTGTGTACGTTCTTGAATTGGTAGAGAACCACGAGCTACTTATCTTAATAAAAAAACAATTTATTAGCCATTTCTCTTTCCAATTTTCTAGCCTGAGGGACAAATACAAAAGGTAAGAAGCGAGTATACCCAGCAAACGAGACACCTTCAGACAATGTTGTTTTATTGTTGGGCCGCCGTCTGCGACGCCGGGCCAACATTAATACAGCATTGGGCTAACGTCTCTCGTTTGCTAGGAAACGTGATTGAATCTTGGGTTAACCCTTGAAGGGCTAAGCAAGACTATAGTCGTTTTTATTCCGTTTTATTAGCCGTTTAATTTGATAGTCATTGGGAACGAAATGAGCGTTTAAACATCAAAAAAATGTGGTCTCACATTGAGCAAATATAAGTAATTTTCACCCATTTGAAGTTGTGGGTCGCGGTAGCGAGACACAACTTAAAGTGGGTGAAAATATGACATTTTTAATTTAGTGTTTTAAGGGTCAAATTCAACTTTAAATCAATACATGGTGGATCAGTGGTTACAGATCTTTCTTGCCATACTACAAGTTATTGCATTGCATCCAACTCGAAGCAATTAAGTTTAAAGTTTTGTAAATGAGCGCGCAGCGCGCAGCCGTGCACGAAATTAACATCAATACACTGTTTTCAACCTTAATTCGGCGAGGCTGCCATTAACGTGATCAATTAGTCATATTGAGAACGGAGGAATATGTCTCTGAAAACCTCACTCAGGAACAGCGGGGTTGGAATCCGGGACGCATGCATGACTGGTGAGGCAGCCAGCCGCTCTACCAAAGCGTCAAGTCCCCTCGTTTAGTATTAGATCATTATTTTTGCGTTAAAGGTGATCTATCACCCCTTATATGGTATGAATAATTATGTCCTTATATGGGGTGATTGGCTATCATGAGATGGTCACATGATAGCCAATCACCCCATATATGGGGGTGATTGGCTATCATGTGATCCTCTCAGAGGGTCACATGATGGCCAATCACCCCATATAAGGAAACACTTGTGCCCCATCTTGTGGCAACTTTGATTTATTTGTCACAAAATTATTCATACTATATAAGGGGTGATAGATCACCTTTAATATATATAATGGTACCTACCCTCCACACACTTGTATGTGACCATGAGGAACTCTTCCCAGCCACACGGGTCGCCGAATGTGGTTGTGTTCACGCTGAGTGTACACGTCGTCTTGCCTGCACACATACGGTTCATGATGAAGTGTACGTCTACGTCACACGTCCGCTGGTAGAGGGAGCCACAGATGCGCGCCACGTGCGTGTTGTTCCGGCCGTACTGCGCAGACTCCAGCACGATCATGTAGTCTGGGTCACATGACAGCTGGAGTACTCTGTTAAAACAGGCGAACACGTCGTACAGGTCAGCAACTGAAACAAAAGAGGGGAAGCAAAAATAAGTAAAGTGGAACAGAAATTAAAGTACAAAAGTCAGCAAGTAGAAGAGATAAAACAAAAATTCAGTAAGTGGAACAGAAGAGGTAAAACAAAAGTCTGGAACTGAAGAACGAATACATTATTGCAAACAGCGCAATAAGATATACAAAAGTCAGCAACTGGAAGTGAAGAAGAGAAATACAGAAGTCAACAACAAAACAGTGACAAAAATCAGCAGCTGCAAAACAAGGGAAGAAAAGTCAGCAACTGGAACAACAGAGTAAATACAAAAGTCAGCAACTGGAACAACAGAGTAAAAACAAAAGTCAGCAACTGGAACAACAGAGTAAATACAAAAGGCAGCAACTGGTAAATTGCAAGCTGTTTTAGAAACAAGAAAATATACCAAAGTCTGAATTATAATACAAGAGCAAAAACGTTGAGATATGGAACACGAGATATAAGTAAAACAAGCGAAAATGAAACAAGTTAAACAAACGTAATTTTAATTTATAGTATTTTTCCACACAGAAATGTTGGTTGTAGGCCCCTAGTGGTATTTATTTCTGAATCTATGGCAATGTGCTCCTCCGTGTCTATGTCTAATTATTAGTTTAATTTATCATCTTAGTGATCGTAAGCTTCGTTCTGTCTCAGAATTGTCATCAACATTTTGTCCTTTTTGTAAAAACTTAAAACGGTTGGATGTCATCTAATTCAGTATCCTAATGCTTTAAAACCTTATCCCTCAATATATCATTCTAAATCACGCCACAGAGCTGGGTTTTCCATCTTAAATCAGTTCAATAGTTGATTTTCCACAAAAAAGCAGGAAGCATTTTTTGCCTGTATTGCCATGTACGGCCTGCAGTTATGCCCTGAAACGCACTGAACTTGGAAAAAATCATTTTACGCATGGCTGCCCGTTAGTCCCGCTGGGCAGGATGCCGGCAGATACCGAATCATGGAGGACAGATCCAGAACCAGGACCATGTGATTCCGTGTGATTCCGGAAATAGAAATATCACTGTGTTCTGTCAAAATCTCTAATAAATGGATCCTGTCCCGGCGCTCGATTATGACGTCTTAAACGCCAGAGAAGGGAGAAGCGTTGGGTGAAAACTGTGTGTGAAGGTCGTATCCCAGCAAACAAAACACATTTGTACAGCATTTATATGATGGGACCAATGTCAAAGACGTTGGGCGGACGTTGTATAAATGTTATACAAATGTCTTGTGTTTGCTGGGTAGCCCTTCACTTGTCGGAAGCGCAAATATGCGCACATAAATATTTCTCATAAAAATAGCTCTTATTTTACATCAAATTTCAATTTGTCTGAAAATTTGGAATCCAATAAATACAAGCATAAGTTATTTTAGCCAAAAAATTTAATTATTTAAATTTTCACACACTTGAAATTGTGTCTCGCTACCGCGACACACAACTTCCAATGACTGGAAATTACTGATATTTAGTTATTTTGAAACAATATATTTGCTAATCTTGAATGTTCAAACACACATTTCGCTCCGAATATCTGCGCTTGTAGCGGCTTATAAACATGATAAAACAGATTAACCCCTACAGCGCGGGGATCGACTTTAGTCGTCAGAATCTGACGTCCGTAGACGTCAGATTCTGACGACTAAAGTCGATCACCGCACTGTAGTAAAAAAATGGTAATATCCGTAATCCCATATCATAGGTATGCAAATGAATCGGAAAGACCTAACTAAGACAGTTATGATAATTTCAACTCGAAAAAAACAATTTGGCCTCCAAGAATTTCATAAAAAAATTCAGGGCTTCAAAGGTTAAAAACGACTATATAATAGCAGTATAATGGTTAACATCAGCTCAGCTCATTTCTGAGCAAGAACTGAGCTGAGCTGATGGTAAAGGGACTAACTAGGCTAAAATCATAAAAAAATCGGTGATTTTATTTTGGCTTATTAATATGACCATATGATGTAAACATGTCCATAGACTAGAACTGCAATATATTTTTGGGCTGCGCATTTACCAGTTAGGCTAGATATAGAGATGAAATTCCCGTATTTCTTATTTTTGACATGGTTGTCCGAAATAAGAAATCAGGAATTTCGTCTCTATATCTAGCCTAGCTGTGCAATACTAAGTACGGATTATAACGATTGCAGTTCATGTTCCTTTTATGCAATTAAATTAGATTTGTTGTATATAATTCCAAGCAAAATCCAAATTTAAGATCTATAATGAATTAATTTACAAAGGTAGGCAATTTCTTCGATGCGTGCTTTTGTTTGTGAAAGAAGTAGGTTTCTCTCAAATTTATCTGCAATAATTGCAGATAAATTGGAGAGAAAACTACTCCTTTCACATAGCTCGCTTCCTGAGATTTTGAAATATAAGTAGACAGTGTAAAATTAGAAAAATGTGGTAAGTTGCAAACTGCAGCCAGAATAATGCAAGTTCATTTTTTTTGCAATATCGCCTCCTAAATGAGCAAACTGGTTGGAATGCGCACCGCTCTCAATGGTAATTTAAAAATTGCAAGTAGGATTATTGCTTATAGTTATTTTCGTAATATTGCCTGCTATGTCATTCTCCCACGGTGAGTTTTAATCTTCCCTGGCAGGGCACGACAAGGGACTGGGGCCAGCTAGTGGGCCCCACTTTGACATGCTTATCATCGGACGAGGTAATAATGGGAGGATCGGAGTTGTGCCATTATACAGACTGCGGTGGGCCAGCGTTACAGACATTGTGTCAGCACCCAGACAGCGTTGGACAAGCGTCTCAGATATTGGGCCAGCATCATGAGAGCGGTGGGCCAGCATCCCAGACATTGGGCCAGCATCAAGAGAGCGGTGGGCCAGCATCCCAGACATTAGGCCAGCATCCAGAGAGCGGTGAGCTAGCTTCACAGACATCGGGTAAGCATTCAGGAAAGTCTGGGCCAGCGTCCCGGAAATTTGTCCGTCATTCAGGCAGCGTTGGCCAGCGCTTACTACGGGTGATCGGGTTGAGTTGGGGGACCTCCCTTGATACGGACTGGCTGATGGAGAGATTGCATATAGCACCATGTTCTACATGATGTGTTCACAGTGTCGCCGTGCGGGGACACAAGCCCCGAGACGGGCAACAATGCTATAACAAATAGCTCACAGCGAGCTACAGTGATGCATCTCCTAAAGCACCATGTTGTCCATCACAATCGCAATCTTTACTGTAATTCCTATAACACCATGCATACTGGCGCGATCTTTATTGCATTTCCCATAGTACCATCTTCTCCATCACCACCGCAATCTTTGTTGCATTTCATATTGCTCCGTGTTGCCCATTGCAATACTTGCAATCACAATGTTGCCCAATACTTGCGTATTTTGTATTGTATTTCCTATAGCACCATTTTGTCTATCACTATTGCAATCTTGTATGCATTTCCTATAGCACCATATTGCCCATTAGGCCTACTATTGCCATTTGTATTGCATTTTCTATAGCGCCATGTTGCTCATTGCAATTACAAAAATATTTTTTGAATTTCATGTTGCCCATTACTAGCGCAAACTTTGTTACATTTCCTACAGTTTTATGCTTCACCATAATACATGTAGTTTCATGGCGTTATCTTTTGTTAATAGTGTGTAGAATCTTCTTGCCATTACCGTGTTAAATATATGTTTATATAATTCCTCTTTGGATTGTGGCTGGTACATTATATGTAACTATTATAACACGGATGGGCACTCTATAATGTGCGGGTAGAAACAATGGGTTTGTGCACAGACATGTCAATCAGGACCATGCAAACCTCCTGATGATGTATCAGATAGATGACAGTGCCCTACAGACATGTTAACCTTTGAGGCGCTCACGATGCATTAAAGCATCATTTTTACACCATTGAAAAATTTCTTGATTTTTTCACATCTAAGGGTTTTAGAAGACAAATTTCGTTAAAATTGCTCTACGAATACAGAGCAGTTTTGTTTAATTTTTCACTCACATCAAATCATCTTCATCCACTACAAGCCGAAAATGGCGACAGCAATTCGCGGCTTGTAGTGGATGAAGATGAGTTCAGGGTTCTTTAGTTGCAATAAAGATCGATCTTAAGACCAATTTAAATTTGTGAGACATATTTGTTACAACATTTGACATTGCGAAGGAGTCAGAAGACATTTTTGTGCCTCAGCAGACGACAGTGTGACTTGTCTAGCTACCAAGGTGTCCCGTTTCCTGTTATCTGATACCATCACGTCTGACCCAATCAATGTACACCCCATGATAGATTCACCTCACTCTGATCACAGAGCGAAAGCACAGCATCACAATGTTAGCTCCTGTTGGCCCAGCGTCGCAGACGCTGGGCCAGCAGGAACTAACATTGGGTGTCCGAGTTTTATGATCAATACTAAAGACAGGATCAAATGTATAACAGAAATGTACAACATTTCCCTACTCTAGTATTTCATCTGCAAAGTATTGAGATCCAAGTTGAGTAAAGTTATTCAAGTTGTTTTTCGGCTACCAAAACGGTAACAGTAATTACGATTTTTTAAACAGGTTAATTTTAATAGCAAAATTATGTATAAGTAAATTTAAATACGGAGATGATAATGATATCATAATATTATTTCAACAACAGTGTAATTATAGAAATATCACATGGCAAATTTTCAGATCTGGTTACATAAATTAAGTGCATTTTTTATATAGGGGCCTAGCATGAATGCATTATACAGGTATGATTGTATGTATGCTGCTGGACCAACCGGAACCGAAAATCGGGTGTCCGAGTTTTATGATCAATACCAAGGACAGGATAAAATACATAACAGAAATGTACAGCATTTCCCTACTCTAGTATTTCATCTGCAAAGTATTTATATCTAAGGTAAGTAAAGTAGTTCACAAATCTGCTTGGCTACCAGAACGGTAACCGTAATTACGATGTTTTAAACTGGTTAATTTTAATAGCAAAATTAGGATCTGGTTTACATAAATTGAATGGATTTTTTTTATATATGGGGCTACCATGAATGAATTATACATGCATGATTGTATGTATGTCTGATGTTTGATTGTTTGAATACATTTTATAACAAAAATAAGTTGTTCACAATGTGGAAGGGAAAGGAAATAAGTATCCTAAACTTAAGTGCTGTAATTTGGATCCAATGATTTGCAGTATTGCAAGAAAGATCTGCAACCATTACTGATCCCCCATACACAATTCATGGATCAATAGTTCAATCAATAATAAAACTTTTATAGCGCCTATATCCTCAGCGGACCGATCTCAGTTGGATTGATGTTGGTCCATTGTCTGCAACGCTTGCCCAACATTAAAGTAACATTGGATGAAAGTTTACCATTCTGGGAAGTCTTCACCGGTGGGTTATTCAGTTAGTCCGTGGCCTCATAGCCTGGAGGTCGCGGGTTCGAATCACCGCTGGCCAATATAGGTGTGCAACAAATTCAACAAAAAGCAACGCGAAGGCACGTTCTCACATGCATAGTTAAATTTCCGTAAACAAAGAAAATAGAGTCACAATTCTATAGTCTTTGGTGTAAGGGAATATCACTGAAAATAAAGTTAAAAACAACTTAATATTTATGTATGACGTGGTGTCGATTTTAGGATAGTAAACACGGTTGCGACGGTGGGCCAACATCAAGCTATCATTAGATCAAACCCTCGTGAGATATCCCCACAAACAAGAGACATCCACCCAATGCTGGACCAATGTTGGTCCACCGTCTACGACGCTGGCCCAGCATTGGACCAACATTGGGTGGAAGTCTCTTGTTTGCTGAGACTTGGCAGTGACACAAAATACAGGATTCGGCACTCCATACAGCCTGGTAATCCCGGTGTAGTGGACTCATCCTCACTCATCGCACTCCTTACTATGATATTTGATCCGGTGGTGAAGATTCAGTCAGTCACGTCGGCCTCTCAACACTGACGTACACAGCCAGAAGCCAGTATCTGCTTACTTTATAAGTGAGCAGATACTACATTCTGGCTTTTACGCAGAATTCTGTAGCTAATACTGCAAACCTCAAAAGTGTAACGAATTATTGTACTTCGTAAATTTACATTTACCTTTCAACCGCCAAATGACGCGATCCACAACCTCAAGTGGGTGAAAATTAGTCAGATTTGACAAAATGAATGTCAACTAATTTCAAATTTTGCTTACTGAGGACATGTTTTATCTTTAACATGTTTAAAATCTGACATTTAAAGTGATAAAACAAAATAAGATTAAAACAAACAAATATAACCGTGCCCAGCGGTTAAAGGGTTGGTGGCAAACCTGTAGGAGTATCATTTAGAGAGCACAATTTTAATGAAATGGACAGATCATACAATGAATTAAAAGGTTTGTTCGACCAAGGAACCTTGGTTCGACGCACTGAGCTCCCTTTTCTTATTTACTTATTTATATTGAAAAATTAGAAAACAAACAATGCTTTGTAAATAAGTCTTTCGTTCCGTATACTTGTGTTTTAACCATTTCAGAGCGGGGACCGTCTTTATACGTCAGATCTGACATCTGTAGACGTCAGATTCTGATGTATAAAAAAAATGTCAACGCGCTGAAAAAAAGAAAATATTTATTATGGTCATAGACCCATAACATAGGTATTCAAATGAACCGGAACGAACTAACTAACACATTTATGATGATTTCATATTGACAAAAACCTTTGGTCTCCATAGTGTATACAAAATAATTCAGCGCTTTTGGGGTTAATATGAATATGTAGTTGCTATGACGATGACGTTGCTTTGACGATTCACATAGCAAGGAGAATGATACATTTTGACCCTCCCCAAATATCACTAAGATATTTGGTCGAGAGCTGGGTTGAACTCGAGACCTCTCGCAATGCAAGCGATCCTTCCAACCACTGAGCGACCAGCGCCACCGGATGTAAGTATAATAAACAGTGAGTTTGTGATAAATCGTCATTGGGTAGACGTTGGTGAAATGTTGGACAAGAAACGTTGGACACAAACGTTTGGCCAGCAACATTGAACCAACAAGGTTATGTTAGCTCCCTGTCAAACACGAGACATTGACCCAATATTGGTTAAATGTTGGGCCAGCGTCGTAGACGGTGGACCAACAATAAACCAATATTGGCCTCGTGTTGCTAATGCCAACAAAGACGGGATAATACACCAATACCGATGCAATGTTGGGCCGGTATCGTACCAGCATTGGACAGGGCTGCCGTGTTAACTGCAAACCACATGTAGATTTTAGCCTTCATCTTCAATGAAGGTAATATGATGGAGAATGATACAACGCATAAAATGCTTCATTTTGATACATTTGGACATTTCACACAATTGGAAAATGTTGATATACTTTGACGTGCGAATTGCAGATGTAAATCACAACCTCAAAGTGTATCTGAACAAAGAAAAAATTGTTTGAAAAATACTTATTAGCAATTTATCGTCCAAGTTCAAGTTGCTAGACATCCTTATATTTGTTATGTATACATATTTGCTAATCAATTAAAAATTTGATTAGCAAATATGAAGAATGGCATAGCATTTTGCAATGCGATACTGAACAAATAATTCCCTGCTTGAAAAGTTAATGTAGTTGAAGGGTTAGTTTTATGCCACAGTCGGCCCGAGATCAGACCAACATGGAGTCAACATCTCGGGTTAGATGGGCTGCAACCTTAGTCTCCTAATGTATCTCTCCTCCAGTAAATCACAAATAACCACGCCGCCCTGTCAAAATAAACAGGAATGCTCCAGAAGTATGGCATATCTCTCTGGTACAAGGCGTCTGGCAGCTGGTACAACGCTTTTTGTCAAAAAAATGTTGATATAAATATCCGTGAAAAAATGTGGGATACCTGACATTTTATGACTAGATGTCATAATTGAATGAGATCGGTTTGGTGGATGACCTTATCCCAAGATGAGTTTTTTTCTCTGGTCTTCAACCTCATCCCAGAAAAAAAACACGTAACATCAAGCCAATGTTGGTTTAAAGTTGAGCCACCGTCGCAGACGGTGGCCCAACATTGAAACAACATTGGCTCAATTTCTCGTGTTTCCTGGGATGGCCTATATAGACCTGGGTAAGAACATTCCTGTTCATACCATATTATATTATCCCAGAACACTGAGAAAACAAACCAATGCTGGGCTAATGTTGGGCCAACGTCTGCAATGCTGGCTCAACATTAAAACAACATTGCTTAAACGTCCGTTGTTTGCTGCCTCATTTGCCATGTTCCAATCTCTAGGGACCGAGGTGAGACGAGAAGATTTATACTCTGTTTTTACAACTTTCTGATCAGAATCTATGAATGTCAATGTATTTCTTGCGTTTGATCACTTCACATTCCTACCGTTACTACAGAGACTAAGCTGATCAAATGTATATAGCTTCCTTGGACATGAAAGGGTGTATCCGCCACTTCACAAAGTGTCAGATAAACCCTTTCATTATTGTGAGTACTCAGTATATAAGCGGTAAATTAACAATTGTTAATATTAATTCACCCTGAGATGTAAGTTGCTTTTGATCGGTGGGTAATATAAAACATGCTAGTGGACCTTATGAATTTTTCTGTCAGTTTATAATCAATATATGATCATATTAAACGAAGTGTATTCAAATCATGCCACGTTGGAAAGTGGAACTAGAAAAAAATAATGTCAGATGATCATGTTAAGCATCACAGATGTGATGTCGTCCTTGGGTATTGAAGGGTGCATTTACCACTTTACAAAGTGCACCCTTTCATATGCCAGGGCAGGATTCTCGCGTATGATTCCACAAACCCCGTGGATCCTAGACAAATAATCAGGACGTCGGGATGTGTCAGACATTCCGATAATCCGGTGCTGTGTCGTCTCACACAGGTAACATTGCTTATTATATAAACACCGGATACATCGGATACAGTATTTACTGGTTTTATGTCGGGACTATTTATTTTACACCTTCACCACCTGTTGTGGGTCGTGTTTTGACATTGTGTTGTTTCCGTCGGTGGATGGATCATTTGTTGTCAGTCGGGTGTATTCTTAGATACGGATATAATTATTAGTGGTTTTATGTCAGGCTTGTTATTTTACCTCCACTTACCAGGAAATCTCAATATATTTCAACAACGCAATTCTCATCAAAATACAGTATTTCATAAAATATACCTAAGTAAAATATATCACATCGACCAAGTACAATATATCAAATCGACCAAGTACAATGTCATTGTCACGCACTTGAAGCTGTGGGTCGCAGTAGTGAAGCACAACTTCACAATTTAATTTAAGTAAATTTAGGGTTAACCCATTGTAGACTGATGCTAATTGTAGTAATATTTCAATACTTTGCTTATCTTTCTTTATTTTAAGTAACATTCCTGTAACCCGTTTTTGAAAGAGCAATGTGTCTTCAATATGTGACCGCGATATATAGTCCTCTTGCAGTCAGCAGGTGTTAACTACTACTTCACAAAGTGGCAGTTGGCACCTTTTAACCGCAAAGGGACGATATGTTGCGGCGTAAATTTCCCAAATTCACGTATTTTTCAGCCACTTAGCTTCCAAGTGTGTGAACTATTGAACTTATGATTAGTGGTTACAGCCCCGTCCACCCGCAGGACTTTTTATTTGTTCATAGTTATTCACCAGGTGGCTCTGATCATTACGATATCTGATGAGCGCGGTGCTTTCTGGGTATAGCTTACTCCGATGTTGGTGCAGAGTGGATTACCCCTTTAACACGTGCCTTAACCCTTTAAGCCCTCACGATGCATTGAAGCATCATTTTACATGCCTGAAAACAAACTTAATTTTCATACAACCAAGGGTTTTAAAATGAAAATTCCCATGAAACTGGTTTACCAATACATGACAATTTTCTTTAATTTTTAAACCACTTCAAATCATGTTCATCCACTACAAGTCGAGAATTGCGACAGTAATTCGCGGCTTGCAGTGGATGAACATGACAATGTTAAATTCAGACTTGAAAGGGTTAAGATATATGCAGCACTGGGATATGTAAAGTGTCAGCCTAAAGGGAGTCAATGTGTGACAGCATACATGTATGCATGACCTGCTAACAACAGGGTCAGGTCATCACAGGTCACTTATCAGACACGTATCCAGTCAAGTTACATTTGTAGGGCCTAACTGTGTTTAAAAAATCGTAAATTCGATAAAACCGTAAACCTAAAATAGTAACTAAATTATTTTCTTGTCACTTTCTCATCATTTTACAAATTTTGCCGACTGTTTACACAAGTTTGGAAATATCCACTTTGACCCATGTCTCGCATGTGGAAAAACACTAAGCACATTGTTATACGCAATATATGGAAGAAATACCCATTTTTAACACCATCAACCTCTCCTGTGCGATATTTGAAACAATTTTCTGGAATACAAAATCAACAAGGTTTCGTTTGAGATGAAACAGTTATGTAAATTATCTTTGAAGTGGAAATTGAGGAAGCAATTTTTTCATATGAGATGTTGAGCTATTGTTGTACTAAAGCTGGGCAAGCGTCGTAAACAAAAAAACATTGTCCAAATGTTTTGTGTTACTTGGGAGCTGCATATACTGCCTTTTATCCTTGCAAAGCCAAAATGCAGTACCTGCTTACTCTACAAGTAAGTAGTTACTGCCTTTTAGCCATGCCGACCGGTATAAATGACACTCTCCTAGCAAAGACAATACATTTTGCCAATGTTGGTTTAATGTTGGGCCACCGTCTGCGACGCTGGCCCAACATTAAACCAGCATTAGGAGAATGTGTTGTAATGCTGGAATGAGGTGACTCGTAATGAGGTTGAGATGACTAGTAAAGTGCGTGTCTCACTACAATCCTGCCGAGTAAACATTACGACTTGTTGTTTCGCATCTTGGCGCTGCCGCAGAACCTGTTTGTATAATTAATCGTTCGGTCACACATATGTAGGCAATGAAGCCCATTTTTGGTTATGAAAGGGTGTATCTGCCACTTTGCAATTGGGCAGATACACCCTTTAATATCCAAGGGGTTCTTGGTTGAGTATAAAAAAGGCACACGGAAGTCTGCACTAGGAGTAAATAATACTGCAAGCAATTGTTTCGAGTGCACTTGAAGACATGCAACTAGCTATTTTCATGTCCCTGAATTGTACGAGGCTCATGAATGAGGAATCGGTTTCCAAGTATGTGATTTCTTAGTGAAATACATGTACACATAGCTTAAAGGGACTGGCCCAGGCTAAAATCATAAAAAAATCGGTGATTTTATTTCGGGTTATTAATATGACCATATGATGTAAACATGTACATAGACTAGAACTGCAAATTTTTATAATTTTTGTGCAGCGCATTCACCAGTTAGGCTAGATATAGAGACGAACTTCCCGTATTTCCTATTTTTGACATGGTTGTCAATAATTAGAAATCAGGAATTTTGTCTCTATATCTAGCCTAACTAGTGAATGCGCAGCACAAAAATTATAAAAATTTGCAGTTCTAGTCTATATACATGTTCACATCATATGGTCATAATAGAAACCCGAAATAAAATCACCGATTTTTTTATGATTTTAGCCTGGGCCAGTCCCTTTAACAAGTGATGATATGAAATTATTATTACTGACTAATTTGGTTCATTTCCAATTTGCATTATTGAATGAAGGACAACATATCCCCAGTAAATATATAACCGCGACCCACAACTTCAATATTTGCTTATATTTGCTAATATTGATGTTTGAACACACATTTCGTTCCAATAACAGTGTTTTGATCGGCCAATAAGATAAACTAAAAACGATTATGATCGCCCTTGGCGGCGTAATGGTTAATGCTATAAACAGTAAACACCCCAGCAAACACAAAACATTTGTATAACATTTATACAATGTTGGGCCAACGTCGAAGACGTTGGGCCGACGTTGTATAAATGTTATGCAAATGTTTTGTGTTTGCTGGGACGACACATGTTGACCAAATGTTAGACCAATGTTGACCCACCGTCTACGACATCGAACCAGCATTGGTCCAACATCAGATCTATGTGGCGTGTTTCCTGGGATAAAAATGAAATACAATGAATGGAGTTTATGCACATATAGGCTCATAGGCTAAACTGGGCCAGGATAACCTCCTGAGGATAGTGATATGAATGAGATAACAATGCCATTGTGCGAATTTCAAATCCAGTGTCTGTAGGTTTGCTGAGATAGATTACCAAGCCAGCAAACACGAGTCATTGATCCAATGTTGGGTCTATGTTGGCCCACTGTCTACGACGCTGGTTCAACATTGACCCAACATTGGATGAACGTCTCGTTTTTGCTGGGAAACCCCTGTGCCATACCAGTCCTAGCCACAGTGACTGAAACAGGTTTCAGCCACAGATTGACCCATTACAAATTCGTGGGAAATTTCTTTGGAACGTCAAATCTAAGACTTGTCCCTGAATATTCAGTTTGAAAATATGTCTTTTAGAATCAGTAAAATTTCAGTTCCATGCCCGCATGTTCAGCTCACAGGTCGCTCAGTCATTAAAAAGTTATGGGCATTTTTTGGAACTTTGGGTCGAGATCGCTCTCAGTCGCCGCCATGTTCAATTTTTAGGGTAAAGCAAAAACTGTATATCTGGTAATTTTTGCATGTATAGATTTTCGCAAATTTGCGATTTTGGGACTGTTTACAAAGTCTGTATTCGCGAGATTCTTAAATTCGCGAATTTGTCCTTTCGAAATTAGCGAAAAATAAAACCTCGCGACTATTACCAGATCTACAGTACATAAATCCACTGCCTCGGAAAGGACGACACGCCTATGTCAGTCCTAGATCCTGGTATAGCGGCCCACGCGGATCAGGGGTGATTCACCTAACACAATTCATGAGCTGGGAGCTGTGTATTTCCACAGGTTACACTTTAGGTGGCGCTGCTAGGCCTGCAGGGCTGCCCACAGGGAGGGGGGGGGGGGTGATAGACCCCGGTCTATAGGGCTCCCCACGGATGAGGGTAATAGGCCATGGCCTACAGGGGATGCTGATTAGACTATCCTAGAGACCATTAGGAGCTTACAGACCTGTCATACACGTGTATGTGGCAATAGCTAAGACTAAATTAAAGACGGTCTCAGTCAACGTAACCCACAACTTCAAGTGGGCGAAAACAAAAATGACACGTGGCTCATTTGTGCGACTAGCTTAACTGTTTGCTGATATATAGCTATTATCTCCTTACTGCATGCAAGCCCATTTTAATCTGGCTGATTAGTTAACATGAACTACACTTATTTCTGGGATACAATACTATTATGTGGTGCATGAATGAGAACTGTGGGATTAACCCTTGACCCTTACAACGCTGAATTATGTTTGCAAAAATCATGGAGACCAAAGGGTTTTAATCAATTCGAAATAATCATAAATGGCTTAAATAGCTCTTTCTGATTTATTTGAATACCTGTGTTATGGGTCTACGGCCACTACAAAGATTTTTACTCTTACAGCGAGGGGATCAATTTTAGTCGTCAGAATCTGACGTCTACAGAGACGTCAGATTCTGACGACTAAAATCGATCCCCGCGCTATAGGGGTTAAAGCGCTGAAATGGTTGTATATAAACCTAGAAAATAAAGGTTTTTTTTTTAATTTGAAACCACCATAAATATCTTAGTTAGCTCTTCTCGCTTCATTTGAATACCTATGTTATGGATCTACGACCAACATAAAATTTTCTATTTTTTCAGTGCGGGGACTAAACAAGTAACGTATCTATAATTGATAAATATTTTACTCTTTCAGTGTGGGGGTCGACCTTAGAATTCTGACGTCTAAAGTCTGTCCCCACACTGAAAGGGTTCGAGGCTTCATATCAATCAGTACCTGTTCTCCAATTTCTGTGCGACTTTAAAATATTCTCTTGGATTTTAAACACATCAATTTCAGCAGATACTACTATAAAGAGTTCAGATACCATTTTATATATGTGGTGTATCGGCACTCTAAATGTGCATTTTCACCAACCAACTTCGTGAGTGAAAATTACTCAGATTTCCTAATTTTCTGAGCAAAAATTTGCTTGCAGACTCTGTGTGTTATTTGTTTTATTAAACATGTAAGCTGTAAGTGCAATAAAGTAAAACACTATAGCAGACTCTCCTGTCAGCTACAGCCTGCCAACGAGCACGAGACATTGACCCAGTGATGGCTACATGTTGGCCCACCGTCTGCGACGCCGGGCTAGCACCAAACCAGCATTGGGTCAGCTTCTCGTGTTTTCTCTCGCCCGGAGCCGTTAAGATCATTTGGTATTCCATTAGCGATAGAATCTTCCGTACCTTGTTGCAAATAATGCTCGAGGAAATAACGGCCTTAACCCGTAGCTTGCTAGAGCCCTATATATATTGCCTTAACTCCTACAGTGCAGGGATCGACTTTAGTCGTCAGGATCTGACGTCTGTAGACGTCAGAGTCTGACGTTTAAATACGATCTCCCCCACTGTAAGAGTGAAAATATTTATAACGATCGTAGACCTATAACATAGGTATTCAAATGAATCAGAAAGATCTAATTAAGACATTTATGATGATTTTAAATTGAAAAACCCCTTTGATCTCCATGGTGTATATAAAATAATTCAGCGCTTTAAGGGTTAAACCTTATAATACTAGAGGCGTAGAAATATACGGTTTCAAGTATGTTTCAAGCAAAATTAGAAGTCATTGAAATTTATAAAATATTTTGTGGTAGATGAGATTTCAAATCGCTATTATTGGGAATGAAATATGTGTTCAAACAGCAATATTTGCAAATGTTTGGTCTCAAATTAAACAAGTTTGAGTAATTTTCACCCACTTGAAGTTGTGGGTCGCGGTAGCGAGACACAACTTCGAGTGGATGAAAATTAAAATTTTCAATGTAGCGGTTTATATATGGTTATAAACCTGTTTCATACCAAATAAAACGTCAATCAATTTAATCCAATTGTTTATGACAGATGCTCGGTGAATATGATAATACGATTTGAGATATGTCTATTTTTCATAAATCCAAATATTTCTGGTCATTTGAAGTTTTAAATTGCGTTAGTAACTCCAGCTTTAAATGAATAAAAGCTAGAAATAAATGGTTCAGCAGCGTAAGTGTTAACTATGATGATCAATATGCGAAGGTATATCATTAATAAAACAAGCAGATAGGTCTGTAGAATTAAAAAAAAATCGAAACCAGAATCATAGGATATCAAGTGAGTTTTATCAAAAATCGTTTATACATAAATTTGGTCTCTTTACCATAGCAGGAGGTTTCTGAATACGACTCCCCTCTATAAACACAATTCTGTGAAACGCAGTGACGTCACTCGGTGAAAACAAAGCTATATCAAACCCCTCCCCCATATTTCATTCTGTGAAATGCAGTGACGTCACTCGGTGAAAACAAGGTTATATAAGAACCCTCCTCCATACTTCATTTTATTAGCCAGCTCAGTGAAAACAAAGAAGGTCGAGGTCATTGAGTTTCACAGAATAACGTCTTTCAGTTTTAATCTCAGAATTGCATTACGTGTCAGAAGACTAGAAAATAGTGATTGAAAAATTTAATGAAAATCGATTGTGATGTTGAGACAGACTACAGGTGAAGGTGACTGTAGAACACATGGGTTAATAGAGTTTGGGTGGTGGGGACAGAGAGTGTTAGGGGGACCGGGGGGATGATGGTGGGTGTGCCCCGGGGGTCACAGCAGCAGGAGACAGGGGTGAGCTTGACCCCGCCTCCCGTCGTCATGCCCCCCCCCCGCCCGTGTCACCTTCTGCCGTGTACTGGCGAGCTGAGACACCCAGCCAACTATAGGGCTGTGGATCCAAGTGAAACTGAAGATTTCGCAGAAAAAACGTGACACTTTGTTAGCAAGGCGTGGCTTTAACCCTTAAAGCCCTGATTTGATTGAATAAATCATGGTTACTAAAGGGTAATTTTCAATTTGAAACCATCATGAATGTCTTCGTTAGCTCTTTCTGCTTCAATTGAATACCTATGTTATGGGTCCATGGCCATTAGAAATATTTTAAATCTCACAGCGCAGGGATAGACTTTAGTCGTCAAAGTCTGACCTATGCAGACGTCAGATTTTGACGTCTAAAGTCAATCCCCGCACTGTAAGGGTTAACCCTTTAACCTCCGGTCCCGATTATAATTTTTTTTTCAATCTTGTTACCAGCATATTAATACTAGCTTCTTAACATGTTAAAGACAAAACGTGACATCAATCAACATGATTTCAAAATCGTTGACTGCCATTTTGTTAAATCTGAATAATTTTCACCGACTTTACGTTGTGAATAGCAGTGGCAAGAGACAACTTAAGGTGGGTGAAAATTTTAATAATTATAAATTAAAATTGAATATCTCACAAGGTCTAGGGGTTAAACCCTTGTTTTGCTAGAGGCCCATATATGTCGTTTTCAATCATGATTAACCCTTTAAGTGCGGGCACCGTCTTTATATATCAGAATCTCACATCTGTAGATGTCAGATTCTGACGCCTAAAGTCGATCCCCGCACTGTAAGAGTGAAAATATTTATATTGACCGTAGGCCTATGACATAGTTATTCAAAAGAATCAGAAAGATCTGACTAAAGACATTTTTGATTATTTAAATTGAAAAACCCTTTGGTCTCCATGGTTTATGCGAAGGTATTTCAGCGCTTTAAGGTTTAATCCGTCAACCGCCAAATTATTCAATCTGAATTTTCATCCACTTGAAGTTGTGTCTCGCTGACGCGATCCACAACTTCAAGTGAGTGAAAATTATTCAGATTTGACAAAATGGAGGTAAACAGTTTTCAAATATTGCTGATTGATGTCAAATTTTATCTTTAACATGTTTAAAAGATGGTACTTAATGTGCTAATAAAATATGAAAACCAAAATATATGCGGCACCGGTGGTTAAAGGGTTAAATCCAAGTCATATACGGCTGAAATTGTTCTGATAGTTTGTCATGTTGATGTAATAAAATAATTCAATAGGGAGATGTCGGTCGGTTTTAGTCATTTGCGTTAACAATTTTATCTTCAAATGAAGTAAAATAAAGAATTATTTTCAGTTGGTATAATCAAGTGCCAATCATTATTAAGGAGCGCAGGGGCTAAGCATTTGTATTCACCCCATAGCAAATACTGTGGCTGTCAAACCAATAATAAACGTTTTCACATTCGACGAGTTCAATTCCACTGCGGCTTTAAATCGATTGATGCATTTAAAAAATCGACGCCCGACGAAATTGTACCGACAGTTTTCAATCTGCTAAAGCTACCGCCAAGAACCGGAGATGCGAAGTGAGAAAGAGTCAATGACAGAGCTATCCACACAAACAGGAGACGTTCAACCAATGCTGGATTAATGTGGGACAAACGTCTCTGACGCTAGCCCAACAATAAAACACCATTGCTTTAGGCGTCTAGTGTGTCCTGATACGTGATGGCCTTTCTTGTAGTCTGTTTGATGTTATTCTGAGTATTCGCCCTGCAGGCCAAACAAGTGACGAAGTGTTGCCAAAAGGTGGATGCAACATTGCGCCAATGTTGGTAGAGCGCTGTTGGACAGTGACCTTTGTAACAAGACAAGGTAGTACAGTGTTCCTAAGGCAACATTGTATTTAATCTATTTCTGTGGTGGCTTGCTACATTAAAACTCAAAACGTGCTGGAATGTTTCACGACTAGAAGCGTTTTGATGGGGAATTTTTCGTCATCTTGGATATGAAATGTTGCACCTGCCACTTTACTAAGCAGCAGATTTGTATTTTTATTCAAAAAATTGTGTGAGCGGGGAACTAATGAAAATCGAAAAGCAATTGGCTTACAAAGTGGCAGATACACCCTTCCATATCCAAAATGACGCCTTTCATCATTATTGTGATTATGAATGGTATCATTTCACGTTAACAAAGTAAAATCCGTGTTTTTTGTTCTTATATTTTCATTCTAAATGCGTGACTAAATGATAGATACCTTTGGGACACATAACTGTTGAAAATGCTAATATTGTTAATTGTTAATATTAAAATCATAGCACACTGTAGGCTAATAGGAACGTTTTTATTTCAGATATTGAAACATTGAATACTGTCAAATACAGTATTAAATAGTAGCATTTCCCAACCTGACTTATTCGATTAATTGCGCTTAATTCTATTACTCAATATGTTATCATATTTCAGTGGCATTTGAATCTTGCTTGGATTATACGGACCTAGCTGGCAAAATGTTAACAATCAATTTACTAAATATACTTGCTTAAAAGTGCAGCTCTACCTGATTGCAAACATCATCAATAGGATATATATATTTTAAACGTCGACGGCCACAAGCACTTCAACTGATTAACTCCTAGCAGTCTGGTCATTTTGACATCCGACTTCTGGCCATTTTTGTGATTTTGGGACATATTCTGAAACTCCAAATATAAATTTAGAATGATGGCATATACATTTCCCATACACAACAGGAACAGACATATATTATATAACCAGAATACACCTAATTTAATTTGCCAATTTAATGTTGCCATGGTAACCGACCGCCATTTTGAATATGCTAATTAAGTGATCAATTTTTCGGTAATTATGTTTAAAAATGGTATTTTGAGATCCACGTAGTTTCTGGAGTACAACATTATATCAATTCACATTAAATATATTAAAATACAGAACAGACGGTTCGAAGAAGCAATTAATAGGTCCATGAACACAAATTAATAGAGTAAATAAGGTATTATCATGAGATATAGTAGGCCTAATCTTTCTGAATTCCCTGAGGGGCATTTCATATTTCATATTTTGAGATGACATTCCCATCTCATCTATAAAATACCGAAAGCCTCGTATTCAGATGAGCCTGGAGTTTTGTTTTTAGCTTAGAAACGGTTGTGACGCAGATAAATCAACCCTTTATGTTCTAGGTTCCCCATGCTGTGTTCATAGTTGCGCAAGTGATGTTATCTAGTGAATGGCTAAGCATTGTTGCTAGGTCCGAGCTGGGCTCGGACTTAGACTGCTATGAGGCCATTCTAAAAAAAATATTCTTGATAAAAAAATGCGTTTTTATTTAAAAATGTGTGTGGGTGGGGTACTAAAAAAATTGAAAATCGAAAATGAATTTAGCTACTAGTATGGTCGGCCCATGTCGTGTTCCTTCACTCGTTTAGATTGACATGAGTTCTCATTGCAACAACCAGTGACCCAATCCGTGATACTAACATTTCGGGTGGATGGATCAAAAGAATTCAGACAATATGTCAGTCAATCCGTGAAACTAACATTTCGGGTGGATGGATCAATAAAATTCAGACAATATGTCAGTCAAACCAGCGCGGGGACCGACTTTTACGACATTAGGCCAGATTTCGTTTCAAATTAGAAACATAATTATTATATTTTTAATCTACCAGAAACCCACTGCAAAGATTGACTGGTACTCCCTTAACTCTGCCCTGTAATGACTTGCCTGGGGTCAGCACTATTCGTTCCCGGCACCCAGTCAGTGGAAGGTGCATACCGCGCCGACTTTTATTATTAATCAATGCACACAAATCACATCTAACACTAACATAGTCCTCCCGTCAGAATAGGGAGTTTTCATCCAATCTGTTGTTTGACCTAAGTACATTAACAGGGCTTTCCCACCTCGGCATCGGCTCTCTCAGAAATTATCTAATTTACTCCAATGTGGTGAATGTGCCTATTGTTGGGTTAATGTTTGACCAGCGTCTTTGACGTTGGTCAAACATTGAACCAGCAATAGTCATATGTTTGCTGTTACCGACTTGTTCATTGTAGTGTTGTTCTTATGTCGAAGTATTCAATCTATGGATGTAGTAGGCTTTCTGGGCTTTGCTTTGAGTAATTAGATTTATTTGAAATAACTGCTATGCTGTATATACAATGGCAGTTTACCAGACCAGGGCTGATTTACACAACGGTAATACATCCAGTCATGTCAACACCTTGGTCACATAGTGAATGAATGAATGAATGAATGAATGAATGAATGAATGAATGAATGAATGAATGAATGAATGAATGAATGAATGAATGAATAAGTGAGTGAGTGAGTGAGTGAGTGAGTGAGTGAGTGAGTGAGTGAGTGAGTGAGTGAGTGAGTGAGTGAGTGAGTGAGCGAGCGAGCGAGCGAGCGAGCGAGCGAGTGAGTGAGTGAGTGAGTGAGTGAGTGAGTGAGTGAGTGAGTGAGTGAGTGAGTGAGTGAGTGAGTGAGTGAGTGAGTGAGTGAGTGAGTGAGTGAGTGAGTGAGTGAGTGAGTGAGTGAGTGAGTGAGTGAGTGAGTGAGTGAGTGAGTGAGTGAGTGAGTGAGTGAGTGAGTGAGTGAGTGAGTGAGTGAGTGGATGGATGAATGAATGAATGAATGAATGAATGAATGAATGAATGAATGAATGAATGAATGAATGAATGAATTAATAAATGAATGAATGAATGAATGAATGAATAAATAAATGAATGAATGAATGAATGAATGAATGAATGAATGAATGAATGAATAAATGAATGAATGAATGAATGAATGAATGAATGAATGAATGAATGAATGAATGAGTGAATGAATGAATGAATGAACACATAGTCATTATGAATGAAGAAGTGTATTTTAGGCCACCTATCTATATACACAAGTTAAACTGTTTCATTGAATTGTTGATTGACAGAGCGGGGGCGAACATGTCAAACAAAAAGGGCCTTCGTAGAAAAAATAGCAACAACAGATCAAACAACAGGGCCCTCGTGGAGAAATAAATATCCGTTAGAATTGTCAAACACAACGCACAATACACTCTAAACAATATAGGTTCTTTGAAAGGAACCCTTCAGTACTATCACCATGCAACCCCAGGAGAACCCTGGGGTTGCATGGTGATTGTACTGAATGGTTCTTTCTAAGAACCAATATTGTTTAGAGTGTATGGTCAAGATATACTACTAATGTAGTCTTCTCTAACAAAATAATTCGGTTATTCTGATCGTGTCAATCAGTGCTGTTTAATCAATGTTGGTTTAATGATGGTCAGCCGTCTGCAACGCTGGGCCAACATTGGATTCAACGTCGCTATTTTGCTGGGATAGGACACGGTAGTCTTGTCCATCCTTATGTCCAGTCGCCCCCCCCCCCCGCCTCGGTCCACGCACGCAGATACATTAGTGACTACATTAGACAATTACCCTCCAAGATGAACCACCTTATAACGAGTAACCTCACAGATGACCTCACGAAATCCGTTCACCTCACATCGTAGCCTCACAGATAACCTCAAAAAAGCCATTCAACTCACTAAGTAACTTCACGAAAAAACTTCACAATATAAGGTAAGGGAAAGGTATATATATATAGCAACAGTATAACGACATACTAATTGTGCCATTGGAAATATTGCTTGGGACTCACTGCGATGAGAGATGAGACTGATTACGACTGACTACGCCCGATTATGACTAATTACAATTCATTACGACTGCTTACGACTGACTACGACTGATTATGACTGATTACAATTAATTACGACTGATTACGACTGATTACGACCGATCACGTGCAGATGCATCAGAATGGATTATATATACATATACAATCTTGGGTGAGATTTGTCTTCTTCGTGTTCAGCCTGGTAACAGATTACCACCTTGGGGTAAAGGTCAGGGCCCGTATTCTCGTACAAGTTACGATATATCGTAGGCTTCTGATTGGTCGAGATGGCCATCTCGACCAATCAGAAGCCTACGATATATCGTAACTTGTACGAGAATACGGGCCCTGGTACTTTCCCGTTTCAGTCTTCACAGCTCAGGGCTCAGATTAACCTAAGTCGCCCAGTCCAAACAGTTCCTCTCTTCACCGAATAATGGAATCATTTCCCCCTTAAAGCGCGAATTTATTTTACTTATAAACCAAGGGAACAAATATATTTTTTTCAATTTAAATCATCATATTAAATGGCTTAGTTCGCTTATTCTGCTTCTTTTGAATACCTATGTTATGGGTCTACGGCCATTATAAATATTTTAATTCTTTCAGTGCGGAGACCTTTTTTATTAAGTCAGATTTTGGCGTCTTAAGCCGACCTCCGCACTGAAATGGATAATCTCTATAGTTGATCGAGCGAAACAAGTTAAATGGATAGAATGGTAGGGTGGTGATTTCTGAGGGCGAGTCGTTAACGGATGTAAACCTGTTTATAACAATGCTTTAGCCTTAGACGTGAGCCAATAACAGCCAGCTTAACAATGCATTAGACATGAGCCAATAGCAGATGCCTTCACTTCGCCAGACGTCATTGTGTGAACAGACAAAACCCGCATTATGTGTAGATATATCCCGTTAAATAGAGAATGACGTGGGTCACTGCCCAGCAAACACGAGGCAGTAACCCAATGTTTGATGAAAGATTTTTTAAATACTCTTTAGACCCTTTACGTTGTGACACCAACGGAGAACAAATGGACTGTTAAATATGGATTTTACAGAGATAAATCATTATTCACGATACGTTTGATGTGCCAACATGCAATAATTTAATTTTAAACATTTTTGAACCTATATCATGACCGCCAACATATACAGCATCTGCTGGCAGGCAATGTGATGTCCGATTGCTATATATTTGCAGGTCTGCTGAGAGGGGGGGGGGGTTGTCGCACAATTATACTGTTTAGCGTGGCAGCGACATTGAAATTGGACAGTGCCTCCTGTAGAATATAGGCCTTGTTTCAAACCAATTGAAAACAGCTATTTAATGATTAATCATAAATGGATGATTTTTATAAGCTAATTTATTAGCACCAATCAATTTGAGACTTTCCTACCAATTGGAGTTATTTTTACAATTCGTGTATGGTTAGAGTCAGCCATGTTTGCATGTCGTGACCAGGCTATGTATGTTAGGATATATCAACTTTGATGAGCCATAAAATGCCTGTAAGACATGGCGTGTAAGATGTGTTTTATGTGGCTGTGCGTGCTGGTATGTCTTCCCAGCAGACACGAAACATTTGCATAGCATGTGTACAATGTTGGACCAACGTCGAAGACGTTGGACCGACGCTGTACAAATGGTATACAAACGTTTTGTGTTTACTGGTTTCCCTCTACACGAAGGGCATGCCAGAGGGCCCGAACTACATGTAGAGGAAATGCAAAAACCAGCTGCATACATAAACGCTTAAGCGAAGTTTAAATTATAAAAATAACCCTTGGGAAAATATGTAAATCAATTTACGATTCTGCTAAAAATATTGTTTTATGTCACATATCAGTGATCTATTCACATCACACCACGAGAGTTTTAACCATTGAGCTGCTGAGTGGTTTGTTTCAATTTTTCATAATTTTTCATCGTCATATGTACATCGTGTTAGGACACTTGATACTCCGTGTTATGGGGATGGTTCTGGGTTTATTCTTAGGTTTCTTTGCTTAGAAATGAAATGAAAGGAATCGGGCTTTAGGCCACCTTTGTGCACATATAGGCTAAACTGGGCCAGGAGAACCTCCTGAGGATGGTGAGATGATTGAGATGACACTGTCCTCCAGACACAAGATTCGAAATTCGAGCCTGGCGGTCTGAGGCCGAGCACGCTACCTCTCGGTCACGGAGGCTCCCCACAATACTAACTTTCACACGTGGATGGGGAAGAAACATTTTTGTTTCTTTCAAACTGCCGAGACCGGGAACCGAACCCCGAACTCTGGCGTGAAAGGCAGCGGTGCTAACCACTACCCTAGGGCCCCCGCCCTTCTTTGCTTGGGTCGGAAAAGCTGATATTCTAGATGCATAGTTCTCATACTAGCCCTTGTACTACTAGAACCTTTTAACTACGGCTTCAAGCAGCTGTCAAACCAAATATATTGATGCAAATGTTAACATAGTTAGTAGATGCTCAGCTGTTCTGATAATTCAATTTGCGAGATATATATATATATTTTTATATTATTTTTCGTTATTTAAAGCTGGAAAATGTGTCAGAAAATGCCAGCTTCAAATGAAGGAAAAACAGTCGCAAACCATTCAGCCGCACACGGACTAATTACATCTAGGAACCGTGCAATAACTTACGTTTAAATATGTCCATTGTCATTATTTTATCGTTTCTGTAGCATGTTTTCAAACAATGTATATATCGTCGCCTCGGAGCTAAAGGATCCTATCTGACACTCGTTAGAGTGGCAGATAGGATCATTTAGCTCCGAGGCGACGATATTATTCCAGAGCTGGCGGGCTTACTCAGGGGCTTCTCGTTATTTCGTGACTGTGGGGGTTGTCTTGGTTTTCATGCATAGCGACTTTTCTCTTCTTGTTTGGCTCTGGTTTCAGATTCTTTCTGGGCTTTGTCGGCTTTGGTTTCTAAGGTTAGTTTTGGTTTCAGGGTCGTTTCTCTGGCTTTTGTCAGCTTTGGTTTTGAAGGTTAGCTTTGGTTTCATCATCAATTCTCTGGCCTTTGTCAGCTTTGGTTTTTAAGGTTAGCCTTGGTTTCATCATCTCTTCTCTGGCCTTTGTCAGCTTTGGTTTTCAAGGTTAGCCTTGGTTTCATCATCTTTTCTGTGGCCTTTGTCAGCTTTGGTTTTCAAGGTTATTAGCTTTGGTTTTAGCGTCTTCCCTCTGGGCTCTGTCGGCTTTGGTTTTCATGGCTAGCTTTGGTTTCAGTGTCTTTTTTCGGGGCTTTGTCGGAGTTGCTTTTCAATGCAGTATTTCGTTTCAGCGTCTTTCCTCTAGCTTTGTCGGCTTTGGTTTTCAAGGCTAGCTTTGGTCTTAGCGTCTTATTTCTGGGCTTCGTCGTCGGACTTGCTGTTCGAGGCCAGATTTCTCTGGGCTTAGTCGTCTCATCTCTTATCGTCTTTTCTCTGGACTTTCTTGGTCTGTGTTTTGTCAGCTTTGGTTGTTTTGACCATCGTATTTTCTCTGGGCTTTCCTGGCCTGTGTTTTGTCGGCTTTACTTTCGTCATCTTTTCTCTGGGATTTCTTGGCCTATGTTTTGTCGGTTTTGCTTTCGTCATCATTTCCCAGGGCTTTCTAGGCCTGTGTTTTGTCGGCTAGGTTTTTGTGTCATCATCTTTTCTCTAGGCTTTTCCGCCTGTGTCTTGTCAGCCTTACTGTCGTCGTCTTTTATCTGTGCTCTCTACGTCTGTCTTTTCTCGGCTGTACTTTTGTAGTCTCTTCTCTTGGTTTTTTGGCCTGTGTTTCGTCGTCTTTTCTCTGCATTTTCGCTGCCTGTGTTTTGTCGGCTACGTCTGGCACTTCACCATTAAGTTGCCCTCTACCTGAGCCGTGTTTGTTATGGCAGTTTAGCGCCTGCAGACAACCGGCCGCACTCTCCCGGGTCGGGATTCTCCTGGCCCCGGGGGGATCACATTTTCTTGCCGGCTGGCCGAGGGAGTCTCCCACGAGGCACGCCAGCTGGGGAGGAGATCCCAACGACCTCGTGCTGCCACAACATCACCTCTGGCTTCTCAGGGGTGTCTTAATGATGTCTGACTGCTGGCCCACCATCTCCGATGCTGGGCCAGCAGTGAGACAACATTAACATATATTGATGATTTTCAATCTTTTCACTTGGGTTGATTGCAGGAAATATTACCTGATATGTTTGCCAATAGCAAAATAATTTTGTGGTGGTTTGAACATTTAGTGAATATTTAGTGAACATTTAGTGCAAATGTGCATGCTCAACACATGTCTATTATTTTAATCCCTTTGATCAGCGTGTTTTACATACACTCACGTCCCAGCAAACACGAGACATTGAACCAGTGCTGGGTTAATGTTGGCCCACCGTCTTCGACGCTGGCCCAACATTAACCCAGCATTGGTTCAATGTCTCGTGTTTGCTGGTGTAGGCGACTCAATGCGCAGTAATTACAGCGCTGAAATATGTTTCTATAAACCATGGAGACCAAAGGTTTTTTAATTTGAAATCAGCATCAATTTCTCAGTCAGCTCTTTCTGTTTCATTTGAATACCTATGTGATGGGTCTACGGTCATTATAAATATTTTAATTCTTTCAATAGGAGGATCGACTTTAGACGTCAGAATCGGACATATGCAGACGTCTAAAGACGTCACCGCGCTGCATGGATTAACGCTTGTTACTGCCTACATTTATCAGAGGATAAATATTAGAGTATTGGACCAGAAGTGAATCTCAGTTTACCACCCCCACTACACCAGGTGTTCCAACAGAGGCAGGTGGGTGTAAAATCAACCAACTGGGGGTCTTATCTCCCCGCAACAACCACGTGATCGTGGCGAAACCAAGATGAGAACTGTGGCAAACAACACATGAGATATTCACCCAGCATTGGTTCAATGCCGGGCCACTGCATACTATGCTGGCCCGACATTGACCCTTAACGTGCTAAGCACGACTATAGTCCATTTTATTAGTCGATTAAATCACTGTTAATGTGAATGAAGTGAGTGTTTAAACACGAAGATTTGTTAATTAGGGGTCTAAAATTAAAAATATATCAGTCATTTTCACCCGCTTGAGGTTAGGACATAATTTCAAGTGGGTGAATTCAATCTACGATGCTTTAATGTTAAACCAACGTCTGCGACGTAGGGTGACTGACTATGTCTAGATGGGAACACGGCAGTATTTCAGAGTCTGATGAAGAACGTGAATGTAAATACATGTCCAAGTCAGCAGTATGGAGTCTGTCTGGGACCCGATGGGATCTACCTGGATTTAGAACAACAGTCTCTGAAACAGCTGCATGATAATCTGCACGTTAAGCCCACCTCGGATCTCGTGTTCGTTGTTATGTCCAGAGGCCCATCCCACTAAAAAGTGAAATTAAGATTATCCTAAATTTATCTTATATCCATTAGAAAAGTTAAGAACATCTTAATTTTTCTGATAAAAATGATAGAAAGTTAAGATTATTTTTAAATGTTTATGAGATGGGCCTCTAGAGCACATAAACCCTCTAAATGTAGGCCTTGATTATAACATATAATATTTCTCACACTAATCTGCTAATGGCTGTGTGGTCATTCTACTACTAAAATACTACCAAATAAATTCAAACTAAATTAGGCCTCTTTACATCGTATTCATCAGTCAAATCTAAAAAAAGATACTTATGTGTGTGCATTTATTTTAAGCTCGACATTAGTAGATATGCAAATGGTGTTAATTTGAGTGCGATATGGGAAAATACAACACTCGTTTCAATGAATATTCATCATTAACATGTGCTGTATTTTCACATATCGCACGAAATATTAACAACGTTTGTATTTTTTCACACCATCAGGTCTCACAAAATATGACTGCCACACATTATAGCTTTGAGACTGAGTGCAATATTATGGGCTGATACCGATACACGTCTCATAGTGAAAATCACAGCACAGAGTGTGAAGAGCTCTTTTCAATATTTTATCTTGCTTGGCCTCTTGTTATAACTTTTGCAATGAAATCAAAATTGTGACATTTTCGTGAATAATTAAATAACATTTTACAGATCAATTGTTTAATAATTGCTTTTTCAGAAGATAGATCCTAATTGTTTCGCAATAACTTGATAGGTACTTATATAGAATCAACCATTCATTGTAATTACTTGTGCAGGAGATTATACGCGATCGCTTTATCAACCGGAGTATCCAATCTTTGTACTAATTATTTTCAATTTGTTCTGTCAGCAGCGATATTGATCAGCAAATCGTGAAGCATATATACATATTTTGTGTATTTTAAGTGGAAGAAGGAACTGAATTACAATAGATTCTCAGATCCGCTGCGCGCCTCGTACATTCGGACCTTCGAAATGAAAATGAAATGAATCGAGTTTTAGGTCACCTTTGTGCACATATAGGCTAAACTGGGCCAGGAGAACCTCCTGAGGATGGTGAGATGAATGAGATGACACCACAGCCACAGGATTCTAACTCGGATCAGCGAATCTTTCAGAGAGATTTGATCCTATTTCACTGTACCCAGATAGTGTGTGATACCTCGGGTAAGATACAGCTGAGCTAGAAAATCTCTGACGAAACATTATATCCGATAGTGTGCTGCTTTATGACATCCCGCAGAAACACGAATATGAAAACATAGTTTGTCACGAACGATAAAAGACACGGCAGACGTGGCCATTAATCTGTTAGTCCGTAAACAGCTCACTTAGTGGCGTCAAAGAGAAGAGAGGCTGAGCAGTAAACACAAACCATTTGTATGATGTTGGACCAACGTCGAAGACGTTGGGCCGACATTATACAAATGTCATACAAATGATTTGTGTTTTTTTGGGTGGATACTACACAGAAATCAAGAGAAGAGACCCTATAGGCAGGAGACACAGAAATCAACAATTAGTGAGAAGGCCGTGTTCACTGCTGGCGTCAGTGCAGTAAGGTGAAGCACCACCAATGTTTGGGTTTAATTCGGGCGGAGTCCTTAGTGCAGTGGTTAATCCATATAGCACTAAATTATATAATTTACATTTTCACCCACTTGAGGTTGTGCCTCGCTACCCCCCACATACAGTGCTCCAAACTGTTGAAAGGCATGGAGTGTACAGTGCTGCCTATGCTACTGTGCACTATAAAGAACACTTGAAGTCATTCAAAATAAGAGTAGGGCATAGTCCTGGCTTCGGGCTTCCTTCTGTCGCGATATTGCCATGATTGTGCGACGTAAAGCAATATTCATTTATACCGCAATCCACAACTTCAAGTGGGCTAAAATTACTCACATTTGTTTAATTTCCAAACAAATATTTGCAAATATTGATGTTTAACCCTTTCAAGCCTGAGTTTACTATTGTCATCTACACACTATTGTCATCTACACAAGCCGCGAATTGCTGTCGCAATTCTCGACTTGTAGTGGATGAAGATGACTTGATGTAGTTTAAAAACTACAGAAAATTACCATGTACTGGTGAACCAGTTTCAAGGAAATTTTCGTTCTAAAACTCTTGGTGTAGGAAAATTAAGTATATTTTCAGGGATGTAAAATGATGCTTTAGTGCATCGTGAGGGCTTAAAGGGTTAAACACTCATTGCGCTCGAAATAACTGATTTTCGGGTTTCACAGAAACATAATATTTCTTCGCCGTTCGATCGTACAGATTCGATATTGTGCATTTTGTGGGGAAATATAATTCATATTATATTGCATTAATATATTTTAGCATTTGTAGTTTAGCAATTGATATGAAACCCTTTGTTCAGGTACAAATTAAAAAAAAATTAATGCAAAATAATATAAGCTTTAGATTTGTAAACGCACCATTGATCTCTTGAATAGCTATATATGAACATAAATCAAATGGAGTGTGTATTGAGTGGGTATCACTAGGTTAAATAGTTTCATGGAGTACTTAATGTCTGAATAATGTCACTAACGAATATTCTGTATATGATGATACCAATACTGCGAATACGCGAATCGTGGTTTAATATCTTGTGTTTCAATGATTTATAATTCAAGTATTATGACAAGTGTGGTTTTAAAGTCTTGCCAAGCGATCATAAAGATAGAGAACTAACTACATAAATGTACATTTCCGTTTGAGTACTCTCTTATTTCCTAGTAACGGTAATGTACATTTTCCCCTATTACATGCTCCCCCAGTCTCCCTCGCCGCAGTAATATACAGTTTCCCCCTAGTACCCTTTCCCCCCGGGTTCCCCCGTCCCGTGAGCGCCGTTTCAGTCTCCCACTGATTGTTGCGCCGGCCCCAGCCAGCCCCCGGCCGACCAATTATACTCCCTATTAACTGTCCGGACTCGCCTGCCCTCTATCATGAAAGAATCCAGAGACGTTTACACGATCCCGCTAATATCTAACGCTTTCTGAATGCTGGGCCAACGTCGCAGACGTTGGCCCAGCATTCAGAAAACGTTAGGACACGGTTCTGGCTCTATACTGTAGATCTGGTGATTTTTGCGTGTAATTTTGTTTTTTTCGCGAAGTCTAGATTTCGCGAATTATCAATTTCGATGATAAGTCGCGCTATCATATTAATAACTTCGCGAGATTCTTAAATTCGCGAATTTGTCCTCCTCGCGAATTTCGCGAAAATTAAAACCTCGCAAATATTACTAGATCTACAGCATTAAGGCTTTGCGGCGGAATAGCATGTCGTGCCCTGCGCGAGGCGAAGTGGTTTATGATCAATGGATTCCCCGGCAAATCTACCTGTGGAACTGCATCATTTCTCTCTCTATTGTCCGCCACAAACACAACTATTAAAAGCTGGACTGAACGTCTTACAATCATATATAACTGCGGCAATATAATGATGTGCGAGCTGTAGTTCAAATCTGAATGATACCAGTTGGGTGGTGGATGGTTGTTTTTTAAAAAAAGACAAAGATTTAATGGACTATCATAAATGAATGAATGAATGAATGAATGAATGAATGAATGAATGAATGAATGAATGAATGAATGAATGAATGAATGAATGAATGAATGAATGAATGAATGAATGAATGAATGAACGAACGAACGAACGAACGAACGAACGAACGAACGAACGAACGAACGAACGAACGAACGAACGAACGAACGAACGAACGAACGAACGAACGAACGAACGAACGAACGAACGAACGAACGAACGAACGAACGAACGAACGAACGAACGAACGAACGAATGAATGAATGAATGAATGAATGAATGAATGAATGAATGAATGAATGAATGAATGAATGAATGAATGAATGAATGAATAATTTGCGGGGGCCACCAGGGAAACAAACGAACGAACAAACGGAAGAACTAACAAACGAGCTAACGAACGAGCTAACGAACGAGCTGACGAACGAGCGAACGTGTGAGCGAACGAACGAAGTGACGAAATAACGAATAATACAACTACTCAACGATTCTCAGAAGGCCATATTATAGATTCATATAAAATAATAGTTTCCCCAGCTACACCCTGTTTCACAAACACAATATCCTTTGATTTTACAATCAAGTTAATTGTGCGGACACCGTGGATTTAACAGAGACCCCATGTTAACCTTTTCACTACCATGCATGACGGAAATTTCCGTCGTCATTCGTCAATGAACGTAACCATAAAATGACACAAATTTCCGTCAAATATATACTACATTTATGTATTTTTCGTCATTTGAAGCTGGAAATTGCGTTAGCAATTCCAGCTTCAAATGACGAAAAATAGAACTCCTACACCAGTATATCTGGATCCTGGCATGCACCCCGGCCTGGAAGTCAAAGGGTTAACACTAAGTGTAGAGGTGTGTCATTAGAGGCGGCTGACCAGGCTTTAACACTGCAGCATAAAGGGACGAAAGTATAATTTGAGCCGTGGTCAGTATCGGGTAACGGTCAAGTATCTGGGTACTGGAGCTCGCGGAGTGGTCAGTATCTGAGTATACCGACGTCATAATAACATCGTAGATAACACTGAGCACACGACGCTGTAACAACATTGATTCGGGGTTGTGCCCATTTAGCTACTTGTATGTCAGTACAATTGCAGTGCAGAGTTACTGTATCATAATATATAGGCATACAAACGTATGAATCTGGTTGTCGGCAAATTTTGCGAACATATTACAGGCTAAACTGGGCCAGGAGATCCTCTTGCTCCTGAGGTATATAGGATCAATCAGATGACATTGTTCTCCAAGCCCAGGATTCGAAATCCGAGCCTTGACGGTCTGATGGCCCAGCACGCTACCTCTCTGTCACGGAGATTCCCTGCAATACTGAAGATTTACGAGAGAGCGGAGAGGAAAGCATTAATTTAAATATCAATTTACTTCAAATAACAAACTATTGCTCTTAAATTGATTAAGATAACTGCTGGAGCACTTTTTTTTGTGATTCCTATTTACAAACACATGTAAAAAATCACAGTTCGTCTTATCATTGTAACGGTACATCATGATCTATTTATATAGGTATCGCCAAGTGTAGTAGAGAAAACGGGAAATACAGTGGCTAGTATGTATATTTAGCTGTTTTTTTCTTTTGGAGGTAGAAATTACGCCAGCTATTTCAGTTTCAAATGAAAGAGAAGTGTGACGCCTCGGCATTGAAAGGGTTCCGTTCCATGCTCTATTTATCTGAGTGCATTACCCTAATAGGTAATCACCACGCAGCTGTGAACGTTTTATGAAGTAAATGCTTTATATAACTCTGGATATATACACGCCTCATTGCATACCATTCAGACAAAAACAAGATGTTATTACAATGTTGTTTTAATGTTGGGTCAGCGTCGTAGACGCTGGCCCATTATTTAATTAAATAAAATTGGATTCCCGTCTCGTGTCATGGGATACTATGAATACTGATCTACTGGTCATAAATACTACTTGGTATTCCTGACTATTCATGCGTGACTGACTGACGGTTTCATGTGTGTTAGCGCCATGCATTAACTAACCGGGCCTAAGTATAGAAGTTTTTATGTTTTATTGACACAATTTATAAACTCATAGGATAGCACTATAATAGTATCAAAGAAACGAGCAAAAAGTGGAATCTTTACTTATTATTATGAGAAGTAAAACTATTGTTTCGACTGGAATTATATGTTATAAAATAAAAATAAATGATTTTATCTTGTAGTACACAGCATTCTGCTTTGAATAACAGGCTATAAACCTTACCCTTTTGAGTGCGGGATTGACTATTTCTAATGCTCGTAGATCCATACCATAGGTAGTCAGATAAAGCAGAAAGAGCTAACTCAGACATTTACGGTGATTTCAAATTGAAAAAACCCTCTTGGTGTCTTGGTTTATATAAAAAAATATCAGCGTTGTTAGGGTTAAGCACACTGTGAAGGATTTACATCAGCTAGAACTAGTATGTTTAAAATATACCATATAAACACTCATTGACTCATGTGATGATGACATCTTCATCACTTTTTTACTGTATAAGTAAGAGGCAAATCCAGAGTTAAAAAAAATGGGGGTTCAGCTTGAAAAAAATATTATATCAGGTGTAAATCTCAGGTAATATGGGAGAGTGACACTTGAAATTAGGTTGAGGCAAAAAAAAAATGAATCGGGCTTTAGGCCACCTTTGTGCACATATAGGCTAAACTGGGCCAGGAGAACCTCCTGAGGATGGTGAGATGATTGAGATGACACTGTCCTCCAGAAACAGGATTCAAAATTCGAGCCCTGGCGGTCTGAGGCCGAGCACGCTACCTCTCGGTCACAGAGGCTCCCCACAATACTAACTTTCACACGTGGATGGGGAAGAAACATTTTTGTTACTTTCAAACCGCCGAGACCGGGAACCGAACCCCGAACTCTGGCGTGAAAGGCAGCGGTGCTAACCACCACCCTAGGGCCCCCGCCCATTAGGTTGAGGCACTATCCTAATAAATTTTGTGTGTTTTGGCAATTTTGCTCGCAATTTAGTTTTGGAAGGGGTGGGGGGGGGGGTGTTAGCAACCCCCTACTGCTAAGTGACGTCATACATAAGTTTTGAATAACAGACGGCCCTCGCAACCAGAGTTTATGAAATATTATAAAGAAATAACCTTCATCATGCACCTCATTTAACAGCTAAGACAAAATGAAATGAAATGAATCGGGCTTTAGGCCACCTTTGTGCACATATAGGCTAAACTGGGCCAGGAGAACCTCCTGAGGATGGTGAGATGATTGAGATGACACTGTCCTCCAGACACATGATTCGAAATTTGAGCCCTGGCGGTCTGAGGCCGAGCACGCTACCTCTCGGTCACAGAGGCTCCCCACAATACTAACTTTCACACGTGGATGGGGAAGAAACATTTTTGTTTCTTTCAAACCGCCGTGACCGGGAACCGAACCCCGAACGTGAAAGGCAGCGGTGCTAACCACTACCCTAGGGCCCCCGCCCATTAGGTTGAGGCACTATCCTAATAAATTTTGTGTGTTTTGGCAATTTTGCTCGCAATTTAGTTTTAAAAGGGGTGGGGGGGGGGTAGCAACCCCCTACTGCTGAGTGACGTCATACATAAGTTTTGAATAACAGACGGCCCTCGCAACCAGAGTTTATGAAATATTGTAAAGAAATACCCTCCATCATGCACCTCATTTAACAGCTAAGACTTAGGTCTGGCCGCGGCATTTCTCCCTCCCAGCAAACACCAGACATTGAATCGATGTTGGTTCAATGTTGGGCCAGCGTCGAAGACGGTGGCCCAGCATTGAACCAACTTCGATTCAATGTCTGGTGTTTGCTGGGCTGGGTGACCTTTTAACGGTGTACATTTGATGGGATCACTAGTGGTGCTTGTCTTGGCATCACTAGTGGTGCTTATCTTGGCAACTTTTCTGTCTGAGATAACTGAGCAATCTGCAGCGGCTACATAAGAAATACATACAGAATTCACAGCCCTGGACGGTCCCATACAGCACAGGTGTGAGTCGTGGATTGTGAAATGCGTTTTTCAACGGATTCTAATGAACCTATCATTTTTAACCTTAAAGCGCTGAAATAGTTTCATATAAACCAAGAGGCTAAGGGTTTTTTCAATTTGAAAACATCATAAATGTCTTAGATAGCTCTTTCCGATCCATTTGAATACTTGTGTTATGGGTCTAAGGCCATTATCAATAGTTTACTGTTTCAGCGCCGAAATCGACTTTAGACGTCATAATCTGACGTCTAAGGTCGATCCCCGCGCTGTAAAAGGTAATTGTGGCCAATTTTTTTTATCAACGTCCAAAGAAATAATCTGTATACGCCACGAGCGCAGTCTGTGGCTAAAATCTTCAATTTCAGTTCAGTTTTGGGCAGCAGAATCCCCAGTTTCTTTTGCAGCATTTGGCTTGGTCACTGAGGATGTCCCCTAATATATCCCAATCGTGGCTGAAGATTAAGCCACAAAATTAAGCCCATACAAAATCGTGGACATTTCTTTGGACGGTCATATTTAAGACTTGCCCTCGAATGATCAGGTCGACAATAGTATTTTTTTTAGAATCAGTGGCATTTCAGCTACGAGATCGCATGCTCAGCTCATTAAAAAATTATCAACATTTTTTGGACCTTGGGGTGGAGATCGCTCTCAGTCACCGCCATGTTGAAAAACGTTTGTCGGGTAAAACAAATACAGCAATCGATGGCCTCGGAGCGGACGACACGGCTACGCCTAATATTACTGAGTGTCTGCAGGACTAGCCCCCTTCAGTTTTTATTGGCAGTCAGATATTTTCTGGGTTGATGTTAGGTCTATTTGTGTTTTATGTTCGCGCACGCGAAGATAGACACTGTGCATACCTGACACGGGAAGCCGAGTCAACGCTGGCACAATGCCGGACCACCAGCAGAGATGTAGGCCAGCATTGAGACAGCATTGAGTCGACATCTAAAGATGATTTCCGGCTGAAAATTGTTAACTTGGAAAATATGTAGGGCTACAAAAAATATTTATCACTTCGGGATGATTTTTTCGCTTACAGCGACTTTCCTATAAATGTACACAAAGGCAGGCGTCGCGAGCGGGCTGGTCTAATCAAAGAAAATATAATTTTCCTTTGTCCAATGTAATAGATACATAGGAATCCTGGAACAATGTGGACCCAGATTAGAACACAATTACACACGTATTGAAATTTCGTATTAACCCTTACAGTGCGGGGATCGACTTCAGTCGTCTGAATCTGACGTCTGTAAACGGCAGATTCTGACGCCTTAAGTCCATCCCCTCACTGTAAAAATAAAAATAGTTCTAATGGTCGTAACCCATAACATAGGTATTCAAATGAATCAGAAAGAGCTGACGAAGACAAAAATTATTATGATAATTTCAAGGTGAAAAAACACTTTGATTGCGATGTTTTTTCACAAATTAATTCAGCGCTTTTAGGGTTAACATACTAGTTTCAAGTCTGAAATTGATAAAGAGTTTGCAGTAGATGCTCAATTACCAATGTAACCTTTACAACGCTAAAATATATATTTTTAAACAATGGAGACCAAAGGGTTTTGTTCAATTTGAAATCATCATAAATGTCTTAGTTAGCTCTTTACGCTTCATTTGAATACCTATGTCATGGGTGTACGGCCATTATAAATATTTTGATTCTTCCAGTTCGGGAATCGACTTTAGACGTCATAATCTGACGTACTTTAGGATACACTGTGGATACACTGTGAAGAAATACGTGACTAAGTTCAACATAACGATTTCATATAATGAAAGAGCTGATAAAATTGCATCAGCAGTTGATCTGCTTCCGCTGTCTGGATGTTGGCGCATCGCCGGGAATGCTGGCCAATCGTTGGCACAGCATTGTGCCAGTGTCGCGTGCTAGCTGAGCTGTGCTGGCAAGTTGACAGGTGTTTAAGTGAGTGTGTTCAGTTATCAACAGGTCTATCATAAACAGATGATTACATTTTTCAAAACGAATATTTCGATTGTGCTTCCTTAATCATGGTTTGTACGGGAAATTGTAACTAATGATATTTAAATATGGACGTTTGACTTTAAATAAATAAATAAATAAATAGTGGAAAGTATCAATATACTTGTATAAACACATATGGATAGTAGCTGTTAAATCATGTTTTTTATCATAGTTGGATAAGGGGAAAGCTACTGTAATTTAGGTAATGCGAAGAGTAGGACAAGATCTTGACATCAGGCTTCCTCCTGTCGTGATATTTCCATGCATGATTGTGCAGAAAGCGACATAAAGCGATATTCACTCACTCTAACCCTTTGAGCGCGGGGGTCGACGTTAGACGTCAGAATCTGACGTCTAAAGTCGATCCCCGCAGTGAAAGAGAAAAATATTTATGATGGCAGTAGATCCATAACATAGGTATTCAAATGGAGGGAAAGAGCTGACTAAGTCAGTTATGAGGATTTCAAATTGAAAAAAAACCCTGTGGTCTCTTGGTCTATTTAGTATGTCGTTTGGTTTTATTCTAAAAATCATGCATATGTCAATTTTCATGTGAATCTAATGAACTAACCCTGTTGTATATAGGCATGTACATATATATTTTATACTGTTTATTTTAATGACGCATCCGTCTGCATAGACTTCCCGTCGTTAACAAATATCTGTCTATCTAAAAAAATATCCCAGCGCTTTTAGATTAAAGGGACGCGAAGTCTGATTACCACCTAACCAGGGAAGGCTATCTTCACCCCTAAAGCGCGGAATTTTGTCAATATAAACCATGGAAACCAAAGTGGCTTTATCAATTTGAAATCATCACAAATGTGTTACTCTTTCTGATTCATTTGAATATCTATGTTATATGGGTGTACGGTTATTATAAATACTTTTAATCTTACAGCGCGGGGACTTTAGACGTCAGAATCTGACGTCTACAGACGTCAAATTCTGACGTGACGTCTAAAGTCGATCCCCGCAGCCATAACATATGTATTCAAATGAAGCGGATGGATAACTAAGACATTTATGATTAATTCAAATTGAATTAAAAGACCTTTGGTTTCTTGGTTAACATAAAAATATTCCATCGCTGTGAGGGTTAAATAACGCGAAGTCTGATTACCATATAACCAGGGAAGGGATCTTAATACCAGATAGTTATCATTTCTAGATGATCACCGTCCATCACGTGAGACGATCGTCCATCTGAGAACTGGCCAAAAAGCAACGTGTAAATTCAATGGTCAGTTCCGTAAAAAATGAGGCGTTTGTCTGCCATAAAGGGCGGCAAGACATCACGCATACGACCTGAATGTGGGACTGATCACCAGAACGGCTGACTAGGGGTAATAACCGAGAAGACACACAGAATACGGCCGGCACGCGTCACGCGGAATCACGCGATCCGGGCATAAGGTCTGCTGCCCGGCAAAGGTAAAAGGCAGTATCTACTTTGCAGATACGTCCTTTTGCCTTTGCGAGGCAGTCTTGTAAAGTGGGCAGATACTGCCTTATGCCTTTGCACGTCAGTTCACACAATATCACCATTTACTGCTGTAATCTAGGAAACAGGAGGTATTGTGAAAATGCTGGTTTGATGTTGGGCCAGCGTCGCAGTCGCAGTCATATGCAATATGATATGAGTGAGTGAGTGAATATTGCCTTACGGTGCTTTCTGCACTATCATGGTAATATCGCGACCGAAGGAAGCGCACGTCGGGACTCTTATCGAATGATTTCAAGGGTTCTTTATAGTGCACAGTGCCGTAGACAGCACTGCATACCCCAGGGCTTTGAACAGTTTGGAGCACTGTATATGCACAACTTCAATGACACCTGACGGTATTAAAGTTTCGAGAGAAGAAAGGCTACAATCGGGAGTGTAGCCTACCTTGCACTCTTTCTAAATGATTTCAAGTTATTTGTAATTCAAAGTACCATACATCATATATACGTAGACTACGCACCATTGAGATGTTTGGAGCATGTTATGAGCACAACTAAGATAACTGAACTCAGTGTAGATCTACGGGTTATTATTTCACAGCACAACCAAATAGGCCACCGTAGAATATCCTAATGATAAAGAAAAAGCACAGACATTGGATTGACAGCCATGTAAACCCATTCAACATACGAGTTGTTCAGTGACGCACATGAATAGACTGGCACCAAGGGAAATCATGCTCTACAACTGGTAACATATACCAAGATATGACCATTATTTCCAGAGGAAATGATGTTTTTTTGTTTCTCGGTCGGGCGGGTGAGGAGAGGCTGATTCCTGCTTTACTGGATTAGTCTATAAATTATCCTTTTCAGCGTCAGGATCGACTTTAGAAGTCAAAATCTGACATCTATAGACGACAGATTCAGACGTCTAAAGTCGGTGCACTGAAATAATTAAATATTTATAACGGCCGTAGACACATAACACAGGTATAACGGCCGTAGACATATAACACAGGTATTCAAATGAAGCGGAAAGAACTAACTAAGACATCTATGGTGATTTCAAATTGAAATAAAAACCTTTGGTCTCCATGGTTTATATAAAAATATCACAACGCTGTAAGGGGTTAGGACGTCTGAATGAATCTTTTTTCTTCTCTTTGAGATGTGAATTGTTACGGATCTGGCGACACGAATGAATCGGGAAAAAGGCGGACATCATGATATGGCTCAAATTATCATAACTTTATCATATTTCCATTAGAAAAGTTAAGATTTATCTTAACTTTCCTAATGGAAATATGAAAATATAAAGATCATCATTATCCCTATTTCAACATTAAAGTGAAGAGAAAATTTTAAAATATTCAATCATATTATTTTAAATCAAAGCTGAGAACGAGCTAATTTTGATGGGTTTTGCCGTTTTTTATTTATTTATTTCTGCTCGAAATTGATCACTTTTCCTTGAATTTATTTCCTTTAGGCTACCCTTTCACCGCTAATCACGACTATAGACGTTGTAATTTATTTTATCAGCAGATTAAATCACTGGTATTGTTTACGAAATGAGTGTTTAACCCCTTCACCACTGAAGCCCGTTTTTATGTGCTGAATGCCATAGCATTCAGCACATAAAAACGGGCTTCAGTGGTGAAAGGGTTAAACAACAAGATTTGAAATTGCTTGGTCTCAAATTAAACATAGTCTAATTCAGTAATTTTTAGCCACTTGCAATTGTGGTTCATGGTAGCGAGATAAAGCTTCAATAACTCAATAACTCAATAACGTAGTGAAGAAAAGATACAAGATGATGTATCAGTTGTGAACGGTCACAAAACACATTGTCCAAAACACTGGTATATTAAGTTCCCTTGACATATGCTATGTGATCTGTCAAATATAAGCAGCTACTAAGAAGTTAAGTAGTTAAGTCTGCCCTAATTATCCTCATTCGATCATTGCGGCAAACATCGGGATAGTGAACTAAGTATCTAAGCTGTGTTTACCCCTTCCCTCAAACACTGTCTACACCGATAATTTTTTTAAATTAATTAGCAAATATTGAAAAACTACTATGAAAATATTTAAAAATTACAAAATAAAATAGTACATTTATTACATAAAATAAGAGTGCTTCCAGTTGTCTTCGTGTTGTTACATTCGGGAGTTGTGAAAACAATTTGTATCTCGGTATATTAATCAAACGACAGCTCAAGACAGCCTTTTTGAGATGTATTCTCTCCTTTTACATCACATATATGTTCATATTGTTACACACTTTCAGGACTGAGGTGAAAAACTAAGCGCCAGTGGTTACCTTATCTCTTGGCAATGAATCCAGGTTGAAAACTAATTACGGATAAATATAACACCGAGTCGATGGCAATTGGCCGCTGCAGTTTTAGTTTGTATTCGTAGGGTGTGGTCAAACTATTTGTCGAAAGATTTAAGGTAGAATAGCTGGTGGTGGAATTTTAAGAGCTTATTTAGCACCACTTGACATCATGAGTGATCAAGGTAAAACACTGATCAGGTGTATTGAGTGAGTGAGTGAGTGAGTGAGTGAGTGAGTGAGTGAGTGAGTGAGTGAGTGAGTGAGTGAGTGAGTGAGTGAGTGAGTGAGTGAGTGAGTGAGTGAGTGAGTGAGTGAGTGAGTGAGTGAGTGAGTGAGTGAGTGAGTGAGTGAGTGAGTGAGTCGCATGTAAATTAAGCATGAATTCATTAAAGTCGCTAGTCGATCGACAAATATAATGCAATGAATAGAAAGCTATGTGAAGCCTAATTAGATTTTAAATAGGCTACATATAATCATTTGGCAATGCACACTCCTCACATAATGATTGTAAACCTTTTAGTTGATCGGATCATTGACCCTTTGTACATGTGTTCAAAAAACATGCTTTTGTCATTTGAATCTGGGAATTACGTTGGATGAAAAACGATCATGTTGTGCTTTTAGTTGCTGGCACGCTTTACACATAATTACATGATCATGATGCTATGTGGGAGAGTGTTGTAATGTAACCATTTATACACCAGCCGGAACACTGAACAAGACATATCAAATCTGACTAAACGTTAACCACCATCAGGATATACAGTATCACTACGTAATAAGCGATATATCATTTAAATATGCCTTATGAACTGCTATATTAGGCTGGGGGGTTTGAATCAGATATGGCTACTTTGTCAAAATAGATACTTTTTCAACAAATAAACCTTTTGACTGGGTATATATTCGCTACAGCTCCAAATGTATGGAAAATTCCAAATACTACTACTGAGCTATAAAGGTTATTCACCGCCCGTGTACTGTTGTTGGCACGCGTTACGGTCATAATAGTCATAAGTTCGTAACACTATTACAACCACCACGGTTGAGGGGCGACATAACCTACATAACCTAACGGCTATGGTCATCAGATACACTGTATGCTTCACACTGCAACAACAGCAGAATACATGTGGCGTGTTATTGTACTTCATACAAAAGATTGGCATTGCCACTCATGAAAAAAATGTATAAAAGTGATGGATCCCCAATTAACCCTCCAGGCGTCTTTGTCGCATTAGTGACATTTGGCATATTGCCAATAAAATTAGTTTAACCCTTTACGCGCAAAGTGATCCTATTTAAAAAAATTCTCCCTACCGCGACCTACAACTTGAAATTGATGAAAATTACTCATAATTGCTTAATATGAGACCAAAGATATCGTAACATGACTAAGAAAACAGATGTTTAAATAAAACATTATTAAGAATGTAGCGGCATTCCGTATTAGCAAAATTATGAATGGGGAAGTATTTATTTTTAAGTATTTGTGGGACGATAGTTTTTCAAGAATGGGGAAATGTTTTTTTGTTGGAATTGGATTATTGCATTGTAAATACTAGAAAGAACGGCATTGTCATTATAAAAAATACAGTGATGGCGAGTGTATATATTTTTGTGATTTATTATTATTTTTAAATCTTAACATGTTTCACTTTCAAAGTGGATATCGTTGTTTTTTATCCGCATCTTTTCCAAACCTCTGAGAATTCTTTGCTCGCGATCACTGCTTGTGATGCTTTATGACACGGTCAGTGAAAATATGATATACTGCGTTATGAGCAGACGATGCATAACCTGATAACAACCTTCTTAGTGACATTAAAGAGACAGTAATGAGTGTCTAGGTCGTTAATGTCCCTCCTTCTACAACACACCCTGGCTGAGTCCCCAGGATAACACCTTATCTGGTGACGATGTACGAGGTAGAAAAACAAAAATTATGTCCAGAGCTGGGACAAGCCAGCAAACACGAGACATTTAACCAATGTTGGGTCAATGTTGGGCCGACGTCCTAGACGGCGGGCCAATATTGACCCAACATTGATTTAATGTCTCTTGTGTTTGCTGGGAAAATGTTCCACGAATGCTGGGCTAAGCTTGTATTTCTTCGGGGGGGGGGGGGGGGACATATGAAAAGTTTTAACAGCACTTGAAAGATTATCACAGTTTCATGACACCCGAGTTTTTCTGTACATAAAATGGTGGTCAGTGTGGACGGGTCTGCGGCGAAGCGAGTTGGGCAGACTGGTGCTGCTGGGTAGAACATATCTTTGCCCATCAAGTCCTTAATCATAGAGTTTAATAAGAGAAGATGGGAACAGGCGAGGCAGTGGTAGATTGCTTGCTCCCGGGGAGTTAAAATAATACATGAATAAACGGAAATGTCGGATATTTACAGTAGAAGAGATATAAACAATACAAGTTAGAAATTATCCAGAACCCTCTATACTCAATATAGCTTTTGAAATATAGCCGTAAATCAATGTATAATTTTTAGGACCGGCCGAAGGCCGGTATTATTAAGTTTATTTTGCCTGAGTTTGTGTCCTATTTAGGGGGAAGAGGAGTGCTGTTTGTGGGAGACGGTTGACATTTCTGTACACCAGTCCTTATGAACATGTCAAATACATGACGTTTCAGGTCCTTAGGTTAAGTACTTTTGTCTTTAACAAGTGTTCAGAAATAATAATATTCACGATTATATTTGTGGTTAAGTTTATAATGAGATCTAAAAGGGTTTTGGTTGGAATAATGTTGGCCCAGCGTCGCAGACGGTGGCCCAACATTATTTCACAATTGGCCCAATGTAGCTGGGTAGTGGCCTTTCTGGCCACGGGGGATGAAATTGTCATCCCGATAGCAATTGTCGCAAAGTAACTTATGTATACAGAATGCTGGGTTGTTGTTAGGCCATCGTCACACACGTTGGATTAACATTGAAGTAACATTGGTTAGCCGTCCAGTGATTGCTGTAGACGCTGGTGTAAAAGAATCATGCGTTCGGTCAGTGTTGGAGTGGTGTTGAGCCAGCGTCAAACACAATTGACCGGCATTGAACAAGCAATGGGCTGCGATTCTAGCCCACCATCGAACAGAAATTGGATGGGTAGGCCTACGGGTGTATCGTAAAGACACGCGCAGCACGATTCACTGGCAAGTATCGAATGGATGTTGGACAGAACCGGCGATGGTGGTGGAATGAATAGACGTTGAAGACATATATACAGTTATCTTTACAAAAGATATAAGCCATTTTTGTGTCTATAGCACTCATACAGCCTGAAGCCGAGCATCGGAGTTAGGGAACTTATTTTCTAGTTATAATATTAATTTTTATATTTATTATTTCATGCCATTATAAAAACATAATATAATAACTAAAATTTGGGCGGGGGCCCTCGTGCAGTGGTTAAAGCTGCCTGTTCGGAAAGTCGGAGATCGCGGATTCGAACCCCACTCTGGCCTTCAAAATTCAAAGATACAAATCCTTCTTCCCCGCTCACACGTAAAAGATGCAATATTGTGGAGAGCCTCCGTGACCGAGAGGTAGCGTGCTCGACCTCAGGCAGTCAGGGCTCGAATTTCAGCTCACAATCCTCAGGAGGTACTCCTGACTAAGTTTAGCCTATATGTGCACAAATGTAGCTCTAAACCCCATTTATTTTATTTCTTTAACCAAAATTTGTTTCCCGTACTGAATTCATCGTCAAAATATGTGAATAATAGTCGTAGATCTGGAAATAAGGATTCAAACGAAGCGCACAGAACTGACTAAGCCATTTATCTCCTTCTTGGCTAATCTCCATTCCGCCCCAATACTAACAGGGTTTACGTTTCAATATGGTAATGGATTTGTGACGTCATCGCGCTAATTCTCCAAACAAATGAGATAATAACAAAACCAGACAGGCCGCGATTCTTTTAGTTGTAGAATCTACTAATTACAGTCATAAAATGACACTAGTTAATGTGTTCTCAGACAGCGGTATCTCGGTGTGTTATTACAAACAATACGTTAATTGAAAAAACAGGTAAATCTCATTTTCTGATATTGACTGAGAAGATAAGTTGATTATATAGTACCCTAGAATGCAAAGTGTCGTATGTTCCACTCGATTGAGTAGCACATACGACACTTTGCATTCTAGGTGTTGATAAAAGGATGTTGGACATGAAAAACCGCGCATCTTAACCCTTACAACCCTGAAAGAAACCATGTATAAACCATGGCAACTAAATGTTTTTTTAATTTGAAATCATCACAACTGTCTTAGCTCTTGCTGCTTCATTTGAATATCTATATCATAGGTCAATGGCCATTAGAACTATTTAACTCTTTCAGTATGGGGATCAGATTCGGACGTCTAGATTCTGACGTCTATACACGTCAGATTCTGACGTTTAACCCTTTAGCCGCCAGATTATTCAATCTGAATTTTCACTCACTTGAACTTGTGTCTCGCTGACGCAATCCACAAATTCAAGTGAGTGAAAATTATTCAAATTTGACAAAATTGAGAACAACTGTTTTCAAATTTTGCTGATTGATGTCACATTTTATCTTTACCATGTTTAAAAGGTGGTACTTAATGTGCTAATAAAAAATGAAAACCCGAATATATGCGGCACCGGCGGTTAAAGGGTTATATTGATGACTATATCTTATCCCCTCATTATCATATAACAATATATTATCTGTCATTTCATAACAAGTATGGATTATGTCGGAAATAAATTAAGAGAAACATCATTTGCAAGCTAAAATATATTGTGTAATTACAAATAAAATATATTTAAAAGTGATAGTGATGTTCTCAACTCTTTAATACTGAGCTGTCCTGTTGTTCTTCCACTGATATTGCTAACGACATTAAAGCTGCTAACGACATTTTCAGCTTCAAAAAAAAGAAACTGATTGAAGAATATTCGATATTTAGAAAAAATGCACTAATTGAATTCCGCGCCAGCCAGTACAGTTTATTTATAAAATTAAAAGGACATTTCAAATTGGTTAGACTTTCGTGACAACGTTGGGCTACGCCTTACAGAGATTAGTACATTTAATACAGCAGATTATTCAAGAAATTGAGTAGAAAATTATCTGAATATTACATTATTCCAAGCAATTTTAGATTCATTTGAAGCTGCTAAATTTGATAGATTTCAGTCATTTTATATATGCAATAGTGCAATGGATTAACCAATACAATAATCATGATAATAACCTTTCATCCAAACCTCTAACCCCTAACCCCAAAACACAATAGTTTTACCGATACAATAATCAGCATGAATTTGTCGATTAACATGTAAGATTTGCTATATATTGGGGTGGGGGTGAGGTGGGGTGGGGTATGAAAATAAGTTAGAAAACGACTAAATGTGTTACGTGTAGATAATGAACAAGTGTCATTAAATATACGCTTTCAAGCTAATTTTAAAACATATAACATAGAACTGAAGCTTTGTGGTGGATGCTCAGTCAGTCAAATATTGATTTGGGAATTTTTTTTTCTTAAGACGAGAAGTTCCTTCATTGTCATCTTTCACATTTTATTTTTAACCTTTGGTTCGTACGTTTCAAGCCAGTCCCAAATCTAATAGAAATATATACGGAATACGGGATTAGCTCATCGGTGTCGGCCCGATGACTGAAGCTAAGCAACGCCGGGCCCGGTCCATAATTGGATGGGTGACCGTCTGGCACACACCATGTGATGTATACACTAGGACATGCGTGCAGCGATGTCGTGTCGTGGGGCTCAGAGAACCACGTAAATCAGATGGCTTGTCTGACTGAACTAGAGTTGGACGTAAAAGAACCTCAATGGACGTAGGCGGAGTTTCCATCCGGCGAAACCCCGAAAAATCCACAATGTGGTGCGATAGCACCCGTGGCGCGATGGCACAATAGTGCGTACTGCCACGTAACATACAGATACAGATAAAGCCAAGGAAATCGACATGGGAAACTCCCAGTTCACCAAATAATTTAATTGTGCAGATATTTATTTTTCATATTATCTAAGTATGTTTATTTATTTTCCGTCATTTGAAGCTGGAAATTGCGTTAGCAATTCCTGCTTCAAATGACGAAAAATACCATGCAACCCAGCAGGACAAGGGTGTTGATACGTTGTTTTGATCTAACATGCCGCTAATTAAGGTAACAAATCGCAGAGTTTCAGCCGCTGACACTAGTCCCTGTCATCTGCACGGCAGACATAATTGGTTTGCTAATATTTGTTTTCTCATAAAACGTGTTGATTTACAGCTTGAGCAGAAATAAAAGACAAGTCCCTCGTAGTTTTGCTCACATATTAATAGCGTTATTATTTCAATTTGTCCTCAAACAACACCATTTCGCTATTAATATGCGGGGGAAACGACACAATATAATGTTGTGTCAGTTTTTCCACATATTAATAGCATAATTAATACAATCTCTTCAATTGTACTGACTTAAATAGAAAAATGATAAAATGGGGAACAAATTAAACATTACTTTTCGCTTTTTGCTTGCCGTAAATTCGTGCGTGGATATTACCTCACAATTTCAGAGCGCAATTACACTTGCTGCAGCTCCACCGTATACAAGATTGTTAATTAGTTAAAATCATATGACAATATACATAGTGTGACATACATAACTAAAATCATGTTAACTGGCATTGCCATAAAAAACACTGGGTATTACGATGATATAAATGACTACTAGCAGTGACTTTGTAATAGGTTGAAACAGTACACTTATTTGAAAATTCAGTCTGAAAAATGCCGGGCGTATTTTGATGGTAAATTAATTAACCCTTTGAAGCCTGAATTTACCGTTGTCATCTTCATCCACTACAAGCCGCAGATTGCTGTGAATCAAATTTGCATAGCTGTATACTGTAGATCTGGTAATTTTCGCGTGTTAAAATTTTCGCAAATTTCTGATTTTGGGACTTTTCACGAAGTTTAGAATTAGCGAATGTTCATTTTTCTTTAGTAGCGCTATTACAAGAATAATTTTCGCAAGATTCTAGAATTCGCGAATTTGTCCTCCTCGCAAAATTCGCGAAAATTAAAACCTCGTGAATATTACAAGATCTACAGAATATCAAATGAACGGCCAGGGCCTCCTCATGCTAATCATGTTGATGGGCTCTACTATTTTAACCCTTTAAGCCCTCACGATGCATTAAAGCATCATTTTACATCACTGAAAACAGACTTGATTTACCTACAACTAGGGATTTTTGAATGAAAATATCCATGAAATTGTTATACTAATACATTCCTTAATTTTCACCCACTTCAAATCATTTTCGACCACTACAAGTCGAGAATTGCGACAGCCATTCGCAGCTTGTAGTGGATGAAAATGACAGTGGTAAAATCAGGCTTCAAAGGGTTAAATAATTTACTATAAAAAGACGCCCGATGGTGTAGTAGTAGTAGTAGTAATAAATTAAAGTTTAACGCCATTTTTCGGACTGAACTGTGATATAAGTGTACTGTTTCAATCTATTACAAAGTCACCGGTTTTGTAATAGATTGAAACAGCACAGTCAGTTGATGAGATGAATGATGTACATGAGGGTGGGGTGATAGGGCATGGTGGGTTATTATGAGTGCTTTCCCTCATTCGCCCAATAAGGGGTTCTAGGCATGTCTAAGGGATTTGCCCCCAGGCATGCCCAGAGACAAAACACGGCTCCGCTATCGTCAGGTCGGATAGTCCCCAGACGGTCAGATACTTGGGTATTCCCGATGACGTATCCCTCATAGATAATGCTCTTTTGATACTTTACACGGTTTTTTACGATGAGAATATCGACTTGGATTTATCAAAAGTGCATGTGCATATATTAAGCACTAACTCTAAATAGGCAGCTTTTAAACATAGGGCTATTTTTCATTCACCTAAAGCTGGAGATTGCAAATGAATGTAAACAAGTAAAATGTCACCCGAGTCATGCAGCAGTTAGGGTATGTACATTAGCCCGTACAGTGCAGGGACCGTCTACAGACGTCAGATTTTGACGTCTGTAGACGTCAGAATCTGACGTCTGTAGACATGTAGACATCACATTTTACCCTTACAGTGCGGGGACCGACTTTAGTTATTCTGACGTCTGAAGTCGATCCCCGCACTGTAAGTGTAAAAATATGTATAATGGCCGTGGACCCTAACTGAGACATTTCTGAGGATTTAAAAATGAAAAAAACCTTTGGTCTCCATGGTTTATTAAAAAAATATATGTCAGTATTGCAAGGGTTATACACGACTGGATATTACAAATATTCTATATATTCTTCTTCTTCTTCTTCGTGATACGGCTCACGCCACTATGATAAGAGAGTATTATCGAGTACTATTTGTTTTGAGTAGGCCCCTACGGATAGTTTATAAGAGACAGCCACTTGAACAGCGTGTGTGTTCACTAGTGTGGGTGTTCATGTGTTTACTGGCACAGGAATGTGTGTATGTAGGCAGATTGACTGTACCAACACCCACACACTTTGTTTGATAATATCTTGACAAATTTGCCATGTTTTAAAGAAGTTAACGCGATGACAATATTTAATATATTGGTTATCCACGCCGGCGAATAGCTCTCCCTATACTATAGATTTGTATATAATTCTGCTATTTTTAAGTCAACATACTAGATTATTTATTTTCGGCTATTATATTTGTATTTATATGTATACATATGGACATACGCTATGCATAAAGTATTTTCAAATACATAATGCATTTTAAATGTAAACAACATTTTTTATACATCAGAATGTAAATAGGGCCTATAATCTAATTATATATTTTGATAGCTAACACTCTGCTTACCAAGGTGAAAGTGAAGAATTTTACATTTCTCAATACCTCGTGTCAACTTGTACCACCAACTCACAAATTAAAATTGATGAAAACACTATCTGAACCACTTTAAATTGATATCTAATAAGATAAACTCCAACCAAGTGTAACTCCAAGAGAGAGACAACTACTCATATTGGTTTATTTTAACCATTAAAACGCTAAATTTCACGATTGGCACTCAAAGGGTTGTCTGTGGCTCGTGAGTTGAACCCTAGGATCATAATGGTATTATAATCTCGGCATAGCTGGTCGTTTTTAGCCTATCAATAATTCCGTGGCGCACGATATCCGGTTGTTTGTGGTGCCTGAGACAGTTTATATTTTATGCTCCTCTTCCCCAGCGAAAAAGATAAGGAAACAGTGGTGGTACAATTTTGGGCCAGCGTCGTGACGTTGGCCCAACATTGACACACCACTGTTTGAATATTCCACGTTTGCTGTGTTGTAGATTCCCGTCTATATTTGTCAGCTATAAAAGGAAGGTGGCTTCTAGGTACACAGATAAACATAGAGTGACGTCAAAATAGGCACAGATAAACATACACTGACGTACACCGGGGTAGTCGTTTACGTTTTTTCAAGTGCGACACCTTCGACTTCTGGTTATTAACCAATAATGTTATCCAGGTAAACGGTAAACGGTACTGAAGATATACAATACTGGTCAACATATTATGGTGCGAGTCTTAAGGCGAACAGCTTAACCCTTACAGCGCCGGAACCGACTTTAGTCGTCAGAATCTAACGTCTGTAGACGTCAGATTCTGACGGTCCCCGTGCTGTAAGAGTAAAACTATTTCTAATGGTCGTAACCCCATAACATAGATATTCAAATAACTCAGAAAGAGCTAACTAATACATTTATGGTGATTTCAAATTGAAAAGCACTTTAGTCTCCATGGTTTATCCGGAAAGGAATTAAATCGTCTCGAAGGAGAGGAAAGATTTACAAAATGGGACATGCACACCTTCCACTCAAAGGAGAAGAAATATGTGAAGTTGAAGTGATAATTTCCAGCGTTCTGGGACACTTTTTCCATCGTTATAAGGCCCACTTAGCATTCCATCAGGTAGTTAAGTAGGCTCCCACAAAACACAATATATATATTGTCTGAGACAGAACAACGTCACCAGGTAATAACACCCGTTATCTGAATATGACGTCAATTGTACCGTAACATATACTTACTGTAAAGGGGGAACATTTCACGAAGTCTTTAACGTTTACAAGCCTGAAATATTTTTGTATAAACTATGGGGACCAAAGGCTTTTCTTAACTTGAAATCATCATAAATGTCTCAGTTAGCTCTTTCTGCTTCATTTTAATACCTATGCTATGGGTCTACGGCCATTAGACATAGTTTCATTCTTTTCAGTGCGGGAACCGTCCTTATACGTCAGAATCTGACGTCTACAGACGTCAGATTCTGACGTATAAAGACGATCCCCGCACTGAAAGGGTTAAACACATCCAGATATTATTATTATCACTGACGACAAGTGATACACACTTACACTTACTTATCGTAATATTTTAATCTGGTAAAAGGTCGGAAAAAACGGGTCTTTTGTTCATTGTTTCTCCGTAAAACTCCATAACTATGTAATATGTAATTAGCTTGTCATGCTATATATATTGTACCCAAAGAACTCTAATTAACTGGAAGTTGTGGAACATGATACACAGATTCTTTTTTTATGTTGAAATAAACTGTTTTATGTCACAATTATTTTGTCCCGATAATTTAGTCTGGTCATTACAAGGGGGGGGGGGGGTTGCAGTATTTTTAAAATAAATATTTTTATATTAATTTTAGACATTCAATATTTACGATTTTAAGCACTACCCTAGTAAATTTAGAGAGTCAAGCCCCCGTATGTTAGGTGAGAAGACTAATAATTCAGTGATACCTGAATTCTCTTTTTGCAATCGTCCCCCCTTTTTGCAAAAATGTTGTATCCGCCCCTGACTATCATATGATACATGACTCCCCTGACGCAGACGGTGGAATGTTGGCAGACATACACCGCCTTAGGCTGTCATTATGTATTCGCTGGCAATATGACATACTCATTATACTGCTAGCTGAGCAGTGAACAGAAACATTGAGCCAATGCTGGTTTAATGTTGTGCCAACGTCGCAGACGGTAGCACAACATTAAAACAACATTGGTTCAATGTCTCGTGTTTGGTGTGTACTCATTATACTGTTCCTGCAGTAAATTCGTAACAAATGTTGGATTATTGTTGTGCCAACGTCGCCGACGGTTGCACAACATTAAAACAACACTGGTTCAATGTATCGTGTTTGGTGTGTACTCATTATACTGTTCCTGCAGTAAATTCGGTACATTAAATTAATGTTGGTTTAATGTGTGGTCAACGTCACAGATTGTGTCCCAGAATTTAAACAACGTTAGGTCAACGCCCCTTTTTATATGGTCGAAATAAACAGGTGGCCATAGAATAAATCCAGTGGGCAATCAGTAATATAACTAATAAAACAAGTATCATATTGTGACAGTGTGTTAGGGTGTGGCTAGATATGACAGCAATTACATTTTTGCGATATTTAAGTTCAAATCAGTATTAGTTTTTATGATATAATTTATACAATTATACGCCTAGGTGTCGCCCTCACGCCGTATCAAAATTGACGATTGGTAATCGGGCAATTACCGCCACGTGGCGTCAAATATTGGCCGTAATTGGCTGGGTGTTAATAATTACCCTATTAAATCATTATAATTTTGAATTGAAAGACATTTTATTTTTATTACCGCTTCTCACTTGAGTTGATTAAGTCAGTTCCTTCTGACGAAACCGCGTATCTACATACATAAAATGTACGTAGATACGCGGTTTTATTAGAAGGCCTACGTATTATCTTCAAACAGAAGAACGTAAGTAGGTAGTAATCGTTTATTATACTGATTTGTGCTTCCATGTACATTTCACGTCACATAAATATATAATTTCCGTCTTTCAAGCACCCAACCCGATTTGGGGTTTATAAATCAGTTTAAACATAATTATACATATATACATATAGTGTACAGGAATGAGATGGTTAGTTAGTAATAATGAGATTTAATAATGAGATGGTTAGTTAGTAAGAAAGTTAGTAAGTAAAAGTAGTGGAATTGTTAGTTCCTGTTAATTTATATGTGATATTAAAATAATATCCCAAACCTAATAAGTCTACATCTACAGACCAAATGTAATGTGATCTACATTGCAATTAATATAGAGTAATTACACAATATGTGTCATCCAAAGGCAAACAACAGTAACTGCTTACTTTACAAGTTAGCAGTTACTGCTGTTTGCCTTTGGTATTTGTGCAAAGGTACAAAACAATAACTAGTTACTTGAAGTGTTTGTTTTGCAGGCACAATTAGTGTTTGATATATAAAATTCAAGTGCTGTAGTATGAAATATATTTTATCGAGTATTGCTGTTTGTTTTTCGCGTCTATATAAACATGATAAAGGCAAGCAATAGTAATTCCTTACTTTGAAAGTTTGTTTTGAGTTAAATATTTATAATGGTCCTAGACCCACAACATAGGTATTCAAATGGAGCAGAGAGTGCTAAATAAGACATTTATGATGACTTTAAATTGAAAAAAAAATTGGTCTCTTGGTTTATATGAAATTATTCCAGAGGTAAATATTAGAGCGACGTGTGGCATTTAAATAAATATTAGAGCGACGTGTGGCATTTAAATAAATATTAGAGTGACGTGTGGCATTTAAATAAATATTAGAGCGACGTGTGGCATTTAAATAAATATTAGAGCGACGTGTGGCATTTAAATAAATATTAGAGCGACGTGTGGCATTTAAATAAATATTAGAGCGACGTGTAGCATTTAAATAAATATTAGAGCGACGTGTGGCATTTGAATAAATATTAGAGCGACGTGTGCCATTTAAATAAATATTAGAGCGACGTGTGGCATTTAAATAAATATTAGAGCGACGTGTAGCATTTAAATAAATATTAGAGCGACGTGTGGCATTTAAATAAATATTAGAGCGACGTGTGGCATTTAAATAAATATTAGAGCGACGTGTGGCATTTAAATAAATATTAGAGCGACGTTTGGCATTTAATTAAATATTAGATCGACGTGTGGCATTTCTTAAATAAAATTTGTTAAAGAAATAATTGCAATGGTAACATTATTGTATTAACTCTGGTTAATCCCAGAAGGTGGTTAATCCGAAGTGATACGTGATCTGTATGCGCATGAAATAAATCAACTCCGTGACCGGTGGACTTTACCCCCCCCCCCCCCCACCACTGGCACTGGTGTGGGCTATTCAATTGTACAGCCCTGCAAAGGCAAACAGCAGTAACTGCTTACTTGTAAAGTAAGCAGTTACTGCTGTTTGCCTTTGCACTGCAGGATTCTCTTCTGCCATCGAGTACTGGCATACAACAGTAACTGCTCACTTGTAAAGTCACCAGTTACTGCTGTTTGACTTTGTCCTGCGCAGCAAAGGCAAACAGCAGTAACTTAGCACATTTAAGATCAATTTCATGTTATGTGCAAATACAAAGGCAAGCATGAGTAACTGTTTACTTTTCAAGTTTGCTTTTGCACTGACAAGTTGGAGTAAAGTGATTTATAGTTACAGAGTAAAACGCGACATGGACGCCCATTGGAAACTACGTCGCCATTTTTATGGTTTGAACGCTTATCACTAATTGACATCGGTGTAAGCTGCCATCTGGTTATCATGGTTATGACAATCACTGAGGCTATTGTCTGATGGTCTGATGTGTTTGTAGCATGTGGACAGGTATTAGGCATGTTAGGCTGGGTTCCGTACAATACCACCTGAATACCACCACTAATGACTGTTTACATGCACAAATCACACAATGATATTGTATAACATTGACAGAACAGGAAGGGGTATTGTTGGGTTTACTATTATTAGACTACCATTATCAGGTGCCCCTAGTCAGCCAGTCCCGAGTCCTCGATTGTAAGAATGAAAATGAGGTTGTGCAGATCATATAAGGCTGCACAAATAACTGCTTGCAATTGCTTCTTCGATGCATAAAAACATTGTCCATAGCTACTGAAATGTCTTGGACGACGATTGTGATACAATATACAACCATTCTCTCCACAGTTTTTTTTAAGTTTTGTGTTGCGCATTTACCAGACTTTAAGCGAGATATAAAGACGAAATTCCCGATTTCTTATTTCGGACATGCATGTTCAAAATAAGAAATACGAGAATTTCGTCTTTATATCTCACTTAGCTGGTAAATGCGAAACACAAAAATTAAAAAAAACTTTTGCAGGTCTAGTCTATGGACATGTTTACTTCATATCAAGGTAATTTTAAGACGCCAAAATAAAATTACCGATTTTTTTATGATTTTAGCCTGATTGTGTCGCTTTAAAAGCATTTCAGACATATTCCCGAACTAATTCAAGCCGATGTCTGATTCACTGACAACCATAAGAAACGTATATTTAATTGTATATAAATGGACACATTTTATAAAACATACAAGTTTGCATGTAAAAGCCAGTCATCAGAAGGGTTTGATCCAGATATATAATAAGAGATACTTCCTCGATAGCTAGCACCAGACAGTCTGCCACACATGGGCATAATAAACGTGTTATTGTTACAGGACTATAACCCCAAGGTCATCATTGACCCTTAAATTATATACCAGACGACTAATGACACACCAAATCATCTCCTTTGATATGAAAGGGTGTATCTGCCACTTTACAAAGTGGCAAATACACCCTTTCATATCCAAGGGACGTAATGATATTAGTATACCGAATGGACAGCGACCTTATAATATCAATACTGTACTTGATAGCTATTGTACAAGTGTTAGTGTGGATAGCGGTGTCTTGACATTTATACAACGTTCTCTCAGAGCCCCCCCCCCCCCCCCTGGATAATGATTGTCATTATCATCACAGAAATACGCGAGTTTTAACCAATGTTGATTTAATGCTGGGCCACTGTCGTAGACGTTGGCCAAGCATTATATCAACATAGGTTCCTTTTCAGGGAAAAGTTGACATATAACAGTAAAGGTTGACAGACCGCTGTCACGGTCCATTGATTTCCATGTCTGTATAATATATCCCAGGAAGCACGAGACACTGAGCCAATGCTGGCTCAATGTTGGGCCAGCGTCGTACACGGTAGCCCAGCATTAAACCAGTATTGGGCCAATAAATTTCGTTTGCTGAGTGAAGATTATGGTACTAGCACAAAGAGTGGAAGTGTTCACGCTATTATGCGGTGTTAAGCTGTCATAAGCCTGAGTAGCGCAGCTAATTAACATGGATGGAGTTTTAGACCACTTTAACTCTTTGACCGCCGGTGCCGCATATATTCGGTTTTCATTTTTTATTAGCACGTTAAGTACCATCTTTTAAACACGTTAAAGATAAAATGTGACATCAATCAGCAATATTTGATAGGAGTTGACCTTCATTTTGTCAAATCTGCATAATTTTCACTCACTTGAAGTTGTGGCTCGCGTCAGCGAGACACAAATTCAAGTGGGTGAAAATTCAGATTGACTGATTTGGCGGTTAAAGGGCTAATTCAAATATAGGTTAAACTGATTTGGATGGTGAGATGAATGAGGTGACACTGCTCTCCAGACACAGGATTCGGAATTCGAACCGTGGCGGTCTGAGACCGAGCTCGCTACCTCTCGCTCATGGATGCTCCCCACAATATTGAATCTCTACGACTGAGCAGGAAAGAAACATTTTGTTTCTTTGAAACATAAATGCCAGATCTCCGACTTTCCAAACAAGCAGTTTCAACCACTTCACAGAACCCCCGCCTAGCACATAATACAGAAATTGAATTATCATTCACAAAAAGTTGGGATTCAAAATCTGGCGTGTGTGAAAACCATAACAGGTATAGCATCGTCTAATGTTCCAACCCATTCAAACCCATGCTGGGCTAATGTTGACTCAGCGTCGTAGACGGTGGGCCAGCATTGGGTCATAGTGGCGTGTTTGCTCAGAGGTAGATTCGCTAGTTTGGTCATGACTGAAATAACACACAAGTCTGCACGTGTAAGCGCAAAAAACGATTGACATTTGTAAGAAATGCATGAAGCTAATTGACAGAAATGTCGCATATATAATGTGTAATGGATGCGACCGGGTGTTATACAGCTATCTATCGTGTGCGGATACGATCATACCTTGGGATACCCTACAGTTGACATTTTGTGAAGAAATATGACATTAATAGGCTTATTCATTGTCATTTGTTGAAGTTGAAACTATAGGACATGTCATAAACAAAGCATTTTAATTATTTTTTTTATAACGATTTTACTATTTTGTATTAACTTTATTATATTATTTTATACTGCTAATACCCATACTTACATTGGTGAAATATCATAAACTCTTTGGCAAAATAAAAAAAAATGAGCAGTTCTAAGTTTCAGTTCTACACTATATATTTTTTTCACCAAATTTAAAATCCAGGGAATATAAAACGATATTTTTGTCATCAATATTTGTTTTGGTAACTGTTTAGCTCAGATTAAGATACATAATTACTAGGCCAACTGTTTCTGTTTGTATATGTCACCTGCTCGGGCAGGTCAGGCGCCAGTGTGCAGTCATAATATGCACTTAACCCTGATGATCACACACCTTGTGTAAACCTACTGCCCACGGACGACAGCCATATTACAATACCAGACGATAAAGACAAACAGCAATAACTGCTTACTTTACAAGTAAGCAGTTAGTGTTGTTTGCCTTTCACCTGCAGCATACCAGCACCACACCATTTCCAGTTGGGGGCAAAGTCCACCGGTGACGGAGTTGATTTATTTCATGCTACATACTCATCACGGATCACTTCGGATTAACCACCTTCTGAGATTAACCGCTATTAACACTGGTTAATACAATAATTTTCCCATTGCAATTATTATTTAACTAATTTTATCTGAAATAAGCCATGTGGTGCATTGGTTAGACACGTGTGCTTAAAGGATTAATTATCTATTGAGCTAATAATACCTAATAAATAACACCTAATAATAATTTAAGAAAACACCTGTGTTTATAGGAAGGATCATATGTACACTTAGTAATAATTTAAAAATAACTCTGCGGATTTTCAGATTTCTTTTAAGAGCAAGTTGTTTGTATTCATTTGCAGTTTGACATTTCGTACGCTTCAAACAGATTACACACTACATACTTTAAAACTGTTGTATAGTGAAAAGAATGAAAAGGTACCACATGCAATTCAAAAGGTTTAAATATGAAACTAACCGGAACTTAGAGGGTTAATCCTCTGGCTTAAAGACGTTATTGTGATCTATTGTTATCTATTGTTATCTCCTATTAAGTAAACCACATAGATTATATAACACCAGTGTACCTTAATGTATTGACCCACTCACACTTAACACCTTTAACACCATATCAATATATTAATGACATATTTACACAAATATTCACAACAAAATATATACACAAATACATACTACACTCTATGAACATAGAAACGTTTTGAGTTTAAACTTAATGTATTATTAACGGATATTTTGTCAATTCAACAGTAATTACTTTTCAACCGTGCTAGTACAATATATATTTGTAATCACATATAATGACTGGATACAAATATGGGAAAAATACCTTCGTGCTAAGAAGGCTGGTGTGTTTTCATGCTAAATTAATTACACGCAACTTCAACTACCCATAGAATAACAGTTCGTGGCTGAGCATGAACAGAATGATGCAGATTTATTATCATCGACACCTTACCTGCCCGAGCAGATGAAAATAAAGCTAATACAATTTATTGGGGACACCTGGGAAGTTAAGTGGTCTGAACAGAGGCTTAAATCTTAAGTAAGCTATTATAGCACGACAAACTTGTTTTGTTTTGCGTTGTACGGGCGCGGTCAAGTTACAGTTACAAAGCAATTAACCCTCAAGGCTCTAAAATATACAATTTAAAATTTTAGTCAAAATTTTAGTCACTTGATGTTGTGCCTCGCTATCGCGACCCACAACCTCGGGAGAATAAAAATTAGTTACATATGTAAAATTTGAATGAAAATATATGTCAAGTTAGCAAATTCAAAGTCATTTTTTTCTTGTTTAGAGGACAAATAGAAAGGGTACAAACGGCTCAGCACTAAAAGGGTTAACCCTTCTAAGCCCATCGTCGCCTTTATACGCCACATGACATATATCAAGGTGGGAATAGCGCTGGATTGGTTAACATTTCCATTCCAACAAATGCAGAAAATAATCTTTACCATAACCCATTTCTGTTTACTGTTTACTGGCTCTGTTGATTTCGATATTTTAGTTCAACGACGTAGCCAGAGTCAAACAGAGTGACTGAGTAGGAGTGGTCTATACTATACCTTTAACACTTTCAGTGTGGGGATTGAATTTAGACGTCAGAATCTGACGTCTGTAGACGTCAGATTCTGACGTTCAAAGTTAATCCCCACACTGAAGGAGTGAAATATTTATAATGACCGTAGACCCATAACATAGGTATTCAAATGAAGCACAAAGAGCTGAATAAGCCATTTATCATGATTCCAAATTGGAAAAAAAAATGTTTTCTTCGTTTATATAAAAATATTGCAGGGCTCCAAGGGTTAACTGTATCAGCCAATCAGCGAGGCCGACACTAGACCAGGTGGCAGACAACAGAATCTTCTCAGCAAATCTTCGATCTTAAAGTCATCTTTTCCTCGACATCAAATATTCAATACGTTCTTTTAATGTTTTTTTTTTGCTCTTGTGCCGAGACAAATATCTCTCTAGCAATCTACATGATCCATGGCACGTAGAGCAGGGTAACCCTTTCAGCACGGGGTTTCACTTTTGACCTCAGAATCTGACGTCAAAAATGGCTCCCCGCGCTAAAATATTTTTAAAAATGATATTGATCGAATTGTCGTATACCTGTAGATAGTTATTTAACCCTTTAACCGCCGGTGCCGCATATCTTCGGGTTTTCATTTTTATTAGCACATTAAGTACCACATTTTTAATATGTTAAAGATAAAATGTGACCAGCAAGATTTGAAACGAGTTTACCTCCGTTTTGATGACCGTTTTGTGATTTAGTTGTTCCGGACAAACGGAACGCTCTTATTTTAAGCCCTGTCCCCCCCTTCCCAAAACTTCAAGAAGTCCTCCCTAAACATCCTGAGCCTTCAGGATACCCTGCTCTGTACCCAGTAGGACAGGGATGGCAATGTGTACGATAAGCTGCAAGCGCTGCCGAAATGGCTGCCTGGCTGTATGCTCCCCGTGACGTTAAAATGACATACGAGTGAAAAGTGACCAAGTGACCTTGGATATGAAAGGGTGTATCTGCCGCTTTGCAAAGTGCCAGATACACCCTTTCATATCCAAGGGGACGATAGATCTTCAAAAACTAAGCCTCTACCTTTACGGTATGTACACATTTAGTTTTTTAGGGTGTTTGCAGACAGGCGGGTGTCAGTCGTTGTCAATATCCGCGTCTGTGGAGGTGGCGGTGGCGGCGGAGGTGGCGGTGGCGGTGGCGGTGGCGGCGGAGGTTTTAGAACAAAGCCTTCCTCACGGCTCACATGTTTTTTTTTTCCGAGTTGTTCCTGAGGAAGGGGACAATGCATCCCGTCCCCAGCAAACATCAAACGTTCACCAAATGTTGGTTTAACGTTGGGACAGCGTCGTAGACGCTGCCCCGACGTTAAGCCAACATCGGGTAAATGTATTGAGTTTGTTGGGTGAGAAAATGTTATTACTCAGATAACATCAGTACGTAACAAAACCCAAATAACCTGAGATGGTGAACTAATAGTGGACCTATTAGGGCTTAGTATAAGAGCGACGTTCACAGCGCTGATCCAACATTAAACCGGCGTTGGACAATCTTTTATGTTTGTTTTCACCTGTTTCATACAACATACCGTCACTGTATATATATTGTAACTAGTTTAGTAAAGGTACAGGTAAAGGTGCAGGTCTTTCGTCTGATATTAAGTCTGACGACCTATCATCCGACTTTACATCTTACCTCCTGGTCACTGGACCTGTTCATTCGTGTGCCATTTCAACTCCACGGAGAGAATACAGTCCTGCAGCCGTGAAGCATTTGAGGGTGAAGTGTTTTGCCCAAGGACGCAATATCTTAACAATGTCCCAATATTGAGAGGGGAGAAACATGATATTTCTCTGAAAATCCTGCACCAAGCGGGATTCGAAACCGCACGGCAGGCAGCGACATCAGCAGAGCGCCACGCTCTAACCATTGCGCCATGTCCCTCTCTTTCGTGACATATAATTTGCCAAACAACCTGTATGTACTTCAAAGTCGGTGTGTCGTTATCATGTTTATGGTTCACTGAATCATAATATTTATGTTACGGTAAACCCCACTCCTGTGGACGTTGACCATGCTGCGCATGCGTGTCGTTGCACTGGGCGCCCTAAATGTTTACCTAGCGAATCATAATGACCCACCTACTTTAAACAATAACTATTTAATACTACACAATATATTTATATTGTAGTTACGTGATAAGCATACAATCATAATAATGGTGAACATTTGTTTTTATAATATATTTAATATACATGAATATATGTTATATTATTTCAGTTCAATTATATGATTGGGCGCTGTGGAGGTCGTCCCCTCGTTGACGAAAATTGATAATATTTTGGAGGCTGTTTGTCAATGTTTTATAAAGCACCTTACATGTTTTCAATAGAAAAGTAAAATAAAAAAAAATTAAAATGCCAAAATATCGGTATTTAACACTACAAATTATTTCAGATAGTCTCCCAAACACCGCTTCTTACAGAAAAGATTCCCCAATTGCACCCCCCCCCCCCTCTACCAAATTTTGAGCCCGCCCCGAGTACTACAGTGACACGCAATTAAATGCTTCATCGTGCCATTTATAAATAAATTATTATGATTGCGTCACTACCTGAATTTTTTTATGTCCCGATGAATGAAGAAAAGAACCGTATTAGCAATGTTTAGTATTCATGAGAATGTTTTTACAGAGTTAACGTCTGTCACAAGGAGAAAAATCTGACCTATGGACCAGAAACGCGCAGGCATACACAGGGAAGACAAACATCAGAAACTGCTTACCTTAAAAGTAAACAGATACTGTTGTTTGTCTTTGTATGTTTTGCAAAGACAAACAGCAGTAGCTGCTTACTTGTCAAATAAGCAGTTGCTATTGTTGGCCCTTTGCGTCCACAACAGTCATTCAAAAAAGCTACAGCTTTCCTCGCTGCACATAATTTCAACATCTACTCACCAACACTATATATCACATATACACAAACATTTACACAACAAATCCGCATGGTTACATATACCATCCCACCATCTGACTTAATTTTATGATGATAGATCAATTCCCCTGCCAGTACAGAGACATTTCCTTAAGTCTAACACCAAGCCTGTCGAACTGTTTTTCTTTATTATTTGTTATTGTGTTCATATTTACTTTGGGCACCACGAAATTTTTTTTTTATTATATAGTCATATTGTAAAAAGCTGAATGGTTTTACCCAATAAATATTCTTATTCTTATTCAGTAACTGCTTACTTGAAAACTGCTTTAACCCTTTGACTTCCAGGCCGGGGTGCATGCCAGGATCCAGATATACTGGTGTAGGAGTTCTATTTTTCGTCATTTGAAGCTGGTATTGCTAACGCAAGTTCCATCTTCAAATGACGAAAAATACATAAATGTAGTATATATTTGACGAAAATATGTGTCATTTTATGGTTACGTTCATTGACGAATGACGACGGATATTTCCGTCATGTATGGTAGTGAAAAGGTTAACCCTTTCAAACCCTCACAATGCAGCAAAGTATCATTTAGCTTCTCTGAAGAATGACGTACTCCACTACATCTAGGGGTTTCAGAATGACGTACTCCACTACATCTAGGGGTTTTAGAACGAAAATTTTCATGGAACTGTTTTATTAATAACTACATATTTTCTTTGTTAGCCTCCCACTTCAAGTCATTCCCAGCCGCCACAAATCGAGAATAACGACAGCAATTTGCGGCTTGTAGTGGATAACATTTGGTAAATTCCGGCTTGAAAGCGTTTAAGTGAGCAGTTACGGTTGATTGTAGTTTGCCTTTGTGGGTAGTATACTGACGACACATGATATATATAAATGCCCCTCGGCCATGCATAAAACTGAATACAAAGACCAGTAGTACTCGGTAGTCATGATAGTGAGTACTCGGAAAAGGCAGTGTAGTCATCATAAGTAAAACTACATGTATACTTAGTGAGCTCATAGTTTTCATTTCTTATCTTGTTTTGGGGAAAAAAATTAAGCCAAGAAAAACAAATCGGCTATACCTGTATGCATCTAAGACCTAATATGTTCATGTCACCAAAGTACACTGTACATGGGGTGTATAAAATTAAAATCTCAATTTATAACAGTCACACACATTATGCAAATTAAGAGGATATTTTGTTTTCGAGAACTGGTTACTAAAGTGTTAATCTAAATAAGGAGAGAATCCTCTAGCATGTCTAGTCGAGTTCACTGCTCTTGGGGGTAAATTCCCATATTTATATTTAATCTTCTTACGTAGTTCCATTTTGAAAATAACTGTTTACAAAATGTAGACCAATGAATGCACCAGGTCACACGGTTAGAGTAGGCACATACGTCACCAGTACTGCTGTGATACAGACTGTCTGTAACTAGTGTACCGTGCAGTGTACTCTGATCACCTCTAGATTTCAGGTGACAGGTATATGACTTATCACACCCCCACCCTCTGTTTATTGTTTTACCTATTCGGTTTGTTCACCCACACAAGTCACCACTGGTACCAGTATACAGGTGAAGTGTAGAGTGGCCCTGCGTGAACAACAATGTCATTAGCGTAGTAACGGGTCAATAATTAACCCTATCATTCCCACGGATAAACTAGATTATGACGTGTCTGTTATAATCCCTTGTGCGTCTGGGACCGGTATATACTGTAGATCTGGTAATACTCGCGATGTTTTAATTTTCGCGAATGTCGCGAAAAGGACAAATTCGCGAATTAAGGAATCTCGCGAAAATTATTATTATAATAGCGCTACCAATGAAAAATGAAAAAAAAATTAGAAAATTTTAAACTTCGTGAAAAGTCCCAAAATCAGTAATTAGCGAAAATTCAAACACGCGAAAATTATCAGATATATTATATATACGTGTTCAACAAGTCCAACTTCAATAAAATGCCACTGGAATTGATAAAATAGTGAGCAGTACAGTAGGCTATACCTGAAAACAAGACTATTCGGCGGCCCGAGCTCTCGGGCCGCCGAATAGTCTTGTTTCAGGGCTATATTGTAGCAGATGGTCAATTTATCAAACAATTTAGTTTTTAAGATGTCTATTTTCAACCCTTGTTTTATTAGCAGTTCAAATCATATGTTAATGGGAATGAAATGTGTTGTCTAGACATCAAGATTTGCAAATGTTTGGTCGAAAATTAAAAAAATATCAGTAATTTTCACTCACTTGAAGTTGTGGGTCGCGGCAGCGAGACACAACCACAATTGAGTGAAAATTTAAATTATTTGATTTAGCGGTTTAAGGGTTAAAATATTAATATTTTTGTGATTTGAAGCTGAAAATTGCGTTATCAATTCGGTTTCAAATGACGGAATATATAAACGAACAACCCAGTATCCAACGGGATAAATTAGATTATGACACTCAGTAACGGGTCTGTTATTAATACTGCCATTACCACAGGCAAACTACGTTGTGTCACATACACACGGGTGTATAATCATGATAATTGACGCTGTTCTTCCCACTAGCGAAGTCGAAACGATGTTATGACATGATAAATATAAGAGCGAGGCTATAATCTGTGTATTAGGCCTGCCATAAAAATGCCCTCAAATATATAAACGGGCAATAAATAACCCTATCATCCCCAGAAAACAAATAACCCGGACATCCCCCAAATGTCATGTGAAATATTAACCCTGTGATTCCCGTTTTCACCCCCTTGAAGTTGTGCCTCGCTACCGCGATCCACAACTTCAAGGGGGTGAAAATTACTCATATTTGTACAATTTGAGACCAAACATTTGCAAATCTTGATGATTAAATACACATTTTATTTCCAAGGGCAATGATACGACCGGCTAATGAAATGGAGTAAAACGATTATAGACTTGTTTAGTGCCTAAAAGGTTATTGTGATAAAAATAGAGCAAAACATTTATCGTATCCCGACAGTTTGCGTTATTATTTAACCCTTACAGCGCGGGGACCGACTTTATAATCTGATGTCTGTAGACGTCAGATTCTGACGACTAAAGTCGATCCCCGCACTGTGAGAGTAAAATATTTCTAATGGCTGTAGACCCATAACACAGGTATTTAAATGAATCTGAAAGAGCAGAGGAAGGCATTTAGGATGATTTCGAATTGATTAAAACCCTTTGGTGTCAATGACCTATACTAAAGTAATTCAGCGTTGTAAGGGCCTAGAACTTCAATTGGGTGAAAATTACGTTTAATTTGAAATCAAAGATTTGCAGACTTTGATGTTTAAAGACAGAGATCGACTGATAAAACAGATTTTAAAACGATCATAGTCGCTGAGCAGGTACAAGGCTAAATAAACATGATAAACAGCGTTGGGGGGGGGGGGATCATTGCGGGGGAGGATTATCTAGGTAAATAAAGTGAGCATGGTGATGTAATACATTCCTGCAAACCCGACAATGCTGGACCAATGTTGGGCCGACGTCGTAGATGGTGGAAGAACATTGATTCAACATTGGGACAATGTGTCGTGTTTGATGGGATTACACCTGCTCTGAGCTACATGTGAGGTGTGAACTTACATGGTAAACATAATTGAATTACCCTCGAAATCCGCGAATAAGAAAAACACATTTCTAATTCTTGCAAGCTAATCAGTTTTTAATAAAATATTACTGTTGTTTTTCGTGGACCTCATGATTTTGAAATATTCTCATTGGTGATAAAAATGTGATGAAATTGTCATAATCTGTAATTCCGCTTTTAGAGGTTAACCTGATTCAGTGGCCATCTTATTAGAATGAACAACCCTGAACAACACAGCATAAAGTATGGTGAAACAGGACACTGTGCATGACACAGAAGTGTAGGCCCACCAGTGTAATATATATGCTTGTTTTCCGTGGACCTTATACTTATTAAATGATATCATTAGTGATAAAAATGTGATGAAATTTTCATTATCTGTAATGTACACACATGCAATTCCGCTTTAAGAGGTAAACCTGATTTCAGTGGCCTATCGTATTTGAATGAAGACAACAGTATAAAGTATGGTTAACCCTTTAAGCCCTCACGATGCATTAAAGCATCATTTCACATCCGTGAAAACAGACTTAATTTTCTTACAACCAAGGTTTTTATAACGAAAATTTCCATGAAACTGTTTTACCAATTTATGGCAATTTTTTTTAATTTTTAAACCTCATCTTCATCCACTATAAGTCGCGAATTGCTGCTGCAATTCTCGACTTGTAGTGGATGAAGATGACAATAGTAAATTCAGGCTTGAAAGGGTAAACGAGACATAGTTCATGACACAGAACTTAGTGTAGACTTACCAATGTAATATGATAGACCCTATACCCGGACATGACATACCACAGTCTAAATAAGTCAATTCCACTGACTTATTTTGACTGTGGTATACAATGAAAAAATAGATCTTTACCCTTTGAGTCGCTTAAATCTGTTTTCTTTGTCGATTAAATCACAGTTATTGGGAATGAAATGCGTGTTTAAACAGAAGATTTGCAAATGTTTGGTCTCTAATTAAACAAATATAAGTAATGTTCACCCACTTGAAGTTGTGGGTCGCGGTAGCATTTAAGTAAGATGAAATGGCGGGTAAAGGGTTAACACGAAGAGGTTTAATATATATATTGGTGTAATTGCTTTATTTTCGTTATGCTCTACTTGAAGGTCTGGATTTTGGAGTAGTTCCGGGAGAGTCATAAAACACTTCAAAATACGTGGAAGAAAGTGACGTCAGTGAGTAAAAAGTGAAGGAAAAAAGGTGTGTCATTAAGATCGGTACTTGATACCAATAGCGAAACAAGGACTGTTTTCAGAACAAAAATACATGGCAGTACAAATGTTGGTTAAGGCATGGAGTATTTGAAAGAGTTTCCATTGCCTTCTAGTTAAGTAAACAAAGTAAATGACAATACAATACAAATGTTCAAAGTCCAAAGGATATTGATACAGCCATTTCTACCATTAATTATATGTTGGTAGTACAAGAGGTGAACGTATAATGTTTTCTAAACATGGGCGTACAATATAGTACATTAGGGAAATGGTATTCAGATGTAATTTAATGCTGAAATGGTGATTTTTCAGGTATGTATTGTGTGTCGCCAGTTTGGATGCTGTGTTGGGTTACCGCTGTTTCAATGTTGGCCTGACATGTACGTCGCTGTTCCAACATTAAAAAGGCAGTCATAATTGTGTTTAAATTGCCAACAACAAACAACCACAAACATAAGATGTTGTCTTATTATTGTCATTAACACTGAATCGTTTTTTCATCATTTAAGCTGGCATTGCTGACGCTATTCCAAGCTTCAAAAGACGAAAATCATTCTATTTATGAAAAAAACATCTCGTAAATTCACTTATTTGATAATTCAACCGTCTCCTATAATCTATTCTATAAATGTTACTAATATATTAATGGTTTTTAACTTTCTTGAAAATATTTATAATGGTTTTTAACTTTCCTGAACATGTATATATACGGGCCTAGGAGCACAAGAGTCAGTGCTGAGCCAATCACTGTGACGCTGGCCCAGCATTGGAACAACATAATGTTCGGGCCCAGCTAACATGTGAAGTTATTAATCAAATGATTGGATTTATTCAGTTAAACTAAAACAGTATATACATGACAGTACACTATATATGCTGTCAAATGTTGATTTATTGTTGGCCCACCGTCTACGACGCTGGTCCAACAATAAATCAACATTGGGGAAACGTTTAACTCGTGGTTGCAATGTTAGAGCACACTGTATAGTGTAAGTGTAGGACCCCACTTACGTCTATGTTACGTTAGCTATCATATATATGCACGTGAACTAGGGTACGTCTATATTACTGCCGTGCGAGGCCAATAGGCAGTATCTGCTTACTTTACAACTGAGCAGATACTGCATTTTGGATTTGCAGAGCATATTACATGTCCCCCTTACCTGTGGAATGACAATCACGTAGCAGCGCGAGCAGTAGCGTGAGCACTAGCGGTATTCCTGTCTTCATTTTTGTCATAAGTTGCCTGGTGTACGTCCTAGTCCGAGGAAAGGTGACAAGATTGTGAAGATGTGGGCTGAGTTTGAGCGGATTTCAGATTATCTGAGCATGATCTGTTGTGTTCATGCTCCGTGTTCACTGTGTCAGTGTGGGGCTGTATTTGGTGGTATAGGTGTATGCACTACAGTGTGACCACTCACTCACCCCTACCCCTCTCTACAGCTCTAGACGGCCCTATACCACTACAAACAACAATCCCAGCCCAATCTACCACACATAACAGGCCTGTCTGCTCGCCCGCCGCTGATTGGCCGTAAAACCGAGGCGGTTCTGCGCATGCCCAGCCAACAAGAGGGGGGGGGCTTTTGTTACACTCACGTATTCCGGGTAAGAAACCTTAAGTGAATTATCAGATCTCAGGCGTCTCCAGCATTGTCCTTAAAACAGTGAATTATCACATAGAAAACACACACGGTTTCATAAATAGCAAGCATCCCAGCTATTAATACAATGCTGTTTTACTGTTAAAACAGCATTGGGTAATGTCTCTTGTTTGTGAGAAAACTTAAGTGAATTATCAGATTTACTCATCGAGAAAATGAAATGAATCGGGCTTTAGACCACCTTTGTGCACAACTAGGCTAAACTGGGCCAGGAGAACCTCCCGAGGATGGTGAGATGATTGAGATGACACTGTCCTCCGGACACAGGATTCGAAATTCGAGCCCTGGCGATCTGAGGACGAGCACGCTACCTCTCGGTCACGGAGGCTCCCCACAATACTGACTTTCACACGTGGATGAGGAAGAAACATTTTTTGTTTCTTTGAAACCGCCGAGACCGGTAACCAAACCCCGAACTCTGGCGTGAAAGGCAGCGGTGCTAACCACTACCCTAGGGCCCCGCCCGACTCATCTAGAGGACAGCGATAAAACACGAAATTATTTAAAAAAAAAACGCACGGATCCTAAATAGTCATTTTCCCACTTATTCACCAAGGTTGTGTAAATGTCGGCCGGCGTCGCGGACGATGAATCAACATTAAAAGAACATTGGATTAATGTTACGTGATGATCAATGGTTGCATATTACGATACTAGTAAGTATATATAGAGGGCCAGGGGCGGATCCAGGGTGTAAAAAGGGCAGGGTCACCGATAGGTAAAAAGAGCACAAACATATAAAATAAGAGGCCAGGACTTTTTTGCTAAAAAAGAAAGATGAACTATTTCTAGGTAGGCCCCCTATCAAATGAATAACAAATGGGAAAATAATCCCTTAATCTAATTAATATACACAGAAAATTATATTTTCTAGATTTCGAAAGGGGCATTTAAAAATAGAGGGTGGGGGTCACGTGGATCCATGTATAGTCAGGCAGATTAGCAAGAAAAAGGGGAAACGCCGGACAAATTTGACAAATGAGGAAAAATAGTTAAAATGACATTTAATTAATATTGTCAGCATATGAGAGTTTAGTCACATAATGTGCGATTGTACCTGCCATTTTTTTATATTTGAATGAAAAATGTAGACTTTAAAACAATTTTTTGAAAATTATGACATTTTTTGTGTTTGTTAACCATTTAACGACTAGAAGTAACGCAGATGAGCTCATACATGGAAAGTATTGTGCAGTTGATGATAGAAGCATGAACGTTTTTTTGTACTGTGTGTAGAAATCATAACTTCTAAGTTTAATACAATGTAAGATATAAGCAGTTTCTTCTATATTTAACTAAATATGGAAATTAGGCTAAATAAACTAATAAAAAGTGAAAAATAACTTCGGCCTTTCCTCGAACCCCTTCTCGGACATTATACATGTATATCACTTTTCCATTACAAAAACTTGTTGTTATAACAGTTTTCTTGATCTTTAGTAAAACATATACTCAAAATAGCAGCCATTTTTATTCAAGATGGCTGCCGTAAACATAGAAAAAACTGTAGTACCTGGCAAAGAATGAAAGTTTAGAAATTTATGTTTGCCAGAAAAATGGTGGTTTTGTCTAGTCTGTCCTGTTTACCACCAAATTCTGCTTTAAGCTGCCTGAATAATGATCCCGCTAATGATATGTACCCTGGTGAGATCTGCTTCGGAGTGAGTTAGGCAGACTGATCATGCCGTGTTCATTCATTCACTTATTCATTCATTCATTCATTCATTCATTCATTCATTCATTCATTCATTCATTCATTCATTCATTCATTCATTCATTCATTCATTCATTCATTCATTCATTCATTCATTTATTAATTCATTCATTCATTCATTCATTCATTCAATAATTCATTCATTCATTCATTCATTCATTCATTCATTCATTCATTCATTCATTCATTCATTCATTCATTCATTCATTCATTCATTCATTCATTCATTTATTTATTCATGCATTTATTCATTGATTCATTCATTCATTCATTCATTCATTCATTCATTCATTCATTCATTCATTCATTTATTAATTCGCTTGCTCGTTTGTTCGCTCGTCCATTCATTCATTCATTCATTCATTCATTCATTCATTCATTCATTCATTCATTCATTCATTCATTCATTCGCTTGTTCGTTAGTTCGCTCGTCCATTCATTCATTCATTCATTCATTCATTCATTCATTCATTCATTCATTCATTCATTCACTCATTCATTCATTCATTCATTCATTTATTTATTCATTCATTCATTCATTCATTCATTCATTCATTCATTCATTCTTTTATTCATTCATTTATTTATTCATTCATTCATTCATTCATCAATTCATTCATTTATTCATTCATTCATTCATTTATGAAATTATTTAATTTTATGAAATTATTTATTCATTCGCTTGCTCGTTTGTTCGCTCGTCCATTCATTCATTCATTCATTCATTCATTCATTCATTCATTCATTCATTCATTCATTCATTCATTCATTCATTCATTCATTCATTCATTCATTCATTCATTCAT